>JADMNL010000038.1:11200000-11607500 GCA_016271365.2 Neoceratodus forsteri
AGCTGTTGTAGCCCTCTAGTAGTTATGTAGTATAATTTGCAAATGAGAAAGTAGACACACAAAAAAAAAAGGCAACTACTTTCTTGAAACTTGGCTTCCCAGCCAAATGCCCTTTGGTGTAACCCTTGCCTCAGTGTTTGCACACAGAGGTTCTTTGTCTTTTAAATAGTTTTTTATTTTAATGGGTTCACCACAACATAATCCAGACAGACCGTCTTAGGGTACCTGGTTCATTCCACTGGGGTGTCAAGCAAACGAGGCATACTGGTGAGTCCTGGTAGGACGAAGCACGTGTCTATGTCATCTGTTAGCACCCTTTGCAAACTGTGTGAGAGGCCTTTCGGCACCATGCAATTCTGCTTAAAGTTGAACCAGCATAACATTCTGTGGTTATCTGCATATGCAGCCCATGATGCTTTGCACTGTGTGGGCATGTGTGGTATTGTATTTACTTTCTGTAAGTATCAAGAAGTCTACTGAGGAACTTTTACAGTTGGCACAAATGTATGAGACAACAGATAAAGCACATGCTAAAATGGACACTAAAAATGAGGCACAAGTAGCTGCAGAAAACCCCAAATCGAAACACCTGAAACCCAAGTCTAAGCCACTATTTTAAAAAAAAAAAAAAACAACTCCATCCAAACTGCATGGCCAGTACAAATGTGCATCATGTGGGTCATCTCAGCATAGCATGGGCCAGTGCAAATTCAGAGAAGTTCAGAGTCATGCATGTAAACATCAGGGGCATATTGTTAAGGTTTGCAGGAGCAGAAGAACCGCAGAAGTCAGTTGGGAGAGCCCAGACAGTGTGGTGGTTTCTATTGCACCACAAATGTAGACTAAAGATGTTCCTCTTTTCTATGTGTTACTTTAGTTGCCACAATTGAGGCATCAGTTGTGTTTAATGGTAGACTATTTCTTCAGTTACTTTTATTAACCATCAAACATGATCAGATCTGGATAAGCCACCATCGTCTCCTTGTAATAAGTCACTGCATGCATTTGAAGGGCAACTAATTTAGCCACTGGGCTCGTTTACCACTATGGTACGCAGGACTGATTCTCCCAAGGCTGGTACACCTTTAACTTTTCAGGTTTAAAAAAAAGGTGTCAACATTTTGGGCAGAGATGCCCAGGTTCTTCTAAACTTTCATGTTGATCTAGCAGATTTTGGCCAACTTGCTGCCGTCGAGGTATCACAAATCAGTAATCCGTCCAAGCTTGGGGAGATTTTAGACATGTATCCATAGTTGTGGAAAGGCCTGGGATGTTGCACAACAGCTAAAGCCAAGCTAGTTACAAAGCCTAATGCAGCCTCTAAGTTTTGTAAACCATGGACTCTCCCTTTTGCCTTTAAACCGGTCATTGGGGCAGAATTGGACAGAAAAAGCTGGAACAAGCGGGTGCGCTGAAAAAGGTTTTTAAGTTCTGATTGGGCCACTCCAATTGTGGTGGTATCTAAACCAGGTGGTAAGATTCAAATATGTGGAGATTTTAAGGTGACACTTAATCCAGTACTTAGCATAGATGTAATTCCTTTACCCTTAGCAGAGAAACTTTTTCATAGACTGAATGGTGGTGTGGGGTTCTTTAAACTGGACATCGCTGATGCATACCTTCAAGTGGAGTTGGATACAGACTCTTAGGAACTGTTAGTAAGTAATACACACCAAGGACTATACAAGTGCAAACAGTTATGTTATGGCCTTAGTTCTGCACCTGCTATTTTTTAAAAAGTGATTGAGCAAACAGTGGGTGATATACCAGGTGTTGCTTGTTATTTGGATGACATCATTGTCATTGGCAAGACAGAAGCAGAACATTCACTTAACTTACAAAAGACTCTAGGGAGATTGCAACAGAGTGGATTCAGACTTAGAACAGAAAAATGCCAATTCTGTCAACCAAGTGACACTTACTTAGGTCACACTATTGACAAAGATGGAATTTGTCCAAATGATAAAAAGTTGGTAGCCAGTATGCACATGCCTGAACTGTAAAATGTTTCAGAGTTGCACCCATTCTTGGATATGATGCACTACTCTGACCGTTACATACCTGGCTTAGCCACTAAAATGTGCTATCCTAAATGATCTGTTACATAAGGGTTGTAATGGAATGATTTATCCCAGTATTATTACCTAACATTTCACACAGCTAATTATGCTGCAGTATTCACTGGCTATGAAGGGAAAGGGAGAGGGAGAGAGACTCTCACACTTGTAGTTTGATATAACATTATATGGGAAGGCTGCCTTGTCATGCTGACCAGGGTGAACCAGCCTCAGAGAACATGACATGCACAGAAATGCTTGCTCAGAATGAACATACAAACATAATGTTTTTTAGTCCTTCTTACGAAAACACCTTTTTCTGTAAGCAACAAAACAGGTGTGACTTGTAACTTGTTATTAGCTAATGGAGAGAGAAAAACGTATCAGTGCGATGCTTTTAGAGTTTTACTGTAGCGATATGGCCTACTGACATCAGATGTCAGCACATTCTCTGAAGTGTTTGTACAACAGGTATAGACCCTGTTTTTCGAGAAATGTTATTTGTAATTTCTAAACTAAGAAATGTTTTTGACAAGTAGTTATGACATTACTGGGAAAAGATGATAGATCGGTCTTATGTAAGTAGAAAGAATATATAATGTCAGCCCGAGACCCTGCTTGGTGTGTGCTTCCATGACCGCACCAGAAGAGGGTCTGAAGAAATACCGCAGATTTTACAAAGGGCTTCCATGATGACCTTAGCCTTCTATGCTTCCAGAAGTGAAAGCTGTTTATGAGGTCCATAGTCTATAAGTGTACCTTTCCTTTGTTCCCCTAATAAAGGGTTTATGAAAAGTTAATGTTCAAAAATGGGGGAGGAGACCAAAAAAATACTCCACTTGGGCTGTTGTAAAATTTCTCAAAGTTCTTTATTTATTTTTGTTAATTGCCCTGACGTTTTGCACTCTTGTGCTTTCTCAAAGGGCTTTTCATATATTCTGTGAGAATAATAGATAGATATTGTTTATAAATCTTGAAATATTTGGATTCCATTTCTTTTCATTATTCTTCTGTTAACATTTTCGATTACACTTCATTACCACTGTGCTTCTTCCTCATGCTACTTATAGTACACGCTCTGTGCTCTATTCACTCTTATAGTTAAAGCTTTACAAAAATAATATACAGTAATAGAGAATATGTACCCTGTATTTGTGCTTTGTTTCCACACTGACCAGATGCTTTTTACTTCTGCCTTTGCCTGCTCTACTGATTCTTCATGGCAAGGAAGTAATGAAATGATACACAATTTATTCCTTCCATTTTGGCACCACAGCTATTGGGTATGATTGTTGACTTAGACCTTCCTCCAGCTTATGTAACAATTTCATTTTTGTGTTGATAGTATATCTCCAGATAACTTTGGGTTAAAACTGCCGGCAGCCCAGGGGGAGGAAGTTATCCTCAACACACAGCCACAGCACCATGGCTGCCTCTAGTGAGAAGGCAGACCAGTTGGGTAATTTTACAGTTAATTAGGTTTCTAAATGGGTTGGCTATGACCAGCAATTATTTTGGGCTGAGGAACAGAAGTATATGCTGGGAGGTTTAAAGCGAGTAGAACATAACTACCAGGACTGGGTTACTCAAAAGAAAAGTCCAGATTTTATAAAAGGGGCTGTAGTAGCAGAGCTCTATGCTTCCTGTGTGGCTTATGATGATCAACTAAAATCATTAAAAAGCTGCAATTCGGACTTAAGCTGACCAGGTCCAGAGTTTACAGACACAGCTCACTGAATTCCAGGTACAATATGACCAAGCTTGGGACCTCATGTTAGAGGCCACCGATTTTGCCATTAAGGCACAGCAAGAAAACCTGGATTTAACTTTTAAATTACTTCAGCAGCAGGCTGAAAAATCTCACTTAAATAAAGCCATTGATGACATACAATGGGAGTTAGAGAATGGGGAGCCATCCTCTGACATCCACAGTATTCGAGGTGTGTGTGGTTCTACAGCAGGCTGTGCTGTGGGAGAACATCCCTCTTCTCTCGACGTATGGGGCCCCATCCGATATTTTAAGGGAACCTGTTCCAAGATAGTGGGCTTTGTCCCCAAGGCCAGCCTCTCACTTTGAGGACCGAACACATCCCAATGTTTTTGAGGAGCCTGCTCCAAGAGGGAGGACTTTGCCCCCCCACCCAGCAGGTGTCACCTCAACTCCCCATCCCTCTACCCTCCCCACTGCAGTTACACACTGTACCTCTTCCCATCCTCCTTTACCCCACTCCCATACACCCCCTATTTCGGGTGTCACCTTTAACTCCCCTCCCCATCCACCATCTGATTCTGGGGTCACACCTCTTCTGGCCACGCCAGGGCCACCAGTCATTTTAAAACACTTGGTTCTTGTGGCACAGGTGCAGGGGGATTTTTAAGTGGGGGACTCCATCTTGCTTCACGGTACTAAACTCAAGGGTAATTGTAATCTGTACGGCATTACTAACCCCTCAAGATCAGGTTCGGTGCCTCCAGATTACTATTCCAGCTCAGCTGTGGGGGCGATTACCTCCACCAGCTTGGGGCGACAATGAGTCTTTTGAGGGCCTGCTCAAACATCTTTCTGATCTTTGTTGCCCAGCTGCAAATGGCACACAAGTAGCAGTCCAGACTGTGCAGAAGAAAGATGAACATCCCCACTGTTTCTATGAAAGAAATGCTGCTGCTTTTTCCACTGGTAAAGCTGTTTTTGACTCAGACAACTCAGATTTTAAAAGGCTGTTTTTAGCTAATATGCACCCAGGTATTAAAAGCAAAATTGATATGCTTGTAGACTCTACCAGACCTATGACTGACATTTCGAGCCAGGCTACTAGAGCTTATCTCAACATCAAAGCAGCCAGGAAAGACAATCTGATAAGGACAAGGCTAATGCTAAGTCCCAGGACAGCAAGAATAGGGACAAGCCCAAAGAGGCAGCAGCGCAACCTGCAGCTGCCCCAGACGACTTCCTTTCCCCGACAGTGAGACAAGGCACACCACATACCCCCACGGTCACCCCCAGACAGGTGGAGGGACCACCCCCTCCACCGTTTAAGGGCAAGAGCTGACTGTGGAAACCTAAAGGGCGAGGAGGTTACTCTGGCACTAAACGTGGCCATAATTGGCAGCCCCAGCAGGCCTGGCAACACCAACAACATACCCCCCCTTCAAACAGGAATACCCTCCCCAGCCTTGACTCCGGCACTCCAGGATGTGCAGCACACACTGCAGGAACTCCTGTCTGGCTGTGACCTGTCATCTTCAGGACTTCCATCTCGAGATGGGCCACGCCGCTACTAACAGGAAAGGACCTCTTGGTGTCATCATCTTTCTTTCCTTCAGTTAGATGACCATGGCAGATCCTATGTTGAAGCATGGGTTGGAGGCCACCCATGCACTCTTCTAGTAGACACTGGGTCAGCTGTGTCCCTGCTATGCAGGGACGACTATTTTGGCAACACCATCCCTGCTGGTGCTGTGCAGACCTTTGAAGGCACCTCTGTGCCTGTCTGCAAACCTTCCCAGGGTTTTAAATAATTGATTAGCAGTTTTTTTCTTGGGACAATGCTAGCTGTACAGAAAGTATTTATATAGGTTTTCTAGAAGTGTTATGTTTGTTAAACACAGTGAAGCAAGTGCTATGCATTTTCATAATGTTTTAGCACTTTTATGAGCAAAACGCTAATCAATTTTTGGAGTTAAATAAATCCCTGCTTTCCTCTGACATTTCTGCTACCATTTGTAACCTTACTTTCTCCTGCACCCCTCTTATTGGCCCTACCACTACTTCTGGTATCTTGGGAATGGATGTGCTGCATTCCTTAAAGGCTACTGTAGACCTTTCTAACCTGGTCTTATGTGGTAGGGCACAGGCGTTTGTGGACAAAACGAGTAGTGTAACACGCATAACAGTTCTCTATGTGGTCAAAATTTTATTTTATAGTTCAATATTTTCTGCAATAGCAGGACAAATTTTATACAGCGAAGTCACTCGACAATCACTTCACATGGCTTAGAAGACAAAGCTAGATCAAGTTTAACACATTTGTAGCAATTGACATCGCTCCCCTGGATTCTTCTCCAGACTTAGATCCTCTCTGACCTATCTCTAGGTCGCATCTTACATCCCTAGGATGATATATTTTCCTTTATACAATTCAGGACCCATGTGACAGGTTAGCTCCACCCATCAATACCTGTTTGACTATCTGTTCTTTAAATACATGAAGTATATTTATTTCACATAGCAAACATACATTTAAATAAACATAGGAACTTATATTTACTCTCCAAAGTATTTTTCTAAGTTTCTAAACGTTTACAAAAACCTCTTAATGACAAGAAGCACCACTCACCTCCAACTGCAACATAAAAGCAGTCAAAATATGGCCGACCAGCTCTTAGAAAAGAGCTGGAGCTGATAGGGATTGAACTCAGGACTTTAAAATGCCAGGAGCAGTAGCAACATTCTCGCACCACAAAAATCCTAGACCAAGCCCAGAAATACCTGCATTCACTCAAGAAGGTATACAAAAAGTCTATATTCATTGTTTCCTCCATAAGACATTATTCCAAACAAAACTATAAGGCTAAATACCTTCACGAGAGTGCGCACAATTGAGCAGGTATTTAATTACCAGCGCTCGTATTTGCACTGTCGAGTAGAAGCTCAGTGGCATAATTTTTACAGAAAAAGCCATTATTTTTGTACAACTCTTGAGAAAAAGAGCTTTACGGGGACAAGGAAGAGAACCAGGAGGTTCTAAACACTATCTCTAAGCCTGCAAAGAGAAAGCAAGCCCACAGAGGCACAGTAGGGCAAAATAAGGCTTTCATTAGGATATTTTAAAACATGCATTCTTTTCTTTTATTGTTCCTTTCACTATACTAAAAAATGGCCTAATTTAATACAAAGCAGGGGAAAGTAATTATACTATCCTGCCTTCCAAAAGCGTGCTTACAGTCTACTGCATAAACCTCCAAACTGTAGCACCCTGATTGTGTGCACTCGTCTGAAATTCAACATTGCAGGAGCGCAGCAAATAAATACAAAACCTGAAAACAAAAACACATATCTGCATATGGTGCCAATTATTCAGCTTTTTAATTCTTGCCAACCTCCCACATAATTACCCCAACTAAACCTTAAGGGATAGTTTTAACACATTGAGATTACAGCTTTAAAACACTCACAACTGCGAGTGTCATTCTGAAGCTACAATACCCGGAAACATTGGGGCATATAACATATCTTGTCCCTAGGTAATTATTACACTGACATTTTCAAAAACACTTGCCTTGTAAAAAGTAAGATTAACAAACTGAAAGGACAATACAAGGGGGATTTTTATGCAACGTCCTGCATGCTATTAAAACAAAGGATTATCTTTAGAAGCACAGAAACTTAGAATTTGATGGCAGATAAGGACCGCTTGGCCCACCTAGTCTGCCCATTTCCCTACCTGATGGATAAGCTGCAGATTCTAGTTAATCAACAGCTTACTTTCTCCTACCCCACACTAGAATTGCCTTATGCCTGTCCCATGCATTCTTGAATTCTCCAACTGTTCCTGACTCCACAACCTCCTCAGGAAGGCTGTTCCATGCATCCACAACCCACTCCGTGAAAAAATATTTTCTAACATTACCTCTTCAAATTGTGCCCCCTTGTTCTTGCACATCTCTTCTTCTGAAAGATGCTACCCTCTTGCACTTTGTTAATTCCCTTGAGATACTTGAAAGTTTCTATCATGTCCCCCCTCTCCCTTCTTTCTTCAAGGGTATACATATTAAGCTGCTTTAGCCTCTCCTCGTATGTCTTCTGGTGCAGACCCTGCACCATTTTGGTGCCCTCCTCTGAACAGTCTCCACTCTGTCTATGTCTTTATGGAGATGGGTCTCCAGAATTGCTCGTAGTACTCCAGATGGCGTCTCACTAACTGTCTGTACAGAGGGATTACAACTTCCTGTTTTCTACTGTTGCTGCCTCTCCCTATGCATCCCAGTATCCCCCCAGCCCTCCTTACTGCCTTCTCACATTGCTTGCCCACCTTTAGGTCATCTGATATGACTACCTTCAGGTCCCTTTCCATTTTTGTTATTGTCAGTCTCTCACCCCCCATTGTGTACTCTTCCCCTGGGGTTTTGTTTCCCAGATGCATTACCTTGCACTTAGTTGCATTGAATCTGAGCTGCCACATATTTGACCATTCCTCCAAACTTGCCAAGTCACTTTTCATTCTTTCCACCCCATCTTGTGTATCAACCCTGTTGCAGATCTTTGTGTCATCTGCAAGGAGACATACCTTCCCTTCCAGGTGCTCTCCAATGTCACTTAGAAAGACATTAAAGAGGACTGGTCCCAGTACTGTACCCTGCGGTACCCCGCTAGTTACCCTCCTTTCTTCACTATGGACTCTGTTTACTATTACCCTTTGCGTCCTGTTGTCCAGTCAGTCTTCTATCCAGGCTACCACCTTGGGACCCACTCCAAGGCAGGCTACAGGGATAAAACTGATTTTCAGGCATTTAAGCAGGGTTTTAGCCTGCCAAGTGAAACCAGTTTTAAACATTCATTTTTCAGGGTTAAAAACAGGGCTCCTTCTCTAGAAGGATCACAGCAGATTACGCTCCAACTCAAGAAAGAGGGGAAGGGGCTTATTAGAAATGCAAAGGACATCTAGGAGCAGCTGCTGAAATTAACATCAGATCAGCTGTTGACTCCTCAAACATTTCTTTTCAAAATACCTAATCCTTAGATGGGACAAAAATGACAGATCCTTTTTTTCTTTATTTTGTTTTTCTTTACTACTTGCCCCGAGATGAAGGCTAAATTTTAAATGAAACAAACCTGAGCATTTTAACACCACAACAATAAAACAAATGTTCTCTTTACCCTAATTATGCAGTAATGTGCATTGTCACCATTTCTCAAGGCAGCAGCCAGCAGGCACTCACGACTGCCTGAAAAGAAGGGGGGGACTTAACTTTCAGCCCACTCCTTACTAAGTTTATTTCATTTTATTAAATATTTCTGCTGTTAGATCTCCCTAACACATCAGAATATTAAATACTTCACAAGCCCCCACCGATCACAGAACCACACTGTGACAGTTGCCTCAGGTGACCATGACCTTCCCCTAATTCCTACAGGACTCCCCCCTGTTGCTGCCACTGCCCCTTATGTTGTGCTAGAATCTTCTGATACTCATCCCTTCTCTCAGGTGCTGTTGCCCATTTTGGCATGCCACCTTCCTGTTTTTGCCAGCCACAGGAATGATTGTGGCCGTACCACTCACAGGGATTTATTTAACTCAAAAAATTGATTAGCGTTTTGCTCATAAAAGTGCTAAATCTTTGTGAAAATGCATAGCTCTTGCCTCACTGTGTTTAACAAACACAGAACTTCTAGAAAATCTGTATAAATACTTTCTGTACAGTTAGTATAGTCCCAAGAAAAAAACTGCTAATCAATTATTTAAAACCCTGCACTCATTATGTCCATGTTGATGGCCTGGATCCTCCACCTCAAAAACAATACCCCTTTCCTGTGGATGCTCATGATGAAGTCCAAACCATAGTAGATTCCCTTTTACAGCAGGGTGTGATTCGTCCATGCAGTTCCACTAATAACTCACTCATCTGGCCGGTCCACAGATCTGCGGGCTCTTGGCGCCTTATGGTTGATTACTGCCACATCAATGCAGTAACCCCACTGACGGCCCTTGCGGTGGCCTCTATGCCAGACCTTTTGTCCCACTGGTTTTCTGCTATTGACACTGCCAATGGTTTTTGGGCCATTCCTCTTACTGCAGCATGTCAGTACAAGTTTGCTTTCACTGTCTTTCACACTCAGTACACTTGGTGTGTTTTACCCCAGGGTTCTATAACTCCCCTACACTTTTCCATAATATGCTTGCTAAAATCCTCAAGGGGTTCTCTCGCCCTGACTGCCTTTTGTAGTACGTAGATTATATTCTCCTTAGTACTGAAGATTTTAACCTCCACCTGCAGCTGTTGCAGGAATTATCTCTGTTTGCCCTGTCTGGCCTTAAAATTAACCCCCATAAAACACAGTTCTGTGCTCAAGAGGTTACCGCTTTGGGTCACACCATTTCTCGAAAGGCAAAAGTCCAGCACTTAAAAATGTTCAAACAGTTCTGGTGCTCCCATTGCCAACTGACCTCCATTCACTTTGATCCTTTCTTGGCATGTGTAACTTCTCTCGTGCTTTCATGCCTGACTTTGTCACTAAGGCAAAGCCATTGTATGACTTTCTCAAAAAGAATGCCCCCTGGGCTTGGACTTCTGTTCAGACTCAGGCTGTTGAGGAGCTCAAACAGGCCTTGGCCTTTGCTTCTTATTTAGCAAACCCAGATACAGCCAACCTTTCCATTTGGAAGTGGCTGTTTCACCGACTTCGCTGGCTGTGGTCCTGACCCAGTCTGTTCACTCCCACCTACGACCAGTCGCTCATGCCTCTCGGCTTCTCACGCTGGTTGAACAGCGATACACTCCCTGTGAAAAATATTTACTGGGTACTTTCTGGGCTGTTAAATACTTTACCTACATTACTGGGTTTACTACATTCATCCTGCACTTTCCACATAAATCTACTGCTTTCCTTCTTTCACCTAAGTTAAAGGAGGGTACTGTTTCAAACGCTCAGCCTACACAGTGGGATCTACTGTTGCAGGGCAGAGACCTTGAAGTTTCACACACTGCAACCTCTCAGCTTTTTGGTCCTCTCTTGTCAGGGGAAACACATGACTGTGCAGTTTCTGCCCCAGCCCCATTCCCTGACGCCCTCCTTCAGCCTACTATTTTCAAAGAATGCCCTTCTGTTGCGTTTGCTTCCACTGCCTCCTGTATTTTTACTGATGGTTCTTCTTTTTATGTAAACAGGGTGCCCCACACTGGCTTTGGTGTGTACATTCCATCCCTTGATTTATCTATTGCCCTGCACTGCACTCCACACTCAGCACAAGCACCCGAACTCACAGCAATCTGCTATGTCTTGCATTAACTGCCCACTCTTGCCTTTCCACCTCCTGTGGTTCTTTGTTCTGATTCATCTTGACTCTGCCTAGCCTTGACAGAGTTCCTTCTCCTCTGGCAGTGTAACAACTTCATGTCCTCCAATGGTAAACCCATTAAACACTTGTCTCACTGGTCCTTTATTTCCACCCTACCATTACATCAAGTTTCCCCATCTATGTTTTAAAGGGTAAGGCACACTCTAAGCATGCTCCTGTTGCTGCACAAAATGTGCAGGCTGATTTCCTGGCTCACACAGGCGCCCGGAGGAGGAAGAGCAATGGCAGCTTCCTTCCCCTACGGGTGGCCACTGTGGCAAGTACTGTGAAGCAGAATTTGGAGATCTTGGACTTGCAACAAATGCGGGACACTGACCCTCAGCTGAAACAACTCGGAGCACAAATCAGGTTAAATGATGAAGACTCTTCAAACATGTACATGGATGCGAAGTCAGGGTTATTGATGTACAAAAATCCAAAGACAGGAGAGACACACAGTTTGTTGCATCAGACATGAATTGTTAAAACTATGCCATGAGCAGGAAGGACATCAAGGAGTATCAAAAACCTGGCAACTGGTTAGAAAACTAGCCTGTTGGCCAAAGATGACTGAAGACATAATGAAGCACTGTTCCAGCTGTATAGTATGTGCACAAACCAATTCAGCACAACATATACAAAAGGCTTTGCTCAGACCACAAAATAAGCATGGCCCATGGTGTAATCTGCAAATTGACTTCATAGGACCACTGCCATCTACTGCTAGGGGTAACAAGTACATTCTAACTGTCACAGACTTGTATTCAAAATGGTTAGAAGCAATTCCAAGCAAAACTGACAACTTCTACTACAGCAAAGCATCTGGTGGAGAAAGTGTTTTGTGCTTGGGGGCTCACAAGCTCCACTGAGTCAGACAAGGGAACACATTTTACAGGTCATGTAATGTAAACTTGTCTGGCTGCTTTGGGGATCAAACAAAAATATCACATTCCCTATCACTCTTAGTCCTCCGGCCAAGTGGAGAGGGCGAATAGGACTATCAAAACAATGCTGAGGAAATACGTCTCAATCTTTGGGAAGGATTGGGATGTTAAACTGCCTCTGGTACATATGGCAATTCGAGCTACCCCAAATTCCTCCACTGAGCTCACCCCATTTGAAGTCATGACATGGAGGCAGATGAGAACACCTGCCCACCTGTGGTATGATGGTCTAGGGACAGCTATCTGTGATAAATTACAGCTGGACAAGTGCATGTCTGTTCAGAAGTAAAACCTCCAAGCCATTAACAAGTTTGTGTCCATTAATCTAGGACGCGCACTAAAGATACAAAAGCAGTATTTTGATGCCAAGGTAAACCCCTTGGAATATCAGCTGGGAGACAAGGTCATGATTTGGGATTATCGAAACCCTGATCATGCCCTGCACAAATTCTGAAGGGGTCCCTTTGCCGTACCAGACAAACTGCCCCCAGCCATCATAAAAGTCTGAATCACAGATAAGAAAAAACCTGTAGAAAAGTGGTTACATGTAAACCAAACAAAACCCTTCAAGGATAATTAATTCCCACAATTTTGTACTAATGTTTGCTCTTTTCTCTTAGTATTTCCCATTTTCTTAAGGCCTAATTGCCTGGATCCCATTCAAATTCAATCCAAATGAACTAACAGGAAAATACCCACACCAGGGTTCCCCACTGTCTGAAAATATAGGGTGGTGGCAGTGGTGATCGGGTCAAAATGTGCATTATTTTTGTGGACCTCCTATATGCACTGTACATGTGCATAAGCTGATTTTAAGTAAAATATAGTGTGCTGGTATCAAAACAGGGGTAGTAGTGCAGTAAAGGATGTCAATAAAAGACAATTTTGGAGGATTTTGTAAAACAATCAATCAGTAATGGATAGAAATATAGAGTGGTGGCAAAAAAATATAGAGTAGTGGTAAAAACAGAATAGGGTGGTGGCCCACTGCACTAAAACAGTGAATGGGGAACACTGCACACTATTAGCAGCAAGGAACTGATCATTTTCCCCCATAAAATTTCTAAGACAGCATGTGTTTTGTGCTACTTATCTGAACAGACAGACACTACAGACATTGAACTCTTACACATCTACGCATTTCAAGCACTGCAAGCTTCCACTGTTCTTGCTACAACTCCTAAAGACTAAGAAAGTCTGATTTGTCTGGAGTATTTCACCTTGAATTTTGGTTGCTTCATGAACTTGAACTCTGTACACTTTGTACTTTCATCATGGACACAAAGAAGAAACTTTGGTGTGTTTTTACCTCACCGCTGGTACTGTGGATTTCAGTTATAGTAGCCTGTGTGACAAAAATACGGCTATATTCATTTCACTCAGAAAAGTGGGACGCTACCTTTAAGGGGTGCTCTACTAATATGACTTATGAGATAAGTAATCTTCATGACTCACTTCAAGCTACTAATGTCACTTTAAATTTAGGTCCATTAAGAAAGCATGAACATCTAAAAGTGGCCTACACTCAGTGGGACACGCCCATACAGGTGGGTAAGGGAACTGTTTATGCTCAGTTAATGTATCCAATGTTTCCAAGTAATCAAACCTTGGTTGTACCGGTTAAAATTCCACTGAGTCCACTGGGTCTTTATAAACAAATGATTGGAGGTTCAAGCTATATAACTCGGTTGGTACAGAATAATAAAGAGGAATGGTCCCTTTGGGATTCAATTAGTAAAGATTTTAATAATCTCTATAATACCTGTAACAGAAATATTGATTTCTCTTTTGGGTATTCAAATTTTGGTAAAAGAAACCAACAGCAAACATGTTTTGATGCCCTTGGCCTGTGTGCCATCCTTACTCTTGGAAATAATCCTGAGGGTATGCCTGGGACACATGGAGAGAAAGAGCTGTACATTATTAGGGATCCCATGGGGTCCTCCAGGGTCATAAACCAAACTGCAATTGTACAGCATAAAGCCATTTTGGCCTGCCCAGATGGGTTAGTATAACTTTCGTATCCCCACTCAAAATTCCTATCAGACATTTCTCAATGCCATGGCTCATCAGAATGTTAAATGGAAAAAAATGTCTTTTGCTACTTTTGTGCCACCTTGGCGTCAGTATTCGTATTGTTATCGCAAAAGGCAAATATGGAAAGTTGAAGGTCAAGATATTTCTGTAGAGGTGCTACATTTGTACAATATTAGAACTACAAATGGAAGTCAGCGTACTATACTCACTGCTACCTTTGACTCTCCACAAGAATTATGTAATGCAATCTGGATATTACTGTACAGGGTGATAAGGATGGTAATCTTTTCTTTGCATGTGTCTGTAGGGATAGTCATCCACTGTATTATGCAACTGTTAATTTTACCTCCACATTCTTGCTTGCCAAGGAATGCGTCAACCAACGGTGGGATGACACACTCAGAGACAGTATTTTTAGCAGCTGCAAAGTCTCAGGGCTTCGTAGCCAAGGCAATGACAGCTAATTTTATGAGTCAGTATATCCTGTTATCAGTTCTTAAAAAGGCCTAAATGTTTTTGGGTCTTGTTGGGTCACTTCTCTGAATATATGACACTTGCTTATTGTCCAAACAGGGAGCTGCCATTGATCACGTAATGAACGTAATTAGTAGCATCCAAAACGCACTTAACAAAACTGAAATACATTTTCAGAATATTGCTTTGGGGATAGAAATGTCTTTTCATATTACACAAAAAAGTATGCTAGCGGCTCAACATGACAGTGTGGTGCAAGCAGAAGTGCACAGTCTATTGGAAGGAACTCTTTCTGATTTAAGAAATGGTATTCTGCCAATGGAATTAGTGGGGCCAGACTTTGTCGTTATTAATTTACAGTCTAGATTCAAAAATTGCTCCATTACTAGATTTAACAACCATGGCTTTTGCAGCTATGGTCTGGTCTACCCCTACCATTCATCCTCTAAGGATTATGGCTCTTGTTTAGAATGTATTTTATGAATGCCTGTCATTTTTAGAGGACAGTCTGATACTGGGTAGTCTGTGCTTGATTTTACTCCCCTGATAGAGCATCACATGCCATCCTCATCATGCCCTACTCCTTTATTACATATGGTAAGGAAAACTGGAAAGCCTTTCCACATGATTCTTGTGAACTCTGGCATGACAGACTTTACACTTATGAAGGGACAGCCTACACTCCGTGTGAGATATCTCAAACCTGTCCACTACAAGTTATTCAGGTCTCTGGCCCAACTCATAATGTAGTGCATCAGCTGACAAATGGCTCTCATGTCATTTTAGACCCTGACTGTTTTCTTACTGAGGGGTCTACTTGGCCTGCACTTATCACTTTTCTAACCCATACTCATGCATGTATGATTTCCTGCCCATTGTGCCAGCTGTGTATACAGATTATTAATTTTACTCAGTTGCCATATAGTTTGAAATATTTTACCAAACTACATGAGGTACTCAAGCTTGCTTTCTTAGTCCTCGACATTCAAAATAGTACTTGTGAGCTGTTCCTTGCTGCTCAGCAAATGAACATCACTCTCCTATTCAGACCTCAAGCTTTATGGGATATTATTTCTAAAATACAAAATTGGTTTTCCAACCTCATTCCTGGCTTTGGTTTCCTCTGGAATTGTCTGTGGGTATTTATTCTGATTGTGGGCATCTTTCTTCTCCTTCATATGATAATTCCTTTATTCAACAGGGGTAATTCCATTGCACGCCTCACCCTGAAGTCAGAACTAAGCCATTTAAAGGTTTCAAACTCTCAAGAGGAAAAAAATACAGCAGAGTCCTCTGTTTAAGGAGCAGTTAGAAAAGATGGCCGCTGTTCTTATGCTTCAGCTTAAACTGGGCCCGAGTGCAGTCTCCTAATTCAGTCATATGACTCTTTACCTTGTTCACAGCCTTATCTTTAGGGTCAAGCTGTTTGGAAGACTGAGTAGACAGCAAGTTTTTTTTTCAGTCTGACCACTCATGCTCTGCACCTCGGCTCATGTTTACTACTTATCCACAGCACTAGGGAGTCTTATCTAGCTCTCATAATCTTGGAGGGTCCCTCTTGGAGTAGGAGAGTCTCATATGACTTGCATTCCTTGTCTCTTCATAGTTCTGCCTGCTTCTTTGAAATTTTGCTCTGCTCGGTGTGTGTGTGTGTGTGTTTTTCATATATACACACACACACACACATATATATATATACACACACACACATATACATACATACACACACACACACACATATTATATAACATTTGTTTTTCTGCCCTAGTGAACACCCTTGAGTTACAAACTCTAGGGCATTCAGGGGGAGGAATGTAATGGAATGATTTATCCCAGTATTATTACCTAACATTTCACACAGCTAATTATGCTACAGTATTCACTGGCTATGAAAGGGGAGAGAGAAAGAGAGCAAGAGAGAAACTCACACTTGTAGTTTGACATAACATTATATGGGAAGGCTGCCTTGTCGTGCTGACCAGGGTGAACCAGCCTCAGAAAACATGGCATGCACAGAAATGCTTGCTCAGAATGAACATACAAACGTAATGTTTTTCAGTCCTTTTTACAAAAACAACTTTATCTGTAAGCAACAAAACAGGTGTGACTTGTAACTTGTTATTAACTAATGGAGAGAGAAAAACATGTATCAGTGCGATGCTTTTAGAGTGTTACTGTAGTGATATGGCTTATTGACGTCAGATGTCAGCACATTCTCCGAAGTGTTTGTACAACAGGTATACACCCCTTTTTTCAAGAAATGTTATTTGTAATTTCTATACTAAGAAATGCTTTTGACAAAGTAGTTATGACATAATTACTAGGAAAAGATGATGTCTTGGTCTTATGTAAGTAGAAAGAGTATATAATGTCAGTCCGAGACCCTGCTTGGTGTGTGCTTCCATGGCCACACCAAAAGAGGGTCCGAAGAAATACCGCAGATTTTACAAAGGGCTTCCATGATGACCTTAGCCTTCTGTGCTTCCAGGGGCGAAAGCTGTTTATGAGGTCTGTAGTCTGTAAGTGCACCTTTCCTTTGTTTCCCCTAATAAAGGGTTTATGAAATGTTACCTGAGCACTGGATGGTCTTTTGTCACAACTCGTATAGAACACCATATAATTGTATGTCTTTAGTGTTATTTACTGCTTAGTGTTTTATTCATTGCTAGTTTCTACTAAGTTATGATATACAATTTATTCCTTACAGGGTACTTTGTGGAAGTGGACCAAGGGCCACAGTAAGGCAGTTTAAGCCATCAGGCTCACTCTAACAGATGTGAATAATTTAACTCATTACGACCCTAACTTACCTATCACAGTGGCCTGTGATGCTAGTCCTGTGGGTAAAGGAGCTGCCCTTTTCCATACCAATCCAGAAAGAGTGGGGAAGCTGGTAGCCCATATTTCATGCAAACTCACTGCAGCTGAAACGAATTATGCTTAGATTCAGAGAGAGACATTGGCTATTATGTTCAGAGTCCATCAATTTTTCCCCAATACTTTCTAGGTTGCAAGTTTCACCTGAAGACTGATCACAATCCACTAGTGATGATTTTCAGTCCAGAAGAAAGGAATTCCAGAGACAGCCACTAGCAAACTTTAACGATGGGCATTAATTTTGTCTGCCTATAATTTTGAGGTTACATACCGACCAACGAACCAGCGTGGAAATGTGGATGCCTAGTCGAGGTTACCAATATCCAAAGGAATGGAGTTCGATGTGGGACTTAAAGAGGAGCCATTAGTATGCCAGGTGGGACCAGATAGTTTTCCAGTGCAATTCAAAGATATGGAGAACTCTACTGTTGTGTGTCCAATGGAGCTACAACAGTTAGATCAGCTTCCAGTACTAGCCAAGGACATTGCAAAAGCAACTAGTCAAGATATAATTTTGAAACAAATGTATAAATATACACTTGAGGGTTGGCCACAAGGCACTACTTGTTTGGCTGCACTATAACCCTACTATACAAAGAGAGAACCATTGTCCATTGCTGAGGGGTGTCTTCTATAGGGATTGCATGTTATAGTACCCCCAATGTTATCACTCAAATGTGTTTACTCACTCTTTTGCATGCGGGCCATCCAGGCATTGCTAAAATGAAATCCCTGGCCAGACTTCATGTATGGTGGCCTTCTACTGACCAAGACATATACCATGTTGTGCAAAGTTGCGAACGTTGTACTGCAGTGATGGTAAATCCAGCAAGAGTTCCAGTTCACCATTAGGAACAACCTGAAAAACCCTGGCAAGGGTTGCATATTGATTTTACGGGACCCTAAATAAATTCCATACGGTTACTCTTATACTGATGCTTGTAGCAAATGGCCAGAATTTCATCATATGTCTTCGACAAATACTGAGAGTACCATCAGAGTGTTGAAATCTATTTTTGCTACCCATGGTTTCCCACATGGACCACAGTTCATGTCTGTTGATTTCCAAGCATTTTGCTAGCAACATGGTATCCACCATATTTTCTCACCTCCCTATCATCGAAGTTTAAATCGTGAAGTGGAATATCTGGTTCAGACTTTTAAAATAGGGTATGGACAAAGCTATTCCTACTACACTGATGGCAATGCAAATAGCCCTTTTGGACTTTCTTGCAATGTACTGAATGACACCACATTGTGGCATGGGAATATCCCCTGCAGAATTGTTGTTTGGGCATCTGATTCTAACTCAATTGGATCTTCTTCACCCTCTAGGTTATAAGTCAGTAACTGAAATGCTTCCTAAGACCAGATCCTTCAAACCCAATGATCTTGTGTAAGTTAAGATATATGCAGGCCCAAAGAGATGGACAGAAGGCGTGGGGGAAAAAAAGTTCAGAAATGTTGTCTATAGTGTTCAACTGACTAACCAGAGGAGAGTGAAAAAACATGTGGACCAACTACAAACTAGAACTGAGACAGAACAAAAAAGGAATACCCAGAGTCAGGGTACTTATTCAGCAGTATTTGTTCCACAACAAGAACAGGAAGAGATAGTGGAACCACAGCATTTGAGACAAGATGTGGCTGATGCTAATCAGATTCCAGTGCAACAGCCTGGAGTCCTACTACGTCAGTCAGGACGTATAAGATGTCCACCAAAAGTGAATGGACTTATAGAGATAGAGTCTAATGACACACACTAATTAAAAGTGACATTGCAGTAATAACTTTAATAGTTTCATATTACTTCTGAATTATTGATTTAAAGGAGAAGTCCACCCAGAATGTGCAAAAACGTATGTTATGTAGAGTGTTTTGATATGTATGTTAAGTCCTAGTGTGTCCTTCCCTCTGTCTGCTATTAGAAGTTTTTCCTAAATTAGCCTGCTAGCTGTATGGTAGTTTTACGACCCCTGGGGATCTCCATCACAAATAGGTTTATTGGCTTTCTTTCTCCCACGATGCACCCTGGTTCATGTGACAGTGATGTAGCTATGCCCCAAGATTTAGCAGGGTCTGTCACAGCTCAGCCACAAAGATAATACATCTTCCAGAGAAGAAGTCACATTGCTGCATTTTGGGTGAGTGTAATCATTCTTATTTTTTTGATATTAGTACCTTGGCCTGCTATGTTACAACCTATAAGGTGATGTTTAATTTTTGCTACTTAGTACTGGTGCAAAAACTGAAAGTGACTGAGAGGAATAGAGTAAACAGTGACATGATTCACATATACATACACACACACACACACACACACAGCAGAGCATAGCAGGACAAGGTACTGACATCAAAAAATAATGATTACACTCACCAAAAATCTAGCAGTCTGTCTGCTCTGGAAGAAGTATTTTTTCTGTGGCTGAGCTGTGACAGACCCTGTAACAAGACACTGGCTTCCTGCAGGGGCAATTAGACATCACACCAAAGGGCACTCTGGGGAGACTAGGGGCCATAAAAGAAACCAGAATGGCAACCTCCAAGGGCAATAAATCAGTTAGGGAAAGTTAGAAAAAACATCTCTCACAGCCAGAGGAAAAGAAAATGCTGGGAACTGGTTAGAACACAGAAAAACAGACTACTACATATATTTTTCTGATTTTAACATGGAGTTTTCCTTTAAGTATTTCCTAGCTAAGTCAGGAGGCATTGTTATGTGTAGTATATCTTTAAGTAATTTTAGAGACAGTACAGCTTTAAGAGAATGTACTTACTGTAAGTGTGCCTGTGTTTTGAGTCCGGTCTCCTCTTGTATACACTGTTGAATAGAAGTAACACAGAAAGACTAGATTTCAGTGTGGTGTGGTAATCTTACTGCCAAGACCTTTGTGTGTTTAAGGTATTTATATTCGGCCACCAAACACAACAGTGTCCCCTTCATACAGCTTGTCCAGCTCTCTATCAGACCTGAGGCCTTTCTGTGTCCATTGGTTTCTCAGACAGTAACATGGTTTTTATAATGGACAGCTCACCTTCTTCCCTCTCAATAAAGTGTCTCCTTCATACAGCTTGTCTAGCTCTCTATCAGAACTGAGACCTTCCTCTGCCCATTGGTCTTTCAGATAGCAGCAGGGATTTTATAATGGAGAGCTCCACTTCATACAGTTCGTCCAGGTCTCTATCAGACCTGAAGCCTTTCTGTGCCTGTTGGTCTCTCAGACAATAGCCGGGTTTTTATAATGGGGATCTCCCCTTCTTCCCCCTCACTAAACTGTCCCCTTCATACACCTTGCCCAGCTCTCTATCAGGCCTGAGAATTTTCTGTGCCCTTTGGTCTCTCAGACAGTAGCAGAGTATTTTTTTTTTTTTTTTTTAAATCACATCTCTCTTTTTCCTCCCATGGAGTGGATCTCTGCGATCCCCCGGCTGCTGACACCTACACCCCCAGGGCCCAGTCTGGCACCCCCTCAGAGCCAGCTATTATCACTCACGTCGCTCTGAATGCAGGATCCTCTTGGGTACTGAGGGGCACCAGGTGTGGCCATCAGCCACCGAGATCGCACCCCTTCATTTTCCACCTGTTTTTTCCTTTGCCCCAGAGAGCCAGACATGCAATGGCATGCAAGCACATACATGATGATGCCAGCTGCACTCTCCCCCAACTATACTGCTTGCTGCTATAGTACTACTTAGTGCTACTAGCCTCCACCAATTACAGCTACAGTGCACTGCAGTGCCCCAGCCCTCCCTGGAGGAAGGAGAGCAGTCATTGGATGCTCAATCCTTCCTCTACCCTGCCAACCCCCATGGTCCAAGTCCATTCCTGAACCCGGGTCACCAGCGAGTCGCGAGGTGTGGCATCCAGCTCCTCAACCCTTAGTGCCACCGGGCTGGCCAGTAGCATAGTATTTATAATGGAGCGCTCCCCTTCATACGGCTTGCCCAGCTCTCTATCAGACCTGAGGCCTGTCTGTGCCTGTTGGTCTCTCAGACAGCAGCAGTTTTTATAATGGAGAGCTCCCCTTCATACAGCTTGCACAGCTCTCTATCAGACCGGAGGCCTTTCTGTGTCCACTGGTCTCTGAGACAGGAGCAGAGTTTTTATAATGGAGAGGGGCTGACCAGAAGCCCTCCCCTCCAGATGAGGGGAGTAGCCTTCAAGCCCAAGGGGGGGAGGGGGGAAACGGACTGGAGGTGGAGGTTTCAGGAGAAGCAGGGGGAGGATGGAAGTATAGGGAATCTGGGTGGGGTTCGACAAAGAGGATCAGGGATAAGGGGTGGGGGTTAATGTTAGTAAATGCCAGGAGCTTGGGAAACAAGTTGCCAGAGTTCCAGGCCATGCTGTTCGGGGTGGATGTGGCAGCAGTCACGGAAACATGGGCCAACAAAAACCATGACTGGGACCTAAATGTACAGGGGTACACTATGCTTAGGAAGGATAGAAAGGAGGGCAGAGGGGGTGGAGTGGCTATGTTCATTAGAGATGACATAGAAATTGCTATGGTAAAAGAGGCAGAGGGAAACGTGGAGGCCTTATGGGTCACCTTACGATCCCCAGCAGGAGATAAGGTCAAGCTGGGAGTAGCATATAGGCCCCCCGGGATGAGTGATGTTCTAGAGGATGGTTTGCTGGACAACATCATTGCCCAGTGTGGTCCAAAAGGGAAGGAGTGGTGTTGATGGGGGACCTTAATAAGCCAAGGTACAAACTGGGGAACCATGTCCTCTAAGGTGGCCAAGGAGCAGAGGCTGCTGGATGGCTTCCAGGATGTGTTCTTAACACAGCATGTGATGGAGCCCACAGGAGGGCATGTCCTGGATGTGGTTCTGGCAGATGGGGATCTGGTAAGGGACATGGTTGTACAGGACCCCCTGACTGGGAGTGACCACAATACTGTCTGGTTTCAAATAAGCATTGGGGGAGTGGGGTGAGATCTAGGACACTGGCAGTGGACTTCAGGGGGGCAGACTTTATGGGCATGGGAAATATACTCAAGGATCACTTGAAGGGGATTATCTCAATGACAAGTGTGGAAAGGAGATGGGAGGTCATAAAATGGGGACTTCATGAGGCAGTCAGGATCTGCGCTAAGTTGAAACGTAAGGGAGCAAGGTCACATAAACCATGCTGGTGGTCCAGTGAGGTACAGGTAGCAGTCAGAGAAAAGAAGGCAGCTTACAAAAAATATAAAACAACAAGAGGGATAGGGATAAGAAATGTCCAGCTTGCATCTAGAAAAGTCACCCGTATGGTGAGGGGAGCAAAGTCCAGTAAAGAGCAGCGGCTGGCACAGGGGATACATGGAGGGGAAAAGGGGTTCTTCCGGTACATTGGGGAGCGGAGAAAAACTAAGGGCCATCTCAGCAGATTGAGATCAGAAGGAGGGTGGGTGGAAGAGGCGAGGGACCAGGCAGAGGTATTTAATGAGTACTTTGCCTCTGTGTTCACTAGGGAGGGAGATGGGATATCTACAAAGCAAGGCACAAAGGGGATAGAAGCGGCAGAGAGTGGTATCGGGGAGCAACAGAAATGGAGCAAAAGGGAGGGAAAGGTACCCCAGGGGTGTCACATCTGTATAAGGATAAAAAGACCAGTAAGGTGGAGGGGACGGATGTTGCCATCCCCGCCAAAAGGGTGTGGTTAGCCCTCAAGGCCCTAAAGAAAGACAAATCTCCTGGGCCGGATGGCATTCATCAGAGAGTACTATGGAAATTGGCGGACATACTGGCTGCACCCCTGGCGGAGCTTTTCAGCAGGTCACTTGAGACAGGGAGGGTACCTAGGGATTGGCGAGAGGCACATGTGGTACCAATCCATAAAGGGGGATCAAAGGAAGTAACAGGTAACTATAGACCCATCAGTTTGACCTCAGTGGTGGGAAAATTAATGTAGAGTATACTAAAGGAACGATTGGGTTTACTTGGAGGTGGGAGGTCTGGATAGTCGGCAACATGGGTTTGTGCCAGGTAGATCATGTCAAACCAACCTTGTAGAGTTCTATGAATGGGTAACATCAGAACTGGACAGGGTAAGCCTGTGGATGTATTATTCTTGGACTTCAGCAAGGCGTTTGACTCTGTCCCCACAATGGTCTGGTGGAGAAACTGATGGGGTTAGGGAGTCGCCCTTTGATGGTCAGATGGATTGAAAACTGGATAGCTGGACGCACTCAGAGAGTAGTGGTCTGTGGGGAGCTCTCGAACCCTAGAGAGGTTGGTAGTGGGGTACCACAGGGCTCGGTCCTGGGTCCAATCCTGTTTAATGCATACATATCGGACATCAGGGATGGTATAGGGTGTGAAATGAGTCTCTTCGGATGACTCCAAGATGGGAGCAGTAGTTGAGGGAGAAGAGGGGAGGCTGGCCCTGCAAGGGGACCTGGACACCCTGGAAAGCTGGGCTCACACATGGAAATTAAATTTCAATATCACCGAGTGCAAGGTGTTGCATCTTGGTCGGGGAAACCCTAAACACAGGTACACCCTGGGAGGGGAGGCGCTGGAAGCCTCAATAGGGGAAAAGACCTAGGGGTCATGGTGGATACATGTATGAATAACTCTGAGCAGTGCAGGAGAGCAGCTAGCAAGGCAAACAGGATGTTGGGATGCATCGTAAGGGGATCACCTCTAGGAGCAAGAAGTGATTCTGCCGCTGTACAATGGACTGGTTAGACCACACCTTGAGTACTGTGTACAGTACTGGAGACCACACTTGAAGAGGGACATACAGCTCCTGGAGAGGGTACAGAGGAGGGCAACAAAGATGATACGAGGGCTAGGGGATTTGACTTATGAGGACAGACTTGAGGAGCTCTGCCTGTTTTCATTGGAGGAGAGGAGAGACAGGGGGACATGATTGAGGTCTTCAAGTACCTCAAGGGAATAAATAGGGTAAACATGGAGGGGATCTTTAGACTAAAGCAGGAAGGCATCACCAGAGGGCATGGTTTGAAGTTGGAAGGTGGAAGGGTGAGGGGGGAAAAGAGGAGGAGGTTTTTCACTGAGAGGGTGGTGGACCCTTGGAATGCACTGCCTGGTGAGCTGGTTCAGACATCCACAGTGGAGGGTTTTAAGAGAGGGTGGGACAGACACAGAAAGGGGATGTATCAGATGATGGCCTGTCCCGGGGGGGGGGGGATGGATGATAGGGGTTTCTGGAGCACAAGGGATGGGAGGGTCTCGGCACCCAACTAAGGATCTAGGTTCGAGCAGACTCGATAGACCATAAGGCCTAATCTGCTGGCAAATAGTATGTTAGCTCCCCTTCATACAGCTTGCACAGCTCTCTATCAGACCGGAGGCCTTTCTGTGCCGGTTGTCTCTCAGACAGAAGCAGAGTTTTTATAATGGAGAGCTCATCTTCTTCCCTCTCAATGAATTTTCCACTTCATAAAGCTTGCCCAGTTCTCTATGAGACCTGAGGCCTTTCTGTGGCCATTGGTCTTCTACAGTAGCAGGGTTTTTATAATGGAGCGCTCACCTTCTTACTTCTCAATAAAGTGTCCCCTTCATGAGGCTTGTCCAGCTCTCTATGAGACCCGAGGCCTTTCTGTGGCCATTGGTCTTCTACAGTAGCAAGGTTTTTATAATGGACAGTTCACCTTCTTACCTCTCAATAAAGTGTCCCCTTCACGCAGCTTGTCCAGCTCTCTATCAGACCTAAGGCCTTTCTCTGCCCATTGACCTTTCAGACAGCAGCATGTTTTTTATAATGGAGAGCTCACCTTCATACAGCTTGCCCAGCTCTCTATCGGACCTGAAGCCTTTCTGTGTCCATTACTCTCTCAGACAGTAGCAGGGTTTTTATAACAGAGAGCTCATCTTCTTCCCTCTCGCTAAACTGCCCCCTTCATACACCTTGCCAGCTCTTTATCAGGCCTGAGGCCTTTCTGTGCCCTTTGGCCTCTCAGACAGGAGCAGGGTTTTTATAAAGAAAAGCTCCCCTTGATACAGCTTGCCCAGTTCTCTGTAGGCCCTGAGGTCTTTCTGTGCCCATTGGCATTTCAGACAGTAGCACAGGGGGCGAAATTAAGTTTTGCAGCCACTAGCCTGCAGGGCTAATGACTGGGAAAATCCACTGGCCCCACATTCATTTCCACTGGCCCAGCTGGTGTACATACATAAGTGTTGCCTTTTCCAGTAGAAGACCGCAGGTCTAGTTAAATGAAAATCTTACTAGCTCGCTACAAACTCTACCAGTATTTGGCTGGCAGGCCGGTGCCAGTTTCAACCCATTTTCTGTGCCCACTGGTCTCTCAGACAGCAGCAGGGTTTTATAATAGAGAGCTCACCTTCTTCTCTCACAATGAAGTGCCCCTTCATATAACCTGCCAAGCTCTCTATCAGACCTGAGACCATTCTGTGGCCATCAGTCTATCAGACAGCAGCATGGTTTTTATAATGAAGGGCTCGCCTTTTTCCCCCATCACGTCTGCCCCTCCTCTATCACGTGTGGCCTCTCTTGCCTGGATAAAAAGAAAGCATGATTGATGAATCCATGCCAGGAGAACACCTCTCCCCCACGGTAATGAATCATTGGCAGGAGAACATGTCCCTCTCATAGTAACTTGTCTTCCTCTAATTACTACTGTCTAAATGCCTCTTAGTATTGCTGACGAAACAAGCCAGAATATGACATCACCGTCTCACTCACACAATCAGAATCTGTAACCAAGGCCCTTGTGACCAAGAGGCTTCGTGCCTCCTGCTACATCACCAGCTGCTATCATTAGAGTGGGACAAAACAACTGCCACTGGAGAAGCTACTCTCCAACAAGGCCAGGCATGACCAGACCTTTGCTCTGTGGCAGTAAAAAATGAACAAGCATTTGTCAATGCTGAATGTTGCCACGCTGGCATTGGCAGAGGG
This sequence comes from Neoceratodus forsteri, assembly GCA_016271365.2. Taxonomy (NCBI): domain Eukaryota; kingdom Metazoa; phylum Chordata; order Ceratodontiformes; family Ceratodontidae; genus Neoceratodus; species Neoceratodus forsteri. The sequence continues at coordinate 11,226,318 of JADMNL010000038.1, forward strand.
AGTGGCGAAGCTAGAGACTTATACCGCTGTGATTTTGTGAATGTGTCTCATAAGGTGATTTTGCGCAGCGAGCACGCCATTGTGCGCCACAGCTGCGTAAACATGTTTTGGGCAGGCTGTGAAAAATGGCAGCTGGACTATTGATAAGGAGATGTGCAGAATGCCAGTGGGGAAATTGTGGCATGAAAATATTGCAGATTGATGAAGTTACAAGGGTGCGTGGAAACTGTGCAATGCACGCTTGCAACACAGTCATTGTATGGACTTTCGGCGCCAAATTTTCAACATAGGCATTTTAGGACCTCTACTCATGAATAGTATCACCGTCATTTCCTCAAACTGTCCTGAAACTTGATTTCGCACAGCGACCATGCAATTCTGCATCTGATGTGCAAAAACACATTTCAGGAAGCTGTACATAAGGCATAAGGAGGTATGGAAAAATGCCAGTGATGAACAGCTGGAGTGAAAGTATTACAAATTCACAAAGTCACAAGCGTGCATGCAAACTGCACAACGCATGCTCGTAAAACACTCATTTTATTGACTTTTGTTCCCAAATTTTCATCATAGGCATTTTAGGACATCTGCTAATGAACAGTGTCACTGTCATGTTCATCATGTGTCTCGAATATGGGCTTTCCACAGTGACCGCGCTATTATGCGTCGTAACTGCGAAAACAGATTTTGGTCAGGATGTGAAAAATGACAGTTGTACTGTTCATTAGGAAGTGCAGAACAATGGCACTGCTGAAAATCTGGAGTGAAAATATTAGAAGTTTTCGAACGTAAGAGCATGCGTGCCAACTGCGCAACGCACGCCCGTAATACAATCATTTTATGGAGTATTGTCACCAAATTTTCAACACAGGCATTTTAGGACCTCTGCTCAAGAACAGTGTCACTGTCATTTTCATAACGTGTCCTGAACACTGATTTCGCACAGCGACCATGCTATTCTGCTCAGAAGTGCGAAAACACATTTTGGCAAGGATGTGAAAAATGACAGTTATACGGTTCACAGGAAGGTGTAGTAAAATGCCAATGTTGAGAATCTGGCATGAAAATATTGCAAATGCGCTAACTTACGATCATGGGTTGTGCAGTTGCTATGCACACTCATAAAACAGTCATTTTTTGGATTTTTCCCACCAAATTTGCAAAATAGGCTTTTTGAGAGCCCCTCTCATGAATAGTGGCACTGTCAGTTCATTACTCAGTCCCAAAAGGTGATTCCACGCAGTGAATGCGAAATCACCTTTCGGGACCAAATAACGCTATGACAGTGCAAGAATTCATGATAAGGGGTCAAAAACCCCATGTTGAAAATTTGGGGCCAAAATTCACAAAAATGCCCGAGATATGCACTAAAAGTTGAAAACCCCCTATTTATTCCATTATACAGCTTACCGGCATTTCCTCAGTTCACGGTCGGCTTTGAAGAGTGCAGACGTGTTCCTGGTCCACCAAAGATCGTTGCACCAGAATCTGCAGGTAAGTATAGGGTGAGGAGAGGCAGAGTGCACACAGGGTGGGTGCAGGTGGGGGGAGGGGGGTATGGAGACTACGAGGGACCATTTTAGTTTTACAGGGAAACAAAAAACAAAAAAAAAACAAAAAAACATCGCAGGACAGTTTTTTTTTGCAGGGGATTTGGCACACTGGGGTGGACTCCCAGCGTGCCACCTAACAGTTTGGGGGGTCTGTAGCCGACGGGGGACTGGGCATCCTCATCAGCACACAAAGAAGGGTGGGGGGCGCAGAGCCGAGGGGATTGGGGCACCCCCTCGGGCATTAAACAATTGGGGAGGGTTCTTTATGCCGGCGAGGAGTGGGCTCCCCCATCAGCACACAAAGAAAGAGGGAGGGGTAAAAGCCGAGGGGGATTGGGCACCCCCCTCGGCATATCACAAATGGGGGGGTGCTTTATGCCGACGGGGAGTGGGCTCCCCTGTCAGCACATTCATAGGGGGCAGGGTCAACTGACAGGGGGATTGTGCACCCCCGAAGTTGGCAGTTCGGCGGCCAGTGTGCTGCCATAAGCATAACGTCGGTGAGCACTTAAAGAAAAGGTCCGCTGCATATGACCTACTGATGCGTGCCCTGCATTCACCCAACAGCGACCGTGCCTCCAAAGCTGCACTGTCCCAAGATGTTGGCTGTGCAAGCACGCCAACATATAAATCAGAGGTGACTTACATTAACTGTCCCCTACAGGGAAACACAAGGCTTGTGCTTCCAGGTGCAGAGAGTTCCTGGCAATGACCCCCATGGACTGGTGCTCAGTGACAGCCTCTGCCACCAATCTAAAGAAAAATCTACAGCCAATAAAAACACTTTTTCTAACTACTAACACCAACAGAATTTTTTTTTTGTGCCAGGAGAGACGCACCAAGCTGAAAGCTTGCTTACAGGTGCTATCTGGGAGCACAAAGAAGTTAAGTGACTTGCTCAGGGTCACGCAGTATGCAAGTGGGGGCTGTGGGCTTCAAACCCAGGTTTCCAGGTTTGCAGCTCAGAGTCTTAAACCACTGTGCTATACTGCCTCCTAATTGCACTCACCTGCCTGCAGGGATATTCACCCAGGACAAACTGTCAAGGATCTCATCTGATGTGCCTTGCTGTCCCTGTGGAGGTAGCAACAACCATTTGTTTTGTGAGAGTAGCAAACGTTCATGTCATAGGAGAGACCATCTTACCTGTTCAGCTAGATAGTGTGCCCGGGCAGAGAAGGTGAAAGCAAAATAAAGAAAGCAGGTGATCAGAAGGCCATGCAATAACACTCTTTTTGCGCACATGCAATTATTGTGATCTGAAAAGCAATGCAAACTGATTCCATTTTGCCCAGTTTCTGCCTTGCCTTTTTAAACACCCTCTGACACAGTAATCCTTGCAATCAGTAATTACCTCCAATCATGATCCTGTATTTCAGTCTCCAACACACCACCTCCTGATAATAATTCAGAACCACACAGACCTGTGAGTAGTTTCAGTTCTGCAGCACTTAGAAGCCTTTGGACTAGGAGAACAAAGGATATCCACAGTTAACAGCAGATCCTTATCTGCTCCTGCCCACAGCCGCTCTCAGTTTGACATCATTTCCTGTCCAACTCTGAAATATGTCCTACACCATGCAACTCCCGCGATTAACAGGCCAGGAAACTGAGAAACAGTATGATACATAATCTGAACAGAGTGCAAAGAGTATATCTTCAAAGATGTTTTAAGGCTGGCTGTAAAGGGCTGACGCTGCTGACATGCATTTCCTAGTTTCAGTCTCCAAGACACCCCTGGAAATAAGCTTTGTTTGGCTCAGTGTACCTTTCAGCCACCACCACACTGTAAATAAAAGTAAAAGTACTTCTCCTAGCAGTGAGGAGTCAAAGCTGAATGTGCTATCGTGTGACTTTAAATATGTAGCAGCCCCTTACTGTTGCTCCCCTCGCTGCCGTACTCTGTAAATACGTTTTGAATGGGGGACAAATAACAGAAGGAGACTGGAATTGAACTTCAGGCACTGAAAACTGCTCCAGACAAGAGTACAAAACAGAGCATACCGGAAGCTGCAGAGAGAACTGCTTTTTTCTGTGGATAGATATCCTTTATTCTTCTTCTCTTAAACTTTGAAGTGCAGCAGCTGCTTGTGTTTCTGAACAGTGCAGTTTGCAGTGTTGGAGACTGAAACAGAAACAGAGGGTCATGAAGTTGGATGTAATTGTGCAGCCAAGCCACGCTGCTGTGTAAACAAACCAAAGGCAAACTTAAACAAGACAAAAAGGAATCAGTTTTCCGTGCCTTTGTAATGAATAGTATTCATAAATGTGTGCAGAAACTCCATTGTAGGAGGGTGTCAGACTGAAAACTACAAATGAAACATTGTGACAGATTTGTTTATAGCTGCATTTGGTATGCTTCTCACTAGACACCACCTCAAGAATGTAACCTTGTCTTTTATTTTTTTTTATATTGCTTTTTCACTAGCGAGTTAGCACAGGTGGCCTCTCATCCCTGTCCCTTTCCCTTCCCCTTCCTGCCTGGCATCCCCCACAGACCACCCCCAGTGGTGGGGCCAGGAAGAGGAAGGCTGTCTCTCCCCCCCCCGAGACACAATCCAGATTTGTGGACCAGCAGTGGCACCAGGCAGAGGCAGACAAGCAGGACTTCATGTAGCCTGTGCCAGACCCTTTTCTATTGTCTCTTTTTGTCCCCCCTCACAGCAATGGCACATGAGCACGTACACATGCTACGGAACCACGGTCCCTCCTTTAGTGTCACTCGGGCTGCTGGTATTTCCCTTAAGGCTGCCACCTGGGGGCAGCTAAGAACCAAGTCAGCAAACATCCCACCACAGGACAGGAGAGCTGTCTGTTGGATGCTCAGTCTTTTCCCTCCCCAGCCGACCACCGGTGACCCGAGCTTGTTCCCAAACCCGAGTTGCCAGCGTGGTAAGAAGCAAGGCACATCGTGCCTTAGCTGTCTATGCCACAGGGTTGGCAAGAATGTAACCTTATCTTTTGAGCTAAAAGTAAGGTGACAAGACTTTCTATAGAGATGTAACCCTAGGTGACGCTAGCCCAAGGGCTACTATCCCTGCCTGTGCGGCTAATGACAGGTTGAGGGGCCTGGATCCAATGACGGGTGCCTCCACCCACAGGTCAGGGTTGGTAGTGATTAAACTGGCTTGGGCACAGCCCTCTGGGATGCTGTGACCCCACCCCTTACTTCCCACTAGTGGCCCTTTCGACGCACAGGAGAAACCTTCCCAATCCCCTGAATACGCAAACCAGTTACTCGTATAGATACCACTTACCCTCAGGACTGGTTCTTGTAGCACATCTCTGAGGACCCCCTGTAAAAGAAGGTTAGACAATATACATGAACACAATGCAATGCTGGTTCTGTTTGTACTGACACCATAAACAGCATATAGTTCAATAACAACAATCTGATTTATTTAAGGGGCAGTAAGACGGGAGGGGGGCAATCAGGTTGATTTGGTTTTTCAATATTCTAATCACAGTACTCTGCATACATATAGGGTCCAAACTGTCACATGCTCTTGGTACCCAGGATGGGGGGGGCTAGCCAGGTCCATTGCCCGGGGTTGGCTGGCTGGTGTAGATGGATGGGGCCCTGCAAGAAGAAAATATATGCACAACACACCATTGTAATCCGGAGCCAGATGGCTCAGTTCGTGGAAGAAAAACCCAAAACAGTCAGATGGTACACTTCAGATTAAATTCAAGTCGCAGGGAGCTACTCTGATTTGTGCTTGCTATACCCCAAGCAGAGAACCAGATGGATGATGGCCACTTCTGAATTGCTAGAAAAGCAGGGCAGGGAGACAAGACCCTCGTGACAGGGCCCGACTGCAGGCGGGTTCAGTCCGGATCAAGCTGGATGCTGCTTCCAACTTCTGTCCACAACTCACACTAAGGAAATAAAAGCGTGATTCCCCACAATCACTAAGCACATTCATATGTAAAAGAATTACTATACCAGGCCAGCTACCCCTCGAACCTGATCGCAAAACACTGCAAAACCCAGGAGCACTCACAGCAGCTTCAGTTCCTGACAGGTCGATCACACTTCAGCAACATTTTTGGGTTTCTACATGTTAAGCCTGGTTTCCACACTTCTTCTTCCTCTTTAGAAACTCGAGTTCAGCCTAATTCACACTCTCTAACAGCTGCAGGCTGAATTTAGGGCCTCCCACGTGCTTCCCACGTGAACTACATGCTGCAATAGAACAGAGCTCCTTCTCCTTTCTCAACCACCTCGCATCTGGCTTGCCAGCAACAGTTCAGGGCACACACAAGTTTGGTTGGTTGGTTCAGCTGTCAATCACAGCAGGGCTCCCTCTGTTGGTGCAAAAAAGCACCAGGGTCCAAACTACAATTCCCCGAGGCACCTGCCATACAGCCCCTTTATAGCAGTCTCCAGATGAAAGTCCAAGTTCTGATTCGCCAACACAGGCTCCTTCTTAAAGGTCCCCCACACTGATTGGTCCAAATCGGCAGTTCAGGACCAAAATGGAGAGACTATCATGTAGGGTTGTCAGAACAGGTTTGGCAAAGATTCGAACCCTCCTCGAACCCTGGTGTTCGAGTTCTAACTTAGAACTCGAACACTAAACGGTTCGCAAAAGGGTTCGAATCACCGCGAGACGACGCGGGGTCGAGTAAGCTACGCGAGCAGCGGGATCTGTGGGGGTATTTAAAGAGATGCGCCATGAGAAGGAGCGCCATTTGAGTGAGGATCATCGGAGCAGACAGAGGCAGCAGCAGCAAGAGCAGCACCAGCAGCCCACTAAACTGTAGCAAAAGCAGTTAGCGGTCCGCTACTCTTGTCCAATCGTAGCCACTTCTTCTTCTCCTGTGAGACCGAGAACAAGAAAGGCTGGAAAAAAGCTAAAAATCGGGGAGAGACTGGGAGTGGGACTAGGGTTGAGTTCAGGACAGAAGGAGGATTAATCAAGATTGGGGAAGGGACTGGGGAATAGGGAGGGATTGATTTGAGACCAATATCAGGAGGACTGGAGGAGGACTCGGAGAGAGACTAAAAAAAATAAGAAGACTGAAGATTATAAGAACCTTTGTGAAATGTGATTATTTGAAACTGCAGCACACTGCACACTCAGCAGCTGCCAGCAACAAGCATACAAGGGGGCCAAAAAAAGGCAAATAAATCTTTCTTGAACCCTAGTGTGTGTGTCACAGAGAGAAGCCCAGTGTGTGCCCCTTGACTGCACTGTACTGTACCCTACCCAGTGTGTGTTACAGAGAGAAGCCCAGTGGCCAGTTGTGTGGTGGCATTAACCTTACATGACAGAAACGTAGGGGGGCAAAAAAAGGCAAATAAATCTTTCTGAACACTAGTGTGTGTGTCACAGAGAGAAGCCCAGTGTGTGCCCCTTGACTGCACTGTACTGTACCCTACCCAGTGTGTGTTACAGAGAGAAGCCCAGTGGCCAGTTGTGTGGTGGCATTAACCTTACATGACAGAAATGTAGAAATATAATTCTCATTCCCTGGGTTGCGTATGTGACTCTGTCTCCTGTGGTCAGCCCATCACCCTGCTGCTGTGTGCCCTTTGACTGCACTGTACCCTACCCAGTGTGTGTGTTACAGAGAGAAGCCCAGTGGCCAGTTGTGTGGTGGCATTAACCTTACATGACAGAAATGTAGAAATATAATTCTCATTCCCTGGGTTGCATATGTGACTCCATCTCCTGTGGTCAGCCCATCACCCTGCTGCTGTGTGCCCTTTGACTGCACTGTACCCTACCCAGTGTGTGTGTTACAGAGAGAAGCCCAGTGGCCAGTTGTGTGGTGGCATTAACCTTACATGACAGAAACGTAGAAATATAATTCTCATTCCCTGGGTTGCGTATGTGACTCCGTCTCCTGTGGTGGTCAGCCCATCACCCTGCTGCTGTGCACCTTTTGATTGCTATGTGTATGCCTATGCCCAGCAGCCCAATCATTCTGTAAGCCTTGAACCTGGGATCCTTTAGTTGCAAACTGTCATATTCTTCAATTACTTTCAGTCCACGTATCACAGTGTCACACAACCAAAATAAAATTTTGGAGTTGTATCGCGATTACAGATCACATTGCTTTGTTACACAGGAACTGTTTGGGTGTTGGTGTGTTCACTGCAGTATACTGGACTGGTAGTACTGGTACTTACTGTCTGTTATGGCTGACACCAACATAGATGAAGCATTTAGTGCTGGTGTTGGAGCAGGTGTTGGTGGTAGTGGTAATCCTGGTGCTAACAGAAATAACCAAAATGTTTCACGTGATAAAATTCAACAAACAGCAAAAGAGCAACAGTGAAGTGTGGTAAGGGGACCTTTTAAGAAAACCTGTACAGCTGCTGGGGTCACACGGAGAGGCACCATAAGGTATGCCATTCATGCGTTAAGATCCCTGTGACTAGCAGCAATAATGCAAGTGACAGTGAGTCCCTCTCTGACTCAGACAGTAGCTCTTTGTCTCAGTCCCACACTGTTGTGTCTCGTGACAAATCATTACTTCCTCAACAAAGTGAAATGAGCAAGTCTGCTGACAATGAATCAGGTAGTGCACTTGCAAATACATCCAGCACTGTTGGCAATGAAAAGGACATATCCATTGAATCCACCACTTCTGTGTTGGCCAGCAATGAAAATCCATCAGAGTCTTCTGTCCACTCTTCTAGCACCAAGGAGCATGTCCCAGGTTCTGTTAGGACAGGTGAAAAGACACAAACAGTCTTTAGCTATCTTCCTAGCACTCGAACAAAATCTGTCACATCTGAGGTGTGGAATTATTTCTCAGTCAGTAAAACTGATCCATGCAGAGCAATTTGTTCCTGTGTAAACAGAGTGTAGCCGTGGTAAAGTTGTGTCATGCCTTGGCACTACAGCTCTTAAACGCCATCTGAAAAAGCATTTGGTTTTGCTTGATCATCCAAAACCAAAACCCATGTCCTCCATCTTCCAGACCGCACGTGAGAAGGGTCAGGATCAGGAATCTGAAATGGATACTGAATTGTCTGAACTTGATGCGGGCAGAACCACTGCCAGCCCTAGGATCACTGTTACCACCAATGCCAGCACCATTAGTACCAGTTGCACATCCAGTGATGGCACTGAATGTATAAGTCCTAGTCCACCATCTCTCGTCCATCTGCCCATAAGCACGGTGTATAATAAACCAGCAGGGACATGTTGCAAACAGCTAACACTGTCTCAGGCATTTGAAAGGAAGAATACCTTTACTAGAAATCATCCAAAGACCCTTCATCTTAATCACCGAATTGGTGAACTGTTAGCCGGAGCCCTTCTCCCATACTCTTTGGTAGATCATGAGGATTTTAGGGAGCTCATGACATTAGCAGAGCCTCGTTACAATGTTCCTCATCGAAGGTACTTTTCCTATGTTGAAATACCAAACATTTATCAGGCTTTAAAAGCGACAGTGATGCTTGCACTTAAAACTGCAGAGGGTGGGCTTATTCATGTTGCAACAGATATGTGGACCAGCACTCAAAACATAGATTACATGTCCCTTACCGCTCATTGGGTCACGTTTTCTTGTGCTTCTTCAAAAACAAAGACACCCCAAAAGATGGCGCTGCTGCATATAAAGAAGTTTAGGCAAGTCATACTGCTGCAAACATCTTGCAAGAACTAAATGACCTCCTTGACAGAATGGGTTTATTCTCACGGTCTAAAATGTGGCTTCATAGTAAGTGACAATGGAGCCAACATCTTAAAAGCAGTACAGGATGGAGGATTTCTGCATGCTTCTTGCTTTGCACATTGCTTACACTTAATTGTCACGGATTTCTCAGCAGCGAAACACAAGTGGATGGTATGATTGCTGTTTGCAAAAAAAATTGTGACTCACTTTCACATTCAACCAAGGCTATACGGACATTGTCGAACTGCAAAAAACACAAGCTGCCCCAGCAAAAGCTGATTCAAAATGTTTCCTCATTGGAACTCAACGCTTTATATGCTGCAGCGCCTCTTGGAACAAAAGCAAGCTGTACATGAGTACTGCTCCAGTTACATTATTGGAGATGGCATTATGCTGTCTGTGCTGCAGTGGAAATTAATGGAGACAGTGTGCTGTATCCTAGCTCCTTTTGAGACAGCTACAAGGGACATGTCTTCTGAAGGTGCATCTGTGAGTCAGGTTATCCCACTCATAATGCTCATTTCACATCATCTTAGTGTTCTAAATCTACAAATAGAAAAAGACAGATCTGAAGCGCAGACAACATGTCGCCCTATATCAAGGAATCTCGTAAAGAGAATGACGGCGCTTCAAAACCAATGACAAATTAGTTGCAATGACGAAATCAAGACACTACATCCTTGCAACTCTCTTAGATCCCAGGTTCAAGGCTATACATCTTCCAAAAACAGATGATATAGAGCAGTACAAATGTATGTTGCTAGATGAGCTGCAGCACTCACAGGAGTCAAACACAGACACGACAGTACCATCAGGTTGTCATCACCACAACATGCAGGTTCATCTTCACAAGGGTTACAGAACTGGAAAAGTCACCAAACATTAACAGTAGTTGTTCCACAACTGCCACTTCTTCAACCCTTAGTAGCAAGCTAAATCTGTGGCAAAACCTTTCCCAAATTGCTGCCATACCAGCTGCTTCTGCTGATTCCTCTTCTGAGCGGTCTCTGTCCAACATGGTAGACAGTTACCTGCAAGAACTGCCTATTCCTATTGATGCATGCCCTTTTGAATACTGGAGATCAAAAGTCAATTTGGACAGAGCTGTATGATGAAGCCTGTAAATATCTTGGTTGTCCTGCAACAAGTGTCTCTTCAGAACGCATGTTTAGTACAGCTAGCAATATTGTGACAGACACCAGAAATAGGTTGCTGCCAGAAAATGTACACACGTTAACTTTATTAAAGTTAATAAGTCAAGATTTTCGTATCCCTACAAGAGTATACAAACTGATCCTGAAGTGATTGATGTTGTGGATGTTGATGGTGATGACAACTCAGATGGTGGTGGCTGGTAAATACTGTGTGGGACGGAGTCTCTCTGCACCAAAAAGGAAACTTTTACAGACTGTGATGACTTTGGTTGTCGTCTCTCTCCTTTCTCGATCTACTACCTTGGACTATATACCCCCCAAAACTTTCACCATTTCATGCAAACTGCTTTGTAGCTAGGGTCTAAACTAAAGTCAACAAGTTTTATATACAGGGCAATTTAACATCAGTGGGAACAGGCCCAAATTTGGCATAAAGGGACACTGTCACGTCAATCCTTTCTGTATCATATTATTTATAGTTAAAGTGCAAACATATATTTTTGGATTTACCTTCTGTGACTTTGTGGTGCATCAGCATGGGCTGGGACAGGAGACTGTCTATTTTCAATTTTAAAGAGGACAAAACAATGAGTTCTAATTGGTAGCTGTTTATTATTTTTCAATTACAGAAATGTTAGCCATAAACGAAAAATGGATGCTAGTACATGGGTGAGGGTTGTGGGTTGGTTTTAACATGGGTGTAAAGGGTGGCATAGGTGCTACTGCACAGATGAGGGTAGTGGAAGAAAAGTGGAATGGGTGATGGGGTGAAAGGTGGGTGTTGTTTTAGTTCTTTCATTTACAGATTACGTGATCAGCTGGGGATGGTGAGGAAAAAATGATGACAGACCGAACCTACTGTACACATAATATATATTCTTATTAAATACATTTGCAAACTGCTGCCACCTAGCACAATTGTCCTGTCCCCTTAAAAAAAGAATAAAGGAATCAGAAATAAAAGAAAATCTGCATCAGCAGTTTTCACAGAATATGACGTATCATAGTGTTTTTCTTTACAAGTAGTGATAATTTGATACATAATGGGGTTGACAGATGCTGTCCCTTAAACATCACATGCCAACTGCTGTAGCTACATTAAATGTTCCTTAGTATGTGGTAAGAAACCACTGTTTTATTTATGTGACTGAAATACAGATTTTATTGAAGTATCAGCTGCAAAATGCATCATCTTAGAATTTTGTATGTATTACTTCAATTTGCCAACAAAAATGTTGGTATATGTATGCATTACCTGAAAATTGCATGCATTTTGCCAGCAACAATGACTGGCATATTTTTTATTAAGAACAAAAGACACAGCACCAACACTTCCAAAAATATACTGTATTATGCGTTTTAACTGATAGCATCATAGTACAGAAACATCCATGCAGGACAAAACAGTTTAAACAGACAAAAGGACCTTTTGTCTGTTTAAACTATTTTCTCCTGCATGGCGTTCTATACTGATGCTGTCAGATTAAAACGCCTACAATATATTTGGAAGTGTTGATGCTGTGTCTTATCTTCAACTTTTCACACAGGCACAACTTAGGATTGGAGCAGCCTTCTTGTGGTTTCTGCAAATATTTTTTTATTCCAATGTCTTGACTGAATATGTTATGACATAATATGTTTTGTAACAGTTCCACATGTTGCTGCTGTAGTACTTGGCTTGACTTTGTTATAAAAGCTTTCTTTTAAACATAGCAACTTTTGATTCACTCATTTAAAACAGAAAGCAGCAAATAGCTGAAATTAGGTAATATCAGTTATTTTTCTCCTAATTCATGACGATGAGTATATATAGCTGAGTACATAAATGGCTAATGTGCCTCTTTCTTTCACTAAGGAACTATGATGCAGCTGCAGCAGGAAAACTTTAACATATGGGTGGGTGGGTGGGCCTGTACATTATTAAGTTGCTGACTTCAGCAGACAGAAGAAACTATAGATAAACCTAGTTGTATTCCTATCAATGTCAACACAAGATAATTTCTCTCCCCTTATTTTGAACAGTTTTCCTTTACATGTATTTTATTACTATCACCGTTACTGGCAGCACAATAAAAAATAGGGTTCAGGTTCTAAAAAAGTTCTCAAAAGATTAGAACCCTAGAACTTTTTCAAAAGTTCTAGACTAGAACTTGAACCCAGAACTTCAGAGGGTTCTGACAACCCTACTATCATGCACAGTCCTTGCTGCAAGAAAGAACAGGTTAGACAAACTACATTTTCTTTTTCACTCTAAATGATTTCAGGCAAACAGTTACATCTTTCAATTAGGCTCCCTCTGCGCATATAGCGACCGCAGAGAATGGAGCACTTAGCCAGCAGCCCAAGTGGGACTCGAGCAGGGAAACACACAGTCCCCCCCATTCACGTTAATTATGTCTGCAAGCAGACAGTTCTTAAAGAGACAGTACGTGGAGGCTCTAAAACACTAACTGCAATGCCGTTTAAGACAGCCGTGACGCCGGATACCACCCAGACTGGGAGCACTTAGCCAAGCTCCTGGAAGACTTTTGGGAACCCCCATTTGCAGGGGGGATACACCCTTCCTGGCCTGGAAAAACTTGGCATCCGTGTCAAATAAGTACCCCATAAATTTCAATACAAACCTATCATATACATTTACATCACTAGCATGTCATACCTATACCTTTTAAACATTGGTCAACATATTAAAACTTGGTTACATCCACACATTCTGTATTTGACAGGTTACAATTGTTTACACAGCATTATACACACATTGCAGTTTGAAATCAGATTACTTCCTGCACATGAAACTTGGAGAGAGGGGGCCCTTCCCTATCAGCTACCTTGGGGCTAGATGGGGCAGGGGTACCATACCTGGAGGGCAAAACAATTAACCTGGAGTTAGCACTGATGTTCAGCTTAGGTAATGAACTCTGGGATACATGCACCCCCTTGTGGACCACAATGAGAGGCAAGTCTACTGGCCTCCCGGGAGAATCATAGCTGAGGTGCACCACGGCTTTATAGCTTGACCAGTCTTTCTAGGGGGAACTGTTACAGTCTCTGCACTTGTAGCCTCACTTTCAGCACTGTCTTTACTTGCCAGGGGAGTTTCCATCGGGGTTGAAAGATTTGAACTTGGGGCACTTTCAGTTCCTGGATCAGCAATTTCCAGGTCCACAACACTTGGCGTACATGGAGAGCATTCTGGCACTGGCAGGGAACTATGATCACACTCAAAATACTCTTCCTGTTCCAGCATGTCACCGGTCCGACTCTGAGCATCTGCCTCTGTCTCGGGTAATTCAAACAGTTCCACCATACACAGTGATTTCAGGTCATCAGACTTGATACTCTGCACTTCACTCTCAGTGAGCATTGGCTCCAAAGACAGAGCTGGGGGCTTAGGCAGTCCAGAGGGCCCAGCTTCACCCCCATAATTGACCAGGGGGTTACCTTGAAACAGCTGACTTAGTTCATACGAAGGGTAGTAACCATTGTTGTACTCACTTTCATCTGAAACAGAGTGACAGTCATTCTCAGCTTGTATTGGCTGGGGAGGAACCTGTAGGTCCATATCAGCAGGTGCAAGCTTTTTCTGTTTTTGTTTTGCAGCAGCCCTTGTCACAGGTCCAGAGGGAGCAATTTCTGGGGGCTCAGATTCGATCAGCATCTGACCAACGGGCAACAAATGAGTGTGATGCATTGTCTTAACATCTTTTGAATTGTTTTCAGGCCTTACTTTGTACATGGGCAGATCATCCAGTTTGCCCATTACAATGTGAGGGAGATGATGCCACCTGTCAGCAATCTTGTGTTTGCCATGCAGTCCCAGATTTCTCAACAACACACGATCTCCCACTTGGTGCTCTTGGGCTTTCACCTTTTTGTCATATCTTTCTTCGTTGGCCAGATTTCTCTTTGCAGCCATGGTTTGAGCCAGTTGGTATGCATGATTCAATTGAGCCTTTAACATTTGCACATATTTTAAGTAGCTATCAGCTTAGACCCCATCAGGAGAGACTCTAAAACACACATCTACTGGCAGTCGTGCTTCTCTTCCGAACATAAGGCGGTAGGGGAGAATCCTGTTGCATTGTTTCTAGTGCAGTTGTAAGCATGTACCAGAGTGCTGATTTGCTGCCTCCATCTGGGTTTGTCTTTTTGGTGGAGAGTGCCCAGCATGTCCAGCAGAGTGTGGTTAAAACGTTCTAGCTGTGGGTCCCCCTTGGGGGTGGTATGGTGTAGTTCTAGACTTCCGCACTCCCCACAGAGAAAGCATCTCATTGATCAAATGACTCTCAAAGTCTCTCCCTTAATCAGAATGGATTCTTTGCAGAGCCCCATAGTGAATAAAAAAGTTTTCTACGAGTACTTTTGCCACGGTGGAGGTCTTCTGGTCCCTGGTGGGGAAAGCTTTTGCTTACCTTGTAAAATGGTCAGTGACCACCAGCACATTACTAATATTTCTTTGATCTGGCTCCAAACTCAGAAAGTCAATACAAACCAGCTGCATGGGAGCGCTGGTGGTGAAATTAACAAGGGGGTAGCCCTCTGGGGCATGGCTTTCCTCTGTAAGCAGTGACTGCAAGTTTGAATGTGTAGCTCAACATCAGCCCCCATCTTAGGCCAATAGAATCTGGACCGTACTAGATCAAATGTTCAGTCTATACCAAGTGCCCCATGTGGTTGTGTAGGGACCTCAGCACTAAGTCTCTGAAAGCTGTGGGCATAACCAATTATACTTGTCAACTTGTCCCCAGTCTACTGTCTCTCTGTACAACAATCGGTCAATCAGTTTCAGTTTAGGGCCTTCTTTATACAACATTGCAGTTCTCGGATCAGAGGAGTGCAACTTGGTCACATCTTTCCCTGCGTAGAGGGCTTCAAGAGCTGATTTGATCATAGGATCTCAGGATTGAGCCCGTTGAAGACTGTCATTGTCTAACTGAGGCAGTGCATCAATGTCTAATGCAGAAAAGTGGCAATAAGCAGCAGGTATAAAGTTGTCAGAGGGCCCTAAGCAATCTACTAGACAGTCCACTGCGTCCGTGGACACTTATAGAAACATAGAATTTGTCGGCAGATAAGGACCGCATGGCCCACCTAGTCTGCCCATTTTCCTACCTAACTTGTTCTTGCTTGTCAAACTTCTGGCATAGCAGTTGAATATCAGGTTCTGACAATCTGACCCAGCCATTTCTGGAAACGGGCCTCCGAGAGAGAGCATCACCATCAATGTGATTTAGGCCTGCTCTGTACTCTACAGCGTAGTCATAGGTAGACAAGGCAGAAAGCCACCTATGGCCGGCGGCATCTAATTTGGCTGAAGTCCGTACATAGGTCAATGGATTATTATCTGTCTTTACCAGTATCTTCGCTCCATACAAATATTCATGGAATTGATCCACAATAGCCCATTTCAATGCCAGAAACTCTAATTTGTACAGGATAGTTCTTTTCAGATGGGGTCAGACTTCTGCTTGCAAGGTCACTAGTCTCAGGCCATTCTTGTGCTCTTGAAACAACAGCCATAAGGCCTTATAAATAGCATCAATGTACCATAACATATGGTTTTATAGGATCAGCATAGGCAAGAACAGGAGCATAGGTGGTTGGTATATGATCGTGAAACGAAAAGCTTCACAATCAGGTGTCCAGCATGACCAAAAGTTTCATTTGTACAAAATATACTCTCTCGGTTTCAGTAAGAGGCCCACTTTCTTGTATTTCTTATTTGTGGAGGGTACCATTGGGTAAGATTAGGAAGTGGACCAGATAAGCCTCGAATAGTCTTTAATGAACCACTTGGTAATAACCACAGAAACACAGAATCTTTGTAGTTCTTTTAAATTTTAGGGCTGGGGCCAGATAGCCAAGGCCTCAACTTTGCTTGGGTCAGTCTCTATCCCTTCAGTGGATATGATATGCCCCACATATTTTACTGATGTTTGAAATAACTGGCATTTGTCTATGGATAACTTGAGACTGAAATCTTCCAGATGGTCCAGTACTTTGAAAAGTCTGCTTTCATGTTCCTCTAATGAATTTCCAAACACAATAACATCATCCAGATATACTAGGCACTCCAATAAGTTCATGCCCCCCACTGCACGCTCCATCAGCCATTGAAGATGGCAGGGCACAAGATTCTTGAAGTATTCTCATAAATTCATAGAATCCAAGGAGAGAAATGAAGGCTGTCTTCTCATGGTCTTCAGGAGCCATAGGAATCTGATGGTACCACTGCACCAAGTCCAATACTGAAACCACTTGCTACCGTTCAAACAGTCTAGCACATCTTGAATCACAGGGCATGATGTACAAGTCAGGGACGGTTCTCCTGTTGAGTTCGATAATCCATACAATTCTTACATGTCATGTGTGTTTTTTGTTTTCTCACTACCACAATAGGTGAAGCATATGGGTTTCTGGATTCTTGTATTACACCAGCCGCAAGCGTCCCCTGTAGGTGGCGTCTTACATCATCTATGTCAGCCGGTGCCAGGCGTCGGGACCTCTCACGGAATGGCCGTTCATCATGCAGCTGGATATGATTCTCAGCTCATTGCACACATCCCACATCCCATTCCTTTAGGGAAAACACCTGGCCTATCTGGGCAAGCTTCCTACATCCTCATCTTCCATTTGGCGGGCAGCAAGGAGTCACCAAAAATTGAACAAGTTGGGCATCATCAGTCAGCTCTCCCAGAACACTTATTACTGGGTAGCACTGCCGTGTCTGCACAGTGCACATTAACAAGGGTGCAACCTATTTTATACAGATTTCTCTGTCTGACACATTATGAACTTGGACCATTACCACATCAAGCATAGCCATGGGCCAGTGGGTAAAATACTGAGCAACAAGCAACCCTTCTGGCAATTTCCATCGCCTGGAGCATCAACATGAGTATTTATTCTTAACATCCCTATCTTAGGCGGACTTCTCCTTGCAAAGTACACTGAGCATTAGGCACCAGGATCAGGGCTTCGGGATCCTTCTTCCACACAACTCCAATAGGTTCATCTGCATCCATCTTTTAGCATTCTTCATCACTCATAAGCCTTCTGGATCAAGACAGGAATCATAAGCTCTACCAATTCGATGCCTCTGTTTTTCATAGCAGAGTTGTGCCAAACATTATGGCGTTCATCCCAATTAGTAGAGGAAAACCATTGTACAGTCCAGTAGGGGGACACACTCAAAGCCAAAAAATCCACTTGCTCTGCCATCCCAACCACCGAGGTGGAAAGACAACAAATGTGAACATAGCCAGAGTAGAGTATGCCTTTACATAACCCCAGATATGCAGTCCTTCCAAAGGCTGTAATGGCACATTAGACAGGTGCTACACAGCCAGTCTTGAAATAGAATAGTCACTTGGGACCCAATGTCAAACCGAGCTCTGGTGGGCACACCATTCACTTTTACTATGACTTCCATTGAAGGGCAAACTATACTGGACCAGTCTGGAGAGGTGGTAGCAAGGGCCTGGGTAGATGATCTAGCCACAAAGGGACGTGAGTTATCATTTCTAGGACCTCCTCCGATCATTTTTTGCACCTCTTAACCACTGATTTGTTCTCGAAGCACTCCTTATAAGCGGCTCACCACTCTCTCTAAGTCTCTCCTGCGACTGGCATTCCCTCTTCATGCCCATCTCTTCCACAGTTATGACTCAGGATGGCTCCTGGGTCATCCTTAGAAGAACATTGCCTGAGGAACTGAAGGGCTGGCAGGGATTGGGGGTCCATTAGTGGTTAGCAGCGATGAGAGGGTGTAGCGGTGTCTCAACAGTTCTTTCACAATGGCAGTCAATTCATGATCTCACTCTAGGGATACCCTGGATATATAAGATGCCTGAGAACCTCACCCCATGGCAGTCACGACCTGGCAGAATCAGAGTCTGATCCATGGAACTATCAGGAACATCAGGTTGTACCATTCTGACTCTTCATAGCTATTCTCCACTGTTTAGCCCAATTAGCATACCCTCCTCAGTCCCCCACTTTGAAGGGCCGATGTTGTGATCATGGGCACCTAGATTACAATCTCCCTCTTCATCTTCAAACCAGGTTCTTTTTATCAAGTTACAGTAGTCCGGTGGGTTATCCCTTATCTTGGAGCCTTAGTTGAAGGGCAATTTAGAATACTTTGCATGCTGCAGTATGTACCCCAATCTCATTTGGTTTAAGTCACTGCATTAACCTATTCAGTAAACTTTCTGCAGGCTCTTTTCAGATGAGTACATATGGACAAACTTTCCCCTTGCCATTGTTTTGTACCTTGAAATTTCCCATCAAACACTCCCTGACTCAGTACTCCCATTACCTTGGTGCAGATAGGTTCTTTGGGCAGATCGTAGGGTTGGTGGACCAAAATCTGGCCTCAAGGCAGGACCCCTCAAACTTTCTAGGATTATTTTAGTTCTCAGCCTCTGCACCCTGCCACTCATGCAAAGGGCAACACATTATCAGATCTCCCAATCATCTCCCCTGAGGAGGGGGAGGAGAAGATTCTTAACCCCGGTGAAATAAGACTAATAAGTACAGACACAGGGGCCAACAGTAACATGTCAGATGGAGGGCAATAATGGGTGCCCGAGCAGGGTGGTGTGGGGAGAACACCCCAGGTAGCAGAATAGTTTCTTTAAGTCCTCCACAGTTTTCTCTCCAAACTAAAACAAAGTTTATCTGAAAGTCTCAGTGGGGAGGTTTATCCACCCAAAGGTCTTTACTGTCTTTAGTCATCACTCTCAGGCAGTGAGGGCCCTGCGAGAATGGTCTGTGTCACTTTGGAACTATCTACTGGGTCCATACCTCTACTAGGCCATAAGACTCAAGGTGAGCAGATTAGCCTGTTGGCCCACCACTACAAGGTTTTGTAAAATTCAACCTGGAAAATATTTCCTCTACAGTGTCCTTATTGGTACAGGAGGATATCCAGGATACCATAGCATTTGAAATCGATCTCCTGTCCAATACACCACCACACCAACTGGTGCAACGCCACTTCTGTTGGGGTAGCCATTTATTACAACAACAATTAATCGGTTTGGCCACTGGGGATGCTAATCATGGTGCCTCCAAGATGTATGGTGGCATATCAAAGAGGTGGTATCCCTACCTGTCTGACTAGTGACAGGTTGAGGGCCTAGATCCAATGGCCGCTGCATCCACCCAGAGATCAGGTTAGTACTGATTAAACTAGCAGGCACAGCTCACTGGGATACTGTGACCCCCCAACTTCCACTAGTGGCCTTGCAGTACAGGAGAAACTTTCTCAATTCCTGAATATACAAACCCAGTAACTCATATAGTGCCACTTACCCTCAGGACTGGTTCTTGTAGCCGTCTGAGGACCCACAACAAAACAAAGTTAGGCAATACACAAACACAATGCAATACTGGTTCTATTTACTGACAACAGCATATATAGTTTAATACAACATTCTGATTTATTGAGAATAGGCAGGATGGGGCAATCTGGTTGATTTGGTTTGGCAATATTGAATGCAGTACTGTGCATACATAGGGTCCAAACTATCTGCAGCTCTAGGTACCCAGGATAGAAGCTGCAGTCCATTGCCTGGGGTTAGCTGGCTGGTATGGATGGATGGGGCTACAAGAGAAAATATATACAACACACTTGTAATCCAGGACAGATGGCTCAGTTGAAGAAAACCCAAAACAGTCCAGATGGTACCTTTAGATTAAATTCAAGTCGCAGGGCACAGTTTGTACTCACAATACCAAGCAGAGAAACCAGATGGATATGGTCACTTCTGGATTGCAGAAAAGCAGAGCAGGAGATGAGACCTCGTAACAAGACCCAACTGCATTTGGTAGGGCGGGTTCAGTCGGATCAAGCTGGATGCTGCTTAACTGTCACAACTCACAGTAGGTGAAATAAAGTGCAATTCCCTATCACAAGCATTCATATGCAAGGAAATTACTATACCAGGCCTACTCCTCGACCCATCATAAACACTGCAAAACCCAAGGCACTCCCAGCTTCAGTTCTGACAGGCGATCGCACTTCAAACTCTTCAGTCTTCTACAAAGTTAAACCTGGTTTCCACTTCTTGTTCCTATTTAGAAACTCAGGTTCAGCCTAATTCATGCTCTCTAATGGCAAGGCTAATTAGAGACTCCCGTACTTCCAGCGAACCACATGCCACAATAGAACAGATTTTCTTCTCCTTTCTCAGCCATCTAGCATCTGGCACCAGCAACAGTTCAGGCACTCCTTCAGACCATCTTAAAACAGTACAGGATGGAGATTTCTGCACATGCTTCTTGCTTTGCACATTACTTACATAATTGTCACAGGATTTCTCAGCAACAGAAACACAAGTGGATATGATTGCTGTTTGCAAAAAAATTGTGACTCACTTTTCCATTCAACCAAGGCTATCGGACATGTCGAACCACAAAAAAACAAGCTGCCCAGCAAAAGCTGATTCAAAATGTTTCCACTCATTAGACTCAAAAGCATATGCTGGCGCCTCTTGGAACAAAAAACAAGCTGTACATAAGTACTGTAATTTATTATTGGAGATGGCATTATGCTGTCTGTGCTGCAGTGAAATTAATGGAACAGATGTTATCTAGCTCCTTTGAACAACTAAGGACATGTCTTCTGAAAGTGCATCTGTGGGTCGGTTATCCCACTCACAATACTCATTTCACATCATCTGTGTTTAAATCTACAAATAGAAAAAACAGATCAGGCGCAACAACATAAGCCTATATCATGGGAATCTAATAAAAAAGAGAATGAAAGCGCTTCAAAACAATGACAAATTAGTTCAATGACGAAATCAAGACACATCTTGCAACTCTCTTAGACCCAGGTTCAGGATACATCTTCAAAACAGATATATAGAGCAGTACAAATGTATATTTAAGATGAGCTGCAGGCACTCACAGAATCAAAACACAGACAGTACCATGAGTTGTCATCACCACAACATGCAGGTTCATCTTCACAAAGTTACGAACTGGAAAAGTCACAAAACATTAACAGTAGTTGTTCCACACCACTTCTTCAACCATAGTAGCAAAGCTAAATCTGTAAAACCTTTCTAAGTGCCGCCTCAGCTGCTTCTGCTATTCCTCTTCTGGCCGGTCTCTGTCAACATGGTAGACAGTTACCTGCAAACTGCCTATTCCTATTGATATGCCCTTTTGAATACTGGAATCAAAAGTCAATTTGGACAGAGCTGTATGGAAACTGTAATATCACGGTTGTCCTGCAACAAGTGTCTCTTCAAACGCATGTTTAGTACAGCTAGCAATATTATGACAGACACCAAATAGAGTTGCTGAAGAAATGTACACGTTAACTTTATTAAAGTTAATAAGTCAAGATTATTATCCCTACAAAATATAAAACTGATTACAGTGATTGATGTTATGGATGTTGATGGTGAATGACACTCAGATGGTGGTGGCTGGTAAATACTGTGTGGGACAAGGACTCTCTGCACCAAAAGGAAACTTTACAGACTGTGAGAGACTTTTGGTTGTCGTCTCTCTCCTTTCTCGATCTACTACCTTGGACTATACCCCCAAAACTTTCACCATTTCATGGCAAACTGCTTTGTAGCTAGGGTCTAAACTAAAGTCAACAAGTTTATATACAAGGGCAATTTTAACATCAGTAGGAACAGGCCAAATTTGGCATAAAGGACACTGTCACGTCAATCCTTTCTGTATCCTTAATTTATAGTTAAAGTGCAAACATATATTTTGGATTTACCTTCTGTGACTTTGTGGTGCATCAGCATAGGCTGGGACAGGGACTGTCTATTTTTCAATTTTAAAGAGGACAAAACAATGAGTTCTAATTGGTAGTGCTTATTATTTTTTTCAATTACAGAAATGTTAGCCATAAACGAAAAATGGATGCTAGTACATGGGTGAGGGTTGTGGGTTGGTTTTAACATGGGTGTAAGGGTGGCATGGGTGCTACTGCACAAGATGAGGGTGGTGGAAGAAAAGTGGAATGGGTGATGGGGTGAAAGGTGGGTGTTGTTTTAGTTCTTTCATTTTACAGATTCGTGATCAGCTGGGGATGGTGAGAAAAAATGATGACAGACCGAACCTACTGTACACATATTATATATTCTCATTAAATACATTGCAAACTGCTTGCCACCTAGCACAATTGTCCTGTCCCTTTAAAAAGAATAAAAGGAATCAGAAATAAAAGAAAATCTGCATCAGCAGTTTTCACAGAATGTGACGTATCATAGTGTTTTGCTTTGCTGTGTAGTGAGTAATTTGATACATAATGGGGTTGACAGATCTGTCCCTTAAACATCACATGCCAACTGCTGTAGCTACATTAAATGTTCCTTAGTATGTGGTGAGGAAACCACTGTTTTTATTTATGTGACTTGAAATACAGATTTTATTGAAGTATCAGCTGCAAAATACATCATCTTAGAATTTTTGTATGTATTACTTCAATTTGCCAACAAAAATGTTGGTATATGTATGCATTACCTTAGAAAATTGCATGCATTTGCCACAAACAATGACTGGCATTTTTTTATTAAGAACAAAAGACACAACTTCTTCAAAATATACTGTGTTAATGCGTTTTAACTGACTAGCATCATAGTACCAGAAACGCCATGCAGGACAAAACAGTTTAAACAGACAAAGGGACCTTTTGTCTGTTTAAAACTATTTATCCCCTGCATGGCGTTCTATGCGTGATGCTGTCAGTGATTAAAACATATAATAAGTATATTTTTGAAAATGTTGATGCTGTGTCTCTTGTTCTTGGTGCTCAACTTTTCACACAGGCACAACTTAGGATTGGAGCAGCCTTCTTGTGGTTTCTGCAAATATTTTTTTTATTCCAATGTCTTGACTGAATATGTTATGACATAATATGTTTTGTAACAGTTCCACATGTTGCTGCTGTAGTACTTAGCTTGACTTTTATAAAGCTTTCTTTTTAAACAACATGCAACTTTTGATTCACTCATTTAAAACAGAAAGCAGCAAATAGCTGAAATTAGGTAATATCAGTTATTTTTTCTCCTAATTCATGACGATGAGTATATATAGCTGAGTACATAAATGGCTAATGTGCCTCTTTCTTTCACTAAGGAACTATGATGCAGCTGCGGAAAGACTTTTAACATATGGGTGGGTGGGTGGGCCTGTTACGATTAAGTTGCTGACTTCAGCAGACAGGAAAACTATAGATAAACCCTAGTTGTATTCCTATCAATGTCACACAAGATAATTTCTCTCCCTTATTTTGAACAGTTTTTCCTTTACATGTATTTTATTACTATCTTCGTTACTGGCAGCACAATAAAAAAATGGGTTCGAGTTCTAAAAGTTCTAAAAAAGATTAGAACCCTAGAACTTTTTCAAAAGTTCTAGACTAGAACTTGAACCCAGAACTTCAGAGGGTTCTGACAACCCTACTATCATGCACAGTCCTTGCTGCAAGAAAGAACAGGTTAGACAAACTACATTTTCTTTTTCACTCTAAATGATTTCAGGCAAACAGTTACATCTTTCAATTAGGCTCCCTCTGCGCATATAGCGACCGCAGAAATGGAGCACTTAGCCAGCAGCCCAAGTGGGACTCGAGCAGGGAAACACACAGTCCCCCCCATTCACGTTAATTATGTCTGCAAGCAGACAGTTCTTAAAGAGACAGTACGTGGAGGCTCTAAAACACTAACTGCAATGCGTTTAAGACAGCCGGACGCCTGATACCACTCCAGACTGGGAGCACTTAGCCAAGCTCCTGAAGACTTTTAGAACCCCATTTGCAGGGGGATACACCTTCCCAGCCTGGAAAAACTTGGCATCCGTGGTCAAATAATACCCATAAATTTCAATACAAACCTATCATACATTTACATCACTAGCATGTCATACCTATACCTTTTAAACATTGGTCAACATATAAAACTTGGTTACATCCACATTCTGTATTTGACAGGTTACAATTGTTTACAGCATTATACACACATTGCAGGTTTGAAATCAGATTACTTCCTGCATAGAAACTTGGAGAGGGGCCCTTCCCTATCAACTACCTTGGGGCTAGATGGGGCAGGGGTACCATACCTGGAGGGCAAAACAATTAACCTGGAGTTAGCACTGATGTTCAGCTTAGGTAATGAACTCTGGGATACATACACCCCTCTGTGGACCACAATGAGAGCAAGTCTACTGGCCTCCCGGGAGAATCATAGCTCTGAGGTGCACCACGGCTTTATAGCTTGACCAGTCTTTCTGGGGAACTGTGCAGTCTCTGCACTTGTAGCCTCACTTTCACTGTCTATCTTTGCAAGGGAGTTTCCACCGAGGTTGAAGATTTGAACTGGGGCACTTTCAGTTCCTGGATCAGCAATTTCGGTCCACAACACCTGGTACATGGAGAGCATTCTGGCACTGGCAGGGAACCATGATCACACTCAAAATACTCTTCCTGTTCCAGCATGTCACCGGGTCCCACTTCTGAGCATCTGCCTCTGTCCGGTAATTCAAACAGTTCCACCATACACAGTGTGATTTCAGGTCATCAGACTTGATACTCTGCACTTCACTCTCAGTGAGCATTGGCTCCAAAAGACAGAGCTGGGGCTTAGGCAGTCCAGAGGGCCCAGCTTCAACCTCTACAATTGACCAGGGGGTTACCTTGAAACAACTGACTTAGTTCATACGAAAGGGTAGTAACCATTGTTGTACTCACTTTCATCTGAGAACAGTGACAGTCATTCTCAACGCTTGTATTGGCTGGGGAGGAACCTGTAGGTCCATATCAGCAGGTGCAAGCTTTTTCTGTTTTGTTTTGCAGCAGTCCTTTGTCACAGGTCCAGAGGGAGTACTTTGGGGGCTCAGATTCGATCAGCATCTGACCAACGGGCAATGAGTGTGATGCATTGTCTTAACATCTTTTGAATTGTTTTCAGGCCTTACTTGTACATGGGGCAGATCATCCAGTTTGCCCATTACAAATGTGAGGAGATGATGCCACCTGTCAGCAATCTTGTGTTTGCAACTACAGTCCCAGATTTCTCAACAACACACGATCTCCCACTTGGTGCTCTTGGCTTTCACCTTTTGTCATATCTTTCTTGATTGGCCAGATTTCTCTTTGCAGCCATGGCTTAGAGCCAGTTGGTATGCATGATTCAATTGAGCCTTTAACATTTCACATATTTTAAGTAGCTATCAGCTTAGACCCCATCAGGAGAGACTCTAAAACAACATCTACTGGCAGTGCGTGCTTCTCTTCCAGACATAAAGACGGTAGGGGAGAATCCTGTTGCATTGTTTCTAGTGCAGTTATAAGCATGTACCAGAGTGCTGATTTGCTGCCTCCATCTGGGTTTGTCTTTTTGGTGGAGAGTGCCCAGCATGTCCAGCAGAGTGTGGTTAAAACGTTCTAGCTGTGGGTCCCCCTTGGGGGTGGTATGGTGTAGTTCTAGACTTCCGCACTCCCCACAGAGAAAGCATCTCATTGATCAAATGACTCTCAAAGTCTCTCCCTTAATCAGAATGGATTCTTTGCAGAGCCCCATAGTGAATAAAAAAGTTTTCTACGAGTACTTTTGCCACGGTGGAGGTCTTCTGGTCCCTGGTGGGGAAAGCTTTTGCTTACCTTGTAAAATGGTCAGTGACCACCAGCACATTACTAATATTTCTTTGATCTGGCTCCAAACTCAGAAGTCAATACAAACCAAGCTGCATGGGAGCGTTGGTGGTGAAATTAACAAGGGGGTAGCCCTCTGGGGCATGGCTTTCCTCTGTAAGCAGTGACTGCAAGTTTGAATGTGTAGCTCAACATCAGCCCCCATCTTAGGCCAATAGAATCTGGACCGTACTAGATCAAATGTTCAGTCTATACCAAGGTGCCCCATGTGGTTGTGTAGGGACCTCAGCACTAAGTCTCTGAAAGCTGTGGGCATAACCAATTGTGCTTGTCAACTTGTCCCCCCGTCTACTGTCTCTCTGTACAACAATCGGTCAATCAGTTTCAGTTTAGGGCCTTCTTTATACAACATTGCAGTTCTCGGATCAGAGGAGTGCAACTTGGACACATCTTTCCCTGCGTAGAGGGCTTCAAGAGCTGATTTGATCATAGGATCTCAGGATTGAGCCCGTTGAAGACTGTCATTGTCTAACTGAGGCAGTGCATCAATGTCTAATGCAGAAAAGTGGCAATAAGCAGCAGGTATAAAGTTGTCAGAGGGCCCTAAGCAATCTACTAGACAGTCCATTGCGTCCGTGGACACTTATAGAAACATAGAATTTGTCGGCAGATAAGGACCGCTTGGCCCACCTAGTCTGCCCATTTTCCTACCTAACTTGTTCTTGCTTGTCAAACTTCTGGCATAGCAGTTGAATATCAGGTTCTGACAATCTGACCCAGCCATTTCTGGAAACGGGCCTCCGAGAGAGAGCATCACCATCTATGTGATTTAGGCCTGCTCTGTACTCTACAGCGTAGTCATAGGTAGACAAGGCAGAAAGCCACCTATGGCCGGCGGCATCTAATTTGGCTGAAGTCCGTACATAGGTCAATGGATTATTATCTGTCTTTACCAGTATCTTCGCTCCATACAAATATTCATGGAATTGATCCACAATAGCCCATTTCAATGCCAGAAACTCTAATTTGTGCACAGGATAGTTCTTTTCAGATGGGGTCAGACTTCTGCTTGCAAAGGTCACTAGTCTCAGGCCATTCTTGTGCTCTTGAAACAACACAGCCGCAAGGCCTTGTAAGCTAGCATCAGTGTGTAACACATATGGTTTTGTAGGATCAGCATAGGCAAGAACAGGAGCATGAGTGAGTTGGTATATGATCTCGTGAAAAGCAGCTTCACAATCAGGTGTCCAGCATGACCCAAAAGTTTCATTTGTACAAAAATATACTCTCTCGGTTTCAGTAGAGGCCACTTTCTTGTATTTCTTATTTGTAGGAGGGTACCATTGGGTAAGATTCGGAAGTGGACGAATCGCCCTCGAATAGTCTTTAATGAACCGCCGGTAATAACCACAGAAACCTAAGAATCTTTGTAGTTCTTTTAAATTTTAGGGCTGGGGCCAGATAGCCAAGGCCTCAACTGCTTTGGTCAGTCTCTATCCTTCAGTGGATATGATATGCCCCACATATTTTACTGATGTTTGAAATAACTGGCATTTGTCTATGGATAACTTGAGACTGAAATCTTCCAGATGGTCCAGTACTTTGAAAAGTCTGCTTTCATGTTCCTCTAATGAATTTCCAAACACAATAACATCATCCAGATATACTAGGCACTCCAATAAGTTCATGCCCCCCACTGCACGCTCCATCAGCCATTGAAAGGTGGCAGGGGCACCCAAGATTCCTTGAGGTATTCTCATAAATTCATAGAATCCAAGGAGAGAAATGAAGGCTGTCTTCTCATGGTCTTCGGGAGCCATGGGAATCTGATGGTACCCACTGCACAAGTCCAATACTGAAAACCACTTGCTACCGTTCAAACAGTCTAGCACATCTTGAATACGGGGCATGATGTACAAGTCAGGGACGGTTCTCCTGTTGAGTTCGATAATCCATACACATTCTTACTGTGTCATGTGTTTTTTTTGTTTTTTTTCTCACTACCACAATAGGTGAAGCATATGGGTTTCTGGATTCTTGTATTACACCAGCCGCAAGCGTCCCCTGTAGGTGGCGTCTTACATCATCTATGTCAGCCGGTGCCAGGCGTCGGGACCTCTCACGGAATGGCCGTTCATCATGCAGCTGGATATGATTCTCAGCTCCTTGCACACATCCCACATCCCATTCCTTTAGGGAAAACACCTGGCCTATCTGGGCAAGCTTCCTACTGATCCTCATCTTCCATTTGGCGGGCAGCAGAGAGTCACCAAAATTGAACAAGTTGGGCATCACTCAGTCATTCTCCCCCGAACACTTATTACTGGGTAGCACTGCCGTGTCTGCACAGTGCACATTGGCCAGGGTGCAACCTATTTTTACTCGAATTTCTCTGTCTGACACATTATGAACTTGGACCATTACCCATCAAGCATAGGCATGGGCCCGAGTGGGTAAAATACTGGGCTTAACAAGCAACCCTTCTGGCAATTTTCCATCGCCTGGAGCATCCAGCATGAGTATTTTATTCTTAACATCCCTATCTTAGGCGGACTTCTCCTTGCAAAGTACACTGAGCATTAGGCACCAGGATCAGGGCTTCAGGATCCTTCTTCCACACAACTCCAATCGGTTCATCTGCATCCATCTTTTTAGCATTCTTCTGTCACTCATAAGCCTTCTGGATCAAGACAGGAATCCTTAAAGCTCTACCAGTTCGATGCCTCTGTTTTTCATAGCAGAGTTGTGCCAAACATATGGGCGTTCATCCCAATTAGTAGAGGAAAACCATTGTACAGTCCAGTAGGGGGACACACTAAAGCCAAAATCTCCACTTGCTCTGCCATCCCAACCACCGAGGTGGAGAAAGACAGCCAAATGTGAACATAGCCAGAGTAGGGTATGCCTTTTCACTTAACCCCCAGATATGCAGTCCTTCCAAAGGCTGTAGTGGCACATTAGACAGGTGCTTACTGTACCAGTCTTGAAATAGAATAGTCACTTGGGACCCAATGTCAAGCACGGCTCTGGTGGGCACACCATTCACTTTTACTGTGGCTTCCATTGAAGGGCAAACTATACTGGACCAGTCTGGAGAGGTGGTAGCAAGGGCCTGGGTAGATGATCTAGCCACAAAGGGACGTGAGTTATCATTTCTAGGACCCTCACTGCGATCATTTTTTTGCACCTCTTAACCACTGATTTGTTCTCCGAAGCACTCCTTATAGCCGGCTCACCACTCTCTCTAAGTCTCTCTGCGACTGGCATTCCCTCTTCATATGCCCATCTCTTCCACAGTTATGACACAGGATAGGCTCCTGGGTCATCCTTGGAGAGAACATTGCCTGAGGAACTGAAGGGCTGGCAAGGGGTTGGGGTCCATTAGTGGTTGGCAACGATGAGAGGGGTGTAACGTGTCTCAACAGTTCTTTCACAATGGCAGTCAATTCCTTGATCTCACTCTGAGGGATACCCTGGTTATAAGATGCCTGAGGGGGCACCCCCACCCCCATGGCAGTCACGGCCTGAGCAGAATCAGAGTCTGATCCCATGGGGGAACTGTCAGAGGGAACATCCGGTTGTACCATTCTGACTTCCTTCAGCAACTGTTCTCTCCACTGTTTAGTCCACGGTGGCATACCCTCCTCAGTCCCCACTTTAGAAGGGCCTTCCGATGTTGTGATCACTTGGGCTGCACCCTGGAATTACAATCTCCCTCTTCATCTTCAAACTCCAGGAGTTCTTTTATCAAGTTACAGTAGTCCGGTGGGTTATCCCTTCTATCTTGGAGCCTTAGTTGAAGGAGCTGCAATTTAGAATGCTTTGCATGCTGCAGTATGTACCCCAATCTCATTTGGTTTAAGTCACTGGCGGCTACCCCACCTGTTCGGTAAGCTTTCTGCAGAGCTCTTTTCAGATGAGTAACATATGTGGACAAACTTTCCCCTTGCCATTGTTTTGTACCTTGAAATTTCCACATCAAGCTCTCCCCTGACTCAGTACTCCCAAAATTACCTTCGAGTGCAGATAGGTTCTTCTGGGCAGATGCGTCAGGGTTGGTGGACCCCAAAAATCTAATGGCCTCAAGAACGGGACCCCTCAAACTTTCTAGGATTTATTTTCGTTTCTCAGCCTCTGCACCCTGCCACTCATGCACCAAGGGAGCAACACAATCTATCCAGGTCTCCCAATCATCCTCCCCCTGAGGGGTGGGGAGGGTGCCGGAGAAGATTCTTAACCTTCGGTAAAGAGTCGTGACTAATGGCAGGTACAGACACAGGGGCCAGCAATGTAACATGTCCAGATGGAGGGGCAATAATGGGTGCTGGAACGGGAGGTGGTGTGAGGGGAGGAACACCCCCAGGTGGCAGGAATAGTTTCTTTAAGTCCTCCACAGTTTTCTCTTCCTCCAGCAAAAACTGAGCAAATTTATCTTGAAAAGTCTCAGTGTGGGGGAGAGTTTATCCACCCCCAAGGTCTTTACTGTCTTTAGTCATCACTCTCCAGGCAGTGAGGGCTCCTTCTGGGGTAATGGTCTGTGTCACTTTGGAACTATCTACTGGGTCCATACACTCTACTAAGGCCATAAGACTCAGGGTGAGCAGATTAGCCTGTTGGCCCACCACTACAGGGTTTTGTAAACATTCAACCTGGGAAAGTATTTCCTCTACAGTGTCCTTATTGGTACCCAGGAGGATATCCAGGATAACCATAGCATTTTGGGGGTCGATCTCCTGTCCAGTACACCACCACACCAACTGGTGCACCGCCACTTCTGTTGGGGTAGCCATTTATTTTTAACAGCAATTAATCAGTTTGGCCACTAGGGGATGCTAATCCCAGTGGTGCCTCCAAGATGTAACCCTTAGGTGGCGCTATCCAAAGGGGTGGTATCCCTACCTGTACGGCTAGTGACAGGTTGAGGGGCCTGGATCCAATGACGGGGTGCATCCACCCAGAGATCAGGGTTGGTACTGATTAAACTAGCTTGGGCACAGCTCACTGGGATGCTGTGACCCCCCCTGACTTCCCACTAGTGGCCCTTTTGATGCACAGGAGAAACTTTCTCAATTCCTGAATATGCAAACCAGTAACTCATATAGATACCACTTACCCTCAGGACTGGTTCTTGTAGCACGTCTCTGAGGACCCCCTGTAAAACAAGGTTAGGCAATATACACAAACACAATGCAATGCTGGTTCTATATGTACTGACACCACAAACAGCATATAGTTTAATAGCAACATTCTGATTTATTCGGGGGAAGTAAGACGGGATGGGGGCAATCTGGTTGATTTGGTTTGGCAATATTTGAATCG
Organism: Neoceratodus forsteri; assembly: GCA_016271365.2. Lineage (NCBI taxonomy): Eukaryota > Metazoa > Chordata > Ceratodontiformes > Ceratodontidae > Neoceratodus > Neoceratodus forsteri. Next base: position 11,257,610 of record JADMNL010000038.1, read on the forward strand.
CAGTACTGTGCATACATATAGGGTCCAAACTGTCACACGCTCTGGGTACCCAGGATGGGGGGGCTAGCCAGGTCCATTGCCTGGGGTTGGCTGGCTGGTGTGGATGGATGGGGCCCTGCAAGAAGAAAATATATGCACAACACACACTTGTAATCCGGAGCCAGATGGCTCAGTTCGTAGAAGGAAAACCCAAAACAGTCAGATGGTACACTTTAGATTAAATTCAAGTCGCAGGGAGCTACCCTGATTTGTACTCACAATACCCCAAGCAGAGAACCAGATGGATGATGGTCACTTCTGGATTGCCAGAAAAGCAGGGCAGGGAGATGAGACCCTCGTAACAGGGCCCAACTGCATTTGGTAGCAGGCGGGTTCAGTCCGGATCAAGCTGGATGCTGCTTCCAACTTCTGTCCACAACTCACAGTAAGGTGAAATAAAAGTGCAATTCCCCACTATCACTAAGCACATTCATATGCAAAGGAAATTACTATACCAGGCCAGCTACTCCTCGAACCCCGATCGCAAAACACTGCAAAACCCAGGAGCACTCCCAGCAGCTTCAGTTCCTGACAGGCCGATCGCACTTCAGCAAATTCTTCAGTCTTCTACAGGTTAAACCTGGTTTCCACACTTCTTGTTCCTATTTAGAAACTCGGGTTCAGCCTGATTCATGCTCTCTAATGGCTGCAGGCCTAATTTAGGGCCTCCCACGTACTTCCCGCGCGAACTACATGCCACAATAGAACAGATTTTCTTCTCCTTTCTCAGCCATCTCGCATCTGGCTTGCCAGCAACAGTTCAGGGCACTTCCTTCAGACCAACACAAATTCGGTTGGTTGGTTCAGCTGTCAATCACAGCAGGGCTTCCTCTGTTGGTGCAAAAAGGTGCCAGGGTCCAAACTACAATTCCCAGAGGCACCTGCCATGCAGCCCCTTTATAGCAGTCTCCAGACGAGAGTCCACATTTGATTCGCCCACACAGGCTCCATCTTAAAGGCCCCCCACACTGATTGTTCCAATTCAGCAGTTCAGGACAAAAATGGAGAGACTACCATGCACAGTCCTTGCTGCAAGAAAGAACAGGTTAGACAAACCACATTTTCTTTGTCACTCTAAATGATTTCGGGCAAACAGTTACATCTTTCAATTCGGCTCCCTCTGTGCATATAGCGACCGCAGAAGTGGAGCACTTAGCCAGCGGCCCGATCGGGACTCGAGCAGGGAAACACATAGTCCCCTCATATTCACATTAATTATGTCTGCAAGCAGACAGTTCTTAAAGAGACAATACGTGGAGTCTCTAAAACACTCACTGAAATGCATTTTAAGAAGGCTGTGACGCCGGATACCACCCAGACTGGGAACACTTAGGCAAGCTCCTGTAAGACTTTTGGGAACCCTCATTTGCTGGGGGGTTACAGATATATTAGTGAAAGGAGAACGTCCAGTGTGATATTGCTAAGATCAAAGGAGATAAGGGGCGTATGAAGAGGAGGACCATGTAAAAGCGTCTATCTATAGATCTAGCGTCTATAGATACTTCAGCTCAATATTAACTGAAGAGAAGTTAGGGCAGGGCACACAGCTCAGCACCATGGACACAGGAGGGAGAGGGAGGTGAGTATTAGTCCCTTCATAAAAGAAAGAGTCCTACAAGAGCTCGATAAGCTCAGGGTGGACAAAGCAATGGGACCTGATGGCATACATCCCAGGGTACTAAAGGAGCTAAGGGTGGAACTAGCAGAGCCATTATCAGAACAGTTTGGTGAGTCTCTGAGCACAGGAGAGGTCCCAGAAGACTGGAGAAGGGCTCATGTGATCTCGCTCCACAAGAGAGGTAGCAGGGAGGAGGCAGGCAACCACAGACCATTCAGTCTTACTGTACCTCAGTGGTGAGCAAGATTATAGAAGCACTCCTTAAGGAAAGGATAGTGCAACACCTGGAATCCATAGGAGCACAGGATCCAAGACAGCATGGGTTTACAAAAGGAAGGTCCTGTCAAACTAATCTCATTAATTTCTTTGACTGGGTAACCAGAGTGGTGGACCAAGGGGGAGCAGTTGATGTCACCTACCTTGACTTTAGCAAAGCTTTTGATACTGTTTCACATAGAAGATTGATTAATAAGCTGGGTAGGCTTAGGGTGGGTCAGAAGTTGGTCAGCTGAGTGGCAAACTGGTTGACGGGCAGAAAACAGAGAGTTGTGGTAAACAGTATACAGTCCGAAGAGTTGCAAGTTACAAGTGGGGTACCTCAGGGATCATTCCTGGTGCCAAGCCTCATCAATGACATTACAGATGGACTGATGGGTAAGGTTTGCCTGTTTGTAGATGACACCAAGATCTGCAACAGACTAGATGATCCAGATGGGGTGGGCAGAATGAGAAGATATCTGGATAAACTAGCAAAATGGTCAGAAGAGTGGCATCTGGGGTTTAATGCAAAGAAGTGCAAGATCATGCACATAGGGAAGAGAAACCCTGAAGCCACCTTTAGGCTGGGAGGGGAGTTCCTGGCAGTCACAAGGGAAGAAAGAGACTTGGGCATCATCATCACCAATGATCTGAAATCATCCAAGCAGACCACTAAAGCAGTAGGTAAGGCTAGGGGGATGCTGGGGTGTATTAGTTGGGGTATCACAAGTCAGAAGAGGGTGGTAATAATCTCTCTTTACAAGACACTGGTTAGGCCCCATCTGGAGTACTGCTTGCAGTACTGGAGGCCACACCTTCACAAGGACATTAAGCAAACTGAGGCAGTCCAGAGAAGGGCAACCAAAATGGTGAATGGACTGCATCAGAAAACGTATGAGGACAGATTAACGGAGCTCAATATGTATACCCTAGAGCAAAGGAAGGAGAGAGGTGATATGATCGAAACATTCAAACACCTTAAGGGCATAAACAAGGTGAAAGAGTCTTAACATGTTTCAATATAAGAAAAATAGCAGAACAAGAGGACACAGCATGAAATTAGAGGGAGGCTGATATTTTTCACAGAAAGGGTGGTGGATGCATGGAACAGCCTGCCTCGGGAAGTGGTGGATATGAATACAGTGCCAGGCTTCAAACAGGCATGGGATAGGCATAAGGAAGTAATACAGATGAGTATGAATAGGTAGGCCGTTGACAGAGCAAAGGCCAATAGCACATTTATAAGGTAGAAAAAGAAATGGGCAGACTGGATGGGCCTTGCTGTCCTTATCTGCCGTCAACTTCTATGTTTCTATGAGCTGAGCAATACTACCCCTTCCCTCTGTATACTGTAGCCTTCTCCTGTTTTACACTACTTTCATTGACCTGGGTACAGCCACACACACACACACCACTCCTGGTAGCATATATTTTTGTTGTTGTTCCTGCACTTTGCCTTTTAGAGTTGAATTAATCCCGTCCTGACTTTGTAATCTTCCTTCACCTTTTTTACTGTACCTTAAGGAATTTGTTGACAGAAAAGGACTTGTAGGCCCATCCAGTCTACCCTATTTTTCACTTTCTATTCTAACACCTAAAAAGTATTTGGTCACCAGGGTCCATCCCACGTCCCTTATCATGCTGCTGTAACTATCCCACGTATGCTTGAATCACCCCTTTGCTTTCTCCACCACCACTTTTACTGGCAGGCAGGTCCAGGCATCCACCACCCTTTCTATGAAGAAGTATTTCCTCACATCCTTTTTAAACTGCCACCTCACCCAGCTTCATTGCATGCCCCCGTGTTCTGGTGCTTTTACTCCCCTGAAAGAGACTACCCACCTACACATTGTTCACTCCTGTGAGGTACATATCTTAATCATGTTCCATCTCACTCTCCTCATCCCCAGGGAGTACATGAGATCCCACAGTCTGTCCTCCTGTGAGGTACAGATCTCCATCATGTTCCATCTCAGTCTCCTCATCCCCAGGGAGTACATGTTGACATCCCACAGCCTGTCTTTGTTTGACTTTTTGTGTAACTCCCACTCCATTCTGATATCTCCTTTGGATGCTTCCACCCTGTCGATGTTCTTGTAGAGGTGTGGCTTCCAGAACTGGACACAGTACTCCATGTTGAGTCTCACTAGTGAGCAATACTGTGGCAACACCGCTTCCCTTGTCCTGTTGGAAGCCCCCTCATGCTCCCTAACATCCTACTAGCCTTGCCATCTGCCTTGTCATCCTGCTGTGCCACCGTAAGATCAGATGTGAGTACCCTGAGGACTCTTACTTGTGTAATGACAGTCTGTACCTCCCTCCATCTTATACACAGCTCCCTGGTTTCCCTACCCGTGGTGCATGACTTTGTACTTTCTGGCACTGAAACCTAGCAACCACTCTCTGCTCTCTACTTTCCCCAAATCCCTTTGCATTCTCTCCCCCCTTCCTGAGTGTTTATCCTGTTGCAGATTTTTTGCCATCCCAAATAAACACAAATTCCCTTCCAGTTCCTGTCCCCACAAATCCTTGTGGTACCCTGCTAGTCACTCTCCCATCCCCTGAGTGTCTGCCATTTACCACCACCCTCTGACACCAATCCTTCGACCAATTTAATACTCAGCTTATCACTTTCTCCTCAACCCCCAGGCTGCTAAGTTTCTTTACTAGCCTCCTGTGTGGCATTGTGTCAATGGCCTTACTGAAGTCTAGGTAGGCCATATCCTCTGCCCTCCCTTGATCCACCTCTTAGTCACCCAGTCAAAAATCTATGAGATTTGTTTGGTATGACCTCCCCCAATGGAACCATGGTGGTGGTGGTGGTGGTCCTGCAGCCCAACTGCCTCCAGATACTCTATTCACCTCACTTGCAGCAGGGCCTGAATTAATTTCCCCACTACTGATGGGAGACTGACTGACCTGTGGTTGCTGACTTCCTCCTTGTTGTTACTCTTGTGCAGAGGAACCACATGAGCCCTCCTCCAGTCTTCTGGAACTACCTCCATCTCCAATGAGGTGCTGAACAGTGTTGCTAGAGAGGCAGCTAGCACTGTGTTCAGTTATTTTAGAACCCTTGGATGAATCCTGACCAGTCCTGTTTCCTTTGGGGCCTACAGTCACCTTTGGACTCTCTCCTCTGAAAATGGACTTATGTCCACTCCCTCCACCCCCCCCAATGCCAGCTGATACATGTTGGTCTCTCCCCCCTACTGTGAAGAATGAGCAGAAGTATTCCTATAACATTTTAGCTTTTTCTCAATCATCTTCTGCACAGCACCCCTCCCCACTCTGCTGATTCTCACTATCCCACCCTTTGCATTTCTCTTTTCACTCATGTATTTGAGGAAAGTCCCTTTTCTGACCTCCAGTGCAATCCTTTCCTATGTTTGTGCCTTAGCTGCCCTCACCCTCCTCCCTGCCTCTTTGTTTTTCCAGATATATCTCACTGTCCACATCTGTCTATGTATCCTTGTACTTCCTAAATGCTGTTTTTGTTCCCTCCTTCACCACTTTAGCCACCTTCTCTGAGGAAACAAAGCAACCTCTTCCTTCTCCTTCCCTTGCTTACTTCTTTGAAATGTCATGCCATTGTCTTAGCTATTCCCTTTTTGATCTTTTTCCATTGGATCTCCACTCATCCCAGCCACCCCAACAGTCACCCCTAAGGTATTTACTGAGGCAGTCACCGATTTCTTTAGAATCTTCCCTCTGGAAGTCCAGGACCCCTATCTTAGTGAGTTTTTTTCTTTTGCCCAATTCATATGCCAAACCACACTGTATGGTGATGCCTTGAACCCAGGAGACTGCCCAGTGTGACATCTGCAGTGCTGTCCTTGGTCATAAATACCAGACCCAGCACTGCCCATCTCTAGTGGGTTCCATAACTAGCTGCCTGAGAAATGCCCCCTAAAAGGAGTCAAGGATGGCCCTGCTTCTTGTTGTAGCTGTAACTAGAATGCTCCAGTTGCCCAACTATTGATTTCTGCAGCTGTTATCTGCATTTCCCCATTGTTTCCACATCCTTCCATCCTGAGTGACAACTGCCCCCTCCTTGTGCTAAATGGAGGGACACCCTAACTAACCCATTACTGAAATACTGTACCCAGTTCTAGAGCCCCTAACCAATGAAAGACAGGGGCAGGCTGGAGTCTGTCCAGAGTAGGACAACAACAATGATTCAAGGACATTATGAGGATCAGCTTAGGGTACTGAACATGGACTTAGTTGAGGCATTAAGAGAGGGGAGACATAATAGAGGCTGTCAAGTTCCTGAAAGGAATAAACAAGGCAAACTGTGAGGAACTGTTTACCAGGAACAATGGGCCAAAAGGAGAAGAGGCAGTTTTGAAGAACTAGAACCACCAAATAGCAGGTTGTAGTAAAAAAAAAATAAAAAAAAATCAGAAGGGTTTAGAGATGAGTGAAGCATTTGCCTCCAGATGGTCTAACATTGTCTCTTCGGTGATGGTTTCAAATTGCTTCCTTACTACAGAGGTTGAGCCAACCAGCCTGCCATTCCCTGGATCATCCTTGCTCCCACTCCTGTGGAGGAAAACAATATCAACTACCCTGCAGTTGGCCAGAACCACCCCAGAGAACAGATGGACAGTTCCACTAGAGGCACTCTGAGTTCCTAATCCAATTCCTTTATCACCCTAGGATACAACCCATCCGAACTGAGATACTTGTCCATCCTCTATGCTTTTAGCCCCTTAACCCCTTCCCCATAGTTCTGGTCCAGATTCCAGCTTCTGCATCCACTCTACATTCTGCTGCCTGCACACTAAGTTGACCCCCCCCATCGTCTGTGAATGCCAATCAAAAATATCCATTGAGGCTGCTAGCCTTTTTCCCGTCTTTCTTTACCCAGTCCCTCCCTGATTGCAATCCCATTATAACCTCTTTGGTTTTTCTCTTCTCTTTGATGTACTCAAAAAAGGCCTTCTTGTTCTCTTCAGTGCCATCACCTGTCCATTGCTCTGTGTCTGCCTGTGCCTTCTGATGGCATTATTTGTCTCCTTTAACATTCCTAGGTATACCTCCCTGTTCTCCTCAGACTGATCCTCCCTGCAGATTTTGAATGCTACTCTATTTGCTCTTACTGCTTCTCCAACTTCTCTGGTATACCAAATTGAATTTGTTCACCTTGTGTTTTTTTCCCTTTCTGCTTCAGACAGGCTTTGGTGACCTCTACCAGACTCATTTTGACGTTTCACTCTCTCTTTATCCCTTCCACTTCCTTAACATTGTCACATAGGATCTCCCCCATGTCTTCCAAAACTGCTGTCCTGAAATCTGAGACCATTGTCTTGGATGTGGGGTGCTGGGTTTCTAGGGCTATTACTGTACCACACTGAGTAATGATCTCTCATCCCCAGAGGCTCGTTTACTCTGGCCTCTCCTACTATGCCCTGATTTGACAGTACCAATTGGAGGATGGCTCTATCTCTGGGTAGTTTTGTCACCCATTATACAAGGAAGCCATCCTACATTGAATCTACAAGAGCTTGGTTCCTGGCACTCCTAACCCCTCAACATCAATCTGGTATGGGATCCTCCATTACAATTGTGTTTCTATAGTGATTGGCCTTCTGATGAGGTCCTGCTAGTGCCCTGCAGCCCTCCTTGAACTGATTTGATGTTCTTCAGGCCACCACCACTAGCACTCTGAGGTTCTTTCCTACTTTATTAGCTGAACCCACATTCAGTCTACCCCCACTTCCCCCAAGATTCTTATCCTCTTGCTTTTAAACAGTATCAGTGTATAGTGTAACCTCTTCTCCTGCCCTTTTACGCATTCCTCAAAATAGGGCACATATTGCGATAGCAAAGTCCCAGTTGGGATTTTGTGTCATCTACGTTTCCATGATGACAACTACACCAGCTTGGTTTCCATCATCATTGCCTGTAGGTCCCCTATTTATTCCCAAGATGCTTGACGTCAGACAGACTGCCTTCTACTAGCAAGGACTCTCTACCCTCACTTAGCTGACTCCATCTCCCTTCCTAATATCGATATTCTATCTCTGCTTCCCCCTTGTCTGCCCTACATTACAGTTTCTATCTATCTTCACTTGTGGGAGTGCCAGCAAAGCCTCTTAGTCTTTTTAGAGTGTAACCTTGTCCATCCTCATCCTGTGTAAAAGTTGAAGATTTCTCAGTGTGTGTTGTGAAAGCCAAGAGCAATTAAACATGTCTCATGGGCTGGCAGTATAGCCTAGAGGTTAGAGTAATGAGCTGTGAATGAGCTTGATACATCCAGCAGAGACCATACCTGGGTTTGATTCGCACAACCTCCACTTCCATACTGTGTGACTCTGAACAAGCCACTTAACTGCCCAGTGCTCCCAGGTCACCCCTGAAAACAGGCGTTTGTGCCTAGTGGGCCTAATTTTAGCAGGCTCATCAGATAACTTCATAGTCTTCAGGTGAAGCTACCTCTGGCTGCAAGCTGCAACACTGGACTTAAGATTTGCAAGAAAGTGAGTAGTGCTCACAACAGAGGAAGGTGAACTTTACAGTTTACAATTGTCTTTAGTTTGAAGCAGATTCCTTAGGAAAGTTATTATTCTTCAGGTGGAGGATACTTCTAACTGAAGGGTGAAATAAGCAACTTAGAATTATCAGAGAAGGCAGTCTTTCAATCAACAGAGGGAGGTGGAGTTTGCTTTACTTGTGTTACAAGTGTTAAGATTTTCAGTGCAGGAAGAGTTTAAACCCACATAGGCTAAATACTGTTTTCTGTGTCTGCCCTTCTGCACAGCTGACGTGTTTTGGGTCTGACTGTTTTCAGAGCACAGGTCACCAGGCTCTTTTGGGGCTGGGGAGGTTTACCTGTGTCTGACTTGGATGTTTGGATTTTTCTCTGTTTGATAAGCAGGGTATTTTCTCTGTCAAATTGGTTTGAAGCAGTATTACAAATTGTCGTGTATGGCATCTTGCTGACAGGAAGGCACTCATCGCATCGGTAGGTCAGAGCATTTAGCTGATTGTTTCATGAGGGCACAGTTTAGGCCCAACCCCTTCCCACCTCACCCCACCCACCCCTGGAAATAGTTCATTTTATACCTGGGGTTCTGACATCATTCCTCAAGAGGGCAAGGGTACACATCACTGTCATATCCTGTCTAGCACACTGCACTGACAATATAAGCATACACATTATATAAATACATATATTTCTATATAACGCACCAATCACACACACACACACACAAAAAAACTAAACAAGGTAGACAGTTATGTGGGGAGTAGTACAATGTAATGGCTGTGGGCAGCAGTCTTCCGGGAGTCTTTCTGGAGGCTGAGATGCTGCCCTGTTTGCAGACAACTATCTGCCCTGAGGAGGAAGTTGCCCATCTTCAGGCCGCACTGGACAGTGGCAAGGAACCTCCCCCATCCAGGAGCACCACAGCCACCACCACTACCTCAGAGGTTGTGAAGAAGCACAGCAGTTGGACCACAGTGGGCTCAGGGAGGGTAGGGTGGTAGAACAGAGGCACACCCAGTCAGTCACTCACTCCACAATCCATACACCATTCTGGGAGGCATAGTTCCCCTATGGATGCACCCACAGAGGAGACTAAGGAGGTGCAGACAACTGTAACAAGGAGGCCCTCAGGAAGGAGAAGGGCACCACAGGAAAGAAAGCAGCTCCTGGTGGGGACTCAATTATTAGGGGATAGAACTGGGGAGCAGGGAAACTGAGTAAGGTGCCTGCCTGGTGCCATGGCTTGGAGGGACAGGAAGCACATCCTTAGGATCGCGAGAACAGTTGCACAGGAGTCTGAGCTGGACATCATTGTCCACCCTAGGGACAAATGACTTGGCTCATCATGAGATTGAGCAGTGCAAAGGACTTGTAGAGTTGGGGAGGGGCTTAAGACAAGTAGCACACACAGTATCCTTCTCAGAGATGCTGCCTGTCAGTGGCATGAGTGAGGCGAGGTACTTTGCACCATGCAGTTTAACAAATGGTTAAAAATGGTGTGGAGCACAGGGTTTGGCTTCATTGGGGACTGGGGTTCCACCTGGAGGGACACTAGCCTATACTGGCAGGATGGTCTGCATCTGTCCAGTCAGGGAACAAGTCTTTTGGGCAATCGGTTTAAATGCTTCATTGGCAAGCCTTTAAACTAGTCAAGGGAGAGGCACTGATAAGCAGAAGGAAAATCCCAGCCTCCCCCTACAAAACAGGGTACTAAATGAGAAAAAGACCAAGGTAGAGAGGTCAGTGGCGGTTGCCGCTACAGACGGTAAAGTCATGAAAAAATGGAGAGCAATGAGTACCAATGCCCATAGTCTGGGTAACAAGCTTCCTGAATTAGTGGCCTTGATGGAGGAGGAAGATCTGGATATTGTGGCAATCACAGAAACATGGTACACACAGAACCATGACTGGGACGTAAACATACCAGGATACACTATCTACAGGAAGGACAGGGAGGGTAAAAGAGGAGGAGGAGTAGCTCTTTACATAAGAGAAGAAATCAAAACAACAGAACAAAAGGGTAAAAAGGGAGGAGAAGAAGCACTGTGGGTCAATTTGGAGGCAGGCAATGGCACCACAATCCGCACAGGGTTGTATACAGACCCCACTCTCAGGGGAAGGAAATGGACACGGAAATGATAGAAAGTATACTTAGAATGGCAGATAAAGGGGAGATATTGCTGATGGGTGATCTGAATATGCCAGATGTTAACTGGAGTGCAGTTGCAGCAGCCACTTCTAAGAGTGGGGTTATTCTGGATGCCCTACAGGGGCATGCCTTAGACAACTAGTATTGGAGCCCACTCGAGAGGAGCAATCTTAGACCTGGTTCTCTCAAGCGGAGATGAAGGAGGATCACAGATGTGAAGTGGGTAGCCATCTGGGAACTAGCGACCATCGAACAGTATGATTCACAATAAACACACAGCAATAGAGTCAAGCCATACAAAGACAAAGGTACTGGATTTTAGGAGGGCTGACTTTGCCAAAATGGTGAAGTGCCTAAGGAATGCACTAGCAAATGGGGAGGAAGGAGGGTGGAAGAACAATGAGAATAATAAAACTGCCATCACAGGGCAACAAGCCTTTGTGTAACGTAAATAAACAAAATGAAGCGAGGTAAGAAACCACTATGGTTCTCAAATGAAGTGGCAGTGAAGGTTCAAGAAAAGAAAGCATTCAGGAAGTACAAGGAATCACAGAAGGAACAGGACAAGAACTGTATCAGTTAAAGCAAAGGAAGCTGGAAAGGCAGTCAGAAGCAAAAGGCCCAAACCGAGGAAAAGATAGCCAACTCAGTTAAGAAGGATAAAACCTTTATAGGTACATCAGGAGCAAAGGAAGACCAAGGGAGGATAGTGAGGCTTAATAAAGGGGAGGAGGGTGGGCAGAGGTGACTGTGAAAAGGCAGAGATACTAAACAAATATTTTGCTCAGTATTTACAAAGGAAGAGGAGGTACCTAAAACAAACAGTAGAAACACTCTGGACACAGAGTTGATACCAGCCCATTTACAGAAGAAGAGTTCTGAAAAGCTCTTAAAACTGAAGTGGACAAAGCAATGGGGCCTGATGGGATTCATCCCAGAATTCTAAAGAACTAAGGATAGAACTAGTGACACCACTGACTACCCTCTTTAACAAATCATGGGAGGATGGGGTGGTACCTGAGGACTGGAGGAGGCCAGATGTGATTCCCCTTCACAAAAGTGGGAGCAAGGCAGAAGCAGGAAACTACAGACCTGTTAGGTTTAACCTCAGTGGTAGGGAAAATGATGGAATCACTTCTGAAGGAAAAGGTGTTGCGTATCTAGAGCCAGAGGGCACAGGACCCAAGGCAACATGGATTCTGACGAGGAAGGTCATGCCAGACAAATCTGATAGATTTCTTTGACTGGATGACCAAAGTAGTAGATCAGGGCGGGGCTGTGGACATGGCCTACCTAGAACTTTAGCAAGGCATTTGACACAGTCCCACACAAAGATTAATATACAAGTTAGCCAGCCTGGGGAGTGGGTCCCAAGATGACAGCCTGGGTAAAAATTGGCTAGAGAATAGGACACAGAGAGTAATAGTAAATGGAGTCCACTCTGAAAAAGGGGTTAGCATGGGGTACCACAGGGTTCAGTATTAGGACGGTCCTCTTCAATGTCTTTATAGCGACATTGCAGAGGACTGGAAGGAAAATATGTCTCTTTGCAGATGACACAAAGATCTGCAACAAGTTGATGCACAAGTGTGGGGTGGAAAGGATGAGAAGGGACTCGGCAAGGTTAGAGGAATGGTCAAAATGTATGGCAGCTAGATTCAATGCTAAGAAGTGCAAGGTAATGCACCTGGAAACAAAACCCAGAGGAAGAAGTACACAATGGGGGGTGAGATACTAACAACAACAAAAATGGAGAAGGGACTGGGGTAGTCATATCAGATGACCTAAGGTGGGCAAACAATGTGAGAGGGCAGCAAGGAGGGCTGGGGGATACTGGGATGCATAGGAAAGGCATCACCAGCAGAAAACAAAGTTATTATCCCTCTGTTCAGACAGCTGGTGAGACCACATCTGAGTACTGCGTGCAGTTCTGGAGACCAATCTCCAGAAAGACATAGACAGGATGGAAGCTGTCCAGAGGAGGGCAACTAAAATGGTGCAGGGTCTGCACCGGAAGACATATGAAGTGAGACTTAGGAGCTTAATATGTATAGCCTCGAGGAAAGGAGGGAGAGGGGGACATGATAGAAACTTTCAAGTACCCAAGGAATCAACAAAGTCAAGAGGTAGCATCTTTCAAAAAGAGGTGTGCAAGAACAAGGGGCACAATTTGAAGATAGAAGGGGCAGCTCAGAGGTAATTTAGGAAGTATTTTTTCAAGAGAGGGTTGTGGATGCATGGAACAGCCTTCCAGAGGAGGTTGTGGAGTCAAAAACAGTGGTGGAATTCAAGCATGCATGGGACAGTCATAAGGCAATTGTAGGGGGTGGGGGTAGGAAGAAGTAGGCTGCTGGTTAACTAGGATCTGCAGCTTATCCATCAGATAGGGAAATGGGCAGACTGGGTGGGCCAAGCGGTCCTTATCTGCCGTCAAATTCTATGTTTCTATGTTTCTATCCAGTGATCAAAGACTATGATTAAATAAATCATGTCCTTTCAGGTACCAGAAACCTTTGAAGATGTTGCTGTTGATTTTTCTGAAGAAGAAGAATGGAAGATGTTAAGCAAACAGGAGAATGAGCTTCACAGGGAAGTGATGGTGCAGAACTATGAAACCATGGTTTCAGTAGGTAAGGATCAACCTAGTCTCAGAAGAGGAATCTTAAGTCTCAGGAGGATGGGCTTACTTTTAACAACTTCAAGTCTGATGACATGTTGGGAGAAATATTCATAACAGTGTCTTAGGGGCTCCGTTATAACAGTCATGTATTTTTGGATAAATGCAGTATGTGAAGCACATTGATAAGTAGAAACCTAGAATTTGCCAACAGACAAGGACTGGTTGGCCTACCCAGTCTGCCCAACTTTCCCTGCCTAGTATCACTGCAGATCCCACTTGATCTTCAGTCCATTCACCCCTTCTTCCCCGACCATTATTTTATTTATTTTTTATTTAAAATTTGATTACCAGGAAAGGCACACTGAGCTGAGGTTCAATTCCAGGTGCAACCCAGATAAGATTCCCTTACGCCTATCACATGTATTCTTGAACCCCACCACTGTGGGCTTAGCCTTCCACCTTCATTTTCGGACATTGTGTTATCAGAGGGAAGGACTTCACAGGATACAAGGACATAGGATTTGACAGCAGAGGAGGGACATTTTGTTAATCTACTCTGCCGTTATCATTGCCTAACTGATGAGAAAGTGTCCCCTAGAGATCACTCATCTTCTCTGGCTTCTTTTTTTTTTTTAATCCTTATTGCCCCCCACTATACCCATGTGTCTATCCCAATTATTCTTGAACCGTAACACTGATTTTGAACAGATAACTTAATTAGGCAAACTGATCCAGTTTTCCACCACCCTCTGTGAAGAAAAAAAAGTACTTCCTGATATTCTTGTTTAACTTGTCCCCTGCAGGCTTCTTCACTTTACCAATAGTAATTGTGTTTACACTAATGGTGAATCATTCACCGCTGTCAACTATTGTATCCCCTGTAGAATCATTAATGTTTCTGCTACATCTTCTCATTCTGTGTCTCTCCCACCTGGTTTGTAGTGAGTACATATTAAGATTCAGCAGCCTTTTTTGTGGGATGTATCTTGATGTCCTTGAATCATCTTGGTGACCCTCCTGTAGACAGACTCCACTCTATCCCCTATCTGTCCTCATGTGATGATAGCAGAACAGCATGCAGTACTCCAGGTGGGTGTCACAGACTGGCCCTCTCATGGACTGACTCCATCTTATCCATATCCTTCCTTATGTAATGATAGCAGAACAGCATGCAGAACTCTAGGTGGGTGCCACCATATGGTTCTCTCCCAAAGTTCAGCCTGTGCTGCTACTAGACTTCAGAAAACTTCAGACATCTGATTGGGTTAGCTTGGTATGCTGCCACCACCCAGCTATGGTATCTTTTGGGGTATCTCTCGGTCCAAATCCGTGAGAGTCACTGCTCATACAGTACAGTGCACTGCCCCAAAAGGCAAGTGACCCATCCCTTTCATCTTAACTGAGAAAACTTTGCAGTAGATGTGGTAACTATAGCCTTCATGTCTCTTTCAAAACCAATCACAGTCTCACAGACCTGTCAGTTTACCCCTCATTATCTATCCTTAAAATGACTCAGTCATAGAAAACATGAAGTATAGCTATACTCCACAATATTTACATATGGTACAGGATAATACACAATTGACACAGACTTGTTTTCTCCAAGAACTCAGTCCGCACTGCTACCCATTTTCACAACTCTTCAGATACCTGAAAGTGTTACCTTGATATGGTGCCATTTCTGAGTCACTCTCATTCAAGGTACCTGGAGGTTTAAACCCTACTAAAACCCCTGCTCACACAGTACAGTACTGTTTCCCAAAGGGCAAATGACCCACCCATTTCCCCACAGCTGAGAACACTTTGCACTAGATATGGTAACTTTAGCCTGTCTCTTTGGAAACAGATCACACTCTGGATATCTATAACTGAAATAACACCATCACAAAAAGCATGACTATATAAATATAATAGTTAGTACTCCATGAGATTTACATGTATCAAAGGATACAACACAGTAAAGACTATGGGGAGTACAGTATATCTACACAGATAAAAATAAATGCATTTGAAAGGACAGCGCTCACACAGAAATAAAAATGGAGAGAATAGGGGTGTAGGGCTATGTAAGTTTGAAGAGAACGAGGGTGCAAGAATATTTAAGTATGAAGAGAAAGGAGGAGTTACAGGAATCTGTAATTATATGCAGAAAAGGAGTGCAGAAATATTTAAGTATGGAGAGAACCAAGGTGCAGGAATAGCAATAAAATAAAATCATCTTTATTTATAAAATAGCTCTTATCCCATAATAGCGCTAGTACAGTGAACAATAAAACTTGTATTAAACTTTGTATGTATACATTATGTAGTTATAGAGAATGGGAGTGCAGGAACATGTAAGGGTGGGGAGAACAGGGGGTGTAGGAATGCATACATATGTTCAATCAAGCAATCACATTTTATTTATAAAGCACCCAATTCTGAAGACTCTGTGTGCTATACAAAACAAAAATCCACATATCAAACAACAAAACCATGCCAATAAACATTCATACAATAATTCTAATATAAAATCAATAATTGGCATTCAAAAAGCTCAAAATTCTGAAAATGCCTTTTGGAATATGTGTCTTCTCAGTCCCTTTTTAAAGGCTTCCATTGAGGGACCCTCCTTAAAAACTCTGGTAAGGAGTTCCACAGGGTAGGTGTGGCAACTACAAATGCCCTATCTCCAGAGTTCCGCAACCTTACCCTGGGAACCCCAAGGAGGCCCCCTTGGCACAATGGAGTGTCCAAACTGGGCAGTAAGGAACCAGAGGATCTTGCAGATATACAGGATCCCTTGCATGTAGGGTCCTGTAGGTGAGGAGTGCAATCTTGAAGACAATCCTCCACCTGACCAGCAGCCAGTGTAGCCCACAGAGGACCAGGGTAATAGGATCGCATCTTCTTGCCCCAGTCAGAAGACTTGCCACTGTGTTCTGCACTAGCAGCAGCCTGCAGAGATTGCCTCCACATAACCCCAGCTATAGGGCATTACAGTAGTCTAGTCTGGTAGTGACAAACGCAAGTACCAGTGTGGGCAAGTCCTCAGGAGGGATCAAGGCTCAGATTCAGGCAATTTTCCTGAGATGGTAAAATCCATTCTTGACCATGGTCAACACTTGTGTCTCAGGTGTCAAGCCATCATCTAGGATCATGCCCAAGTCTTCACCTGTCTAGAAGGGACAAGGGGAACACCCCCCCAATTACTAAACTCGGGGGTGACCTCCCACCCCCTCCTCCTCCATGACAACCCAGATTCACTACCAGTACCTCAGTCTTGTCTGGATTGAGTTTAAGCCAGTTTCACATCATCCATGACTGGATTTCCTCAAAGCAGTTGTTAAACAGGATATCAACAGGCATTGAGTCAGACACCTGAGTATCGGGTGCACAGGACAGGTACAGCTGGGTATCATCTGCATAACAGTGAAATCCCAGCCTGTACCACCTGATAATGTCCCCTAATGGCAGCATATACACTGTGAACAATAAGGGCAACAAGACTGAACCCTGCAGAACTCTGAAGGCTACTGAAAGACCTCTCACACAGTCTGCAAAGGGTGCCAACAGAAGACACAGACACATGTTTCATCCTACCAGGACTCATCAGTGTGCCTCATCTATATGACACCCCAGTAGAATAACCAGCTACCCTAAGTTGGTCTATCCTGGGTTGGGTTGTGGCAACACCAATAAAAACAAAAAACAAGCTGAAAGACAAAGAACCTTCATGTGCAAGCACTGAAGCAAGGGTTAACCCAAAGGTCATTGGCCGAAAAGCCAAGTTTCAAAGAAATACAAAATCACACATACCCCATAATGCAAAGCCTCATGGGCTGTTTATGTGAATCACCATGAAATACTATGCTGGTTCAACTTTAAGCAGAATTGCATGAAACATAGAAACATAGAATTTGACGGCAGGTAAAGACCGCTTGGCCCACCCAGTCTGCCCATTTCCCTACCTACTGGATAAGCTGCAGATCCTAGTTAACCAGCAGCCTACTTCTTCCTACCCCCACCCCATAGAACGGTCTTATGACCATCCCATGCTTGCTTGAATTCCACCACTGTTTTTGACTCCACAGCCTCCTCCGGAAGGCCGTTCCATGCATCCACAACCCTCTCTGAGAAAAAATACTTCCTTAAATTACCTCTGAGATGCACCCCCATCTTCAAAACTTGCCTCCTTGTTCTTGCACACCTCTTTTTTAGAAAGATGCTATCCTCTTGGACTTTGTTGATTCCCTTGAGGTACTTGAACATTTCTATCATGTCCCCACTCTCCCTCCTTTCCTCGAGGCTATTCATATTAAGCTCCTTTAGTCTCTCTTCATATGTCTTCCAGTGCAGGCCCTGCACCATTTCAGTTGCCCTCCTCTGGACAGCTTCCATTCTGTCTATGTCTTTGCAGAAATTGGGTCTCCAGAACTGCACACAGTACTCCAGAAGGGATCTGACCAGCTGTCTGTACAGAGGGATAATAACTTCATGTTTTCTACTGGTGATGCCTCTCCCTATGCATCCCAGTATCCCCCAAGCCCTCCTTGCTGCCCTCTCACATTGCTTGCCCACCTTTAGGTCATCTGATATGACTACCCCCAGGTCCCTTTCCATTTTTGTTGTTGTTAGTATCTCACCCCCCATTGTGTACTCTTCCCCTGGGTTTTTGTTTCCCAGGTGCATTACCTTGCACTTCTTAGCATTGAATCTTAGCTGCCATACATTTGACCATTCCTCTAACTTTGCCAAGTCCCTTCTCATTCTTTCCACCCCACCTTGTGCATCAACTCTGTTGCAGATCTTTGTGTCATCTGCAAAGAGACATACTTTTCCTTCTAGTCCCTCTGCAATGTCGCCTATGAAGACATTGAAGAGGACTGGTCCTAATACTGAACCCTGCGGTACCCCACTAGTAACCCCCCCTTTCTTCTGAGTGGACTCCATGGTGCCGAAAGGCCTCTCACACAGTCTGCGAAGGGTGCCAACAGAAGACACAGACTCATCATTCATCCTACCAAGATTCGTCAGTGTGCCTTGTCTGTATGACACCCAGTAGAATGAACCAGCTACCCTAAGTTGGTCTATTTGGGTTGGGTTGTGGTGACCCAAATAAAAACAAAAAACAAGCTCCAAGACAAAGAACCTTCATGTACAAGCACTGAAGAAAGGGTTACCCCAAAGGTCATTGGCCGGGAAGCCAATGAAAATGTTTGTCACCTCTACTGTGGCTCTTTTCAGATGGGCCCACTGCTGCTCAGCTCCTCAATGTTTTGCCTCCTCCATTTGTCCTGCCTGTTTTTAACCCCCTTCCACCTATCCTCCACTGTCCCCCTATGAGTTTAGTTACATCTGGTGATATCATAACTTTATGGTTCTCCATGTTGATTGCACTATCCTGTTGGAGTGGGCAGTTTCTTTCTCCCTACTTCCTTCTGCCACCCCCTGGCTAGTATAAATGTTTGCCAATAAAGCATTTAAAATGTTCACTGAGAATGTAGGTAATCGTTGCTCTTGTACAGTTCCACATTCCTCCTCCCTAGCTGGCAATGTGTTGTAGAACCAATAAGTGCAAACCAGACAGAAGCCATCCGAGCCTCACTGCCTGGGCCAAATACTCAAATACACCCCACTGGACAGCAAGTCTGTAATTAAACAAAAAAAATCAGTAACTGAACAGTACCAAAATAGTCTGATGCAAAATGTCACCAAGAAACAAAGGCAATTTAGAAGATCAAGTAGCAAACTAACAAATAAACAAGCAGTATTTCAACTTCCTGTGAATTCATAAAAGCAAATGGAAATCAGTAAATTCAGCCCCTTCCCCAGCAGACAAGCCCAAGAAAATCAGTACTCTCACTTCCTTCCCCAGCAGACAAGCCCAAGGAAATCAGTAATCTCACTTCCTTCCCCAGCAGAATAGCACAGAGAAATTTAGTACTTGAGCCCCCTATAACTTTGCAGCAGAACTGTTCAAAATAAAGCTGTAAAAAATCCTTCCCTCTTTCAGTCTACAGCCCAAACTAGAGGAAAATTAAGGCCAACTTCCCTCAACGCTCAAACAAGATTGTACTGCTCTCTCTTTGAGGTCACAGAAGTGATCAGAGGTTTTTCTTTAATTGAATAACATGATGAAGGAACTAGATCAAGTGTACCCTTTTTTGCAAAAGTACCTAAATACAATAAGAACTTTTTTTCCAAATTGTTTAACCAGGTGAGACACACTAAGCTGAAAGCTTGTTTGCAGCGGCAACCTGGGAGCACAGAGTCGCACAGTATGCAAGTGGGGGCTGTGGGATTCAAACCCAGATCTCCAGATTTGCAGCTCAGAGCCTCAAACCACTGCACTATACTGTCTCACTGCTTTATTCTAACAGAATCCATCCCACCTGTTTTATATGTCACAGTGGTGAGTGTGATGTCCAGTTGAGTAACAAATAGTAAATATGGAGAGAACGTGGGGTGCAAGAATGTGTAAATATGGAGAGGAAAGGAGGTGCAGGAATATGTAAGTATGGAGAGAATGGGGGTGCAGGAATATGTAAGTATGGATAAAACAGGCATGTAGGAATATGTAAGTATGGAGAGAGCAGGGGGTACAGGAATATGTTAGTATGAAGAGAATGTGGGGTGCAGGAATGTGTAAGTATGGAGAGAACAGGGGGTGCAGGAACATGTAAGTGTGGAGAGAACGTGGGATGCAGGAATATGTAAGTGTGGAGAGAACGGTGCAGGAATATGTAAGTATGGAGAGAATAGCGGCTGCAGGAACATGTAAATATGGAGAGAACAGGGGTGTAGGAATGTGAAAGTATGGAGAGAACAGAGGTTGCTGGAATAAATATGGAGAAAACAGGAGGTGCAGGAATATATCAGTATGGTGATAACTGGGGGTGCAGGAATATGTAAGTATGGAGAGAACAGGGGGTGCAGGAATATGTAAGTATGAAGAGGGTAGGCTTCACCTTAACCCAATTGGGAAATTATAATGGGCATTGCAGGGGCAAACCAGGCTAACCAAAGTAAAAGTTTGCATATTTCTACCATCATGTGACTCTGAGTCCATCTGTGTCAAGTCAGCAGCCCCCCCCATCAGCCTCAGCAGCTTCACACCCGGCCCCCCACGTCAGCCTTATTCCTTCCCAGGTTCCAACCTGGAATGTTTGTAAGGGGTGTGAGTGATTGGCTGCTGGAAGGCTGTCTGAAGAGACAACTCCTTCTGTTGGCTGTGACTGAACAATAGTCATGTGGCTGGCTGGGTAAGTCTTGCAGCACCAGTTAAGTTTTCAGTGTGGCAGTTGGTGTGTGACTCGTCTAGAAGAGAACAGAAGACAGCAGTGTGAAGAACTAGTACTGACTGTCTGCTTTCTCAGTCAGACGGCCTGTGTCTTTGATTGTGAAACAAAAACACAAAACTTGCATTACGTTTCTTCTTTCTCCCACAAAGGCATTTTTTTTTATTACTCAGTGGAAATTGGAAAGAGCACATTGGAGTGGGACTCGAGGGGGAAGGGAAAAATCCAGCAGGAGCTCGGGAGCTGTGTGCCGAGTCTTAGGGCAGGGGAGCTCCAGTCCTTCGTGATGTGGTGATTCGGAACTAAGTGTTTAAATATTAACCCCAGCAGTTCTTAAAAGGAAATAAATAATAGTATTTTTGTTATTCTACTATAACAGCACCAACATACTACACAGCAAGGCAAAGGGGCGTGTGTGTGTGTGTGTGTGTGTGTGTGTGTGTGGTGGTGGTGTAAGATATATTGCAGAGCTCCTCTGTTGGTGCCATTTGCCACCGATTTTATTAAATTTTTTGGCATTAGGCAGGCAGGCTGTTTTTTCTTTGTGCAGATTAATAAAAAGTTAAATATTTAGGCCTGGATATTCAAACTGCGCCAGGCTGTGGTGCAAGCCTGGGCGCAGCTCAACTTTGTTGCACAGGGGTATGGCCTGGGCTATATTCAACAGAGCTGTGCTATGGTGCAGCAGCTTTGAATATCACGCCCTGGCCACCCCACTGTGCATGGGCTGCAGTGACACTGTGCCCAGCGCAAGTGGCAGAGTGGAGCATGGAGATAGCTGCTGCAAGTGATATTCGCCATGCACAGCATCTGTGATATTCAAAGGGACAAGCAAATGGGGCCATAATTTATGCAAGGCACACATGGGACCATTTGCATGTCATTATGGCCCCATTTGCATCTCATTAGCATGCAGGTGCTCTGATCCCCGACAACTTGTGCCTGGCACCTTGCCAGGCAGCAGACGTCGGGGACCGATGCCCCCTGCAGCCCGATTGCAGGCATTCATCTAAAAGAACCCCTCCATCCAATATCCCTGGTAGTCTACTGGACCCCTATGTGCCCGATCACGGGCATCAGTATAAACCCCCTGTCCAATATCCCTGGTGGTCCAACCTCTATGTGCCTGATCATGGGCATTGGTATAAACCCCCCCCATCCAATATCCCTGGTGGTCCAGTGGACCACACTCTATCGATCGCGAGCATCTTTAAAACATAGAACAGTCCTATACCCTGGTGGTCTAGTGTAGCCCCCTTCCCACCCACCCACTGGGCCCACCACCCGCGCTTGCCTGTCAGCTGGCGGGCAGCAGCACCGCCCACCTGCCACCTCACCGCCTGCCGACTGACAGCTTAGTGGGCTGCACCATTGGTTCAAGCGTGAGCCAATGGTGCAGCTCCAACAGACATTCAGTCCAGATATGTGAATGAATCATTCATATATCTGGACTGTGTTATATGGTATGGGATGCATGCCCATTGGTCATGCTGTGAACCAGGAGCTTGCAGCCCCACCGAACTGTCAGTCGGTGGGCAGGGTGGCAGGCGGGTGCTGCCGCCCACCGCTGACCGGGGAGGGCGTGAGGCTCATCAGCGGTGGGAGGGGGGTACACTAGATCACCAGGGTAATAGGACTGTTGTATGTTTTAAAGTTGCCCACAATTAGCGGAGTGCGGTCCACTGGACCACCAGGGATATTGGATGGGGGGGTTTATACCAATGCCCGCGATCGGGCATGTAGGGGTCCACTGGACCACCAGGGATATTGGACGGGGTGTCTTTACATGGCTGCCCACGATGGGGCATGGGTTGGCGCCGCCAGGTGCGGCAGGAACTCAGGTGGCCACCCACAGGTGGCAGCTGCCGTGTTGCGCCCAGCAATGCGGCAGCTCACCTGGGTGGCCATCATTTGTTCCCTATTTTGGGCTTAACTTGTGCAGGTGCAGGTAGGTCATGCGATGACTCTGCACATCCGGGCTGAATATCGGGCTGTGCAGGTTATGCATGGGTACCCCTCACCTGTGCCTGCATACACATTGATGCACCGCACATTGGGATTTGTGCAGCGACTTTTCCTTCGAATATCACATCAGCGCATCAGTGGGTTTGTATGGCACAACCCTTTTGAATATCTGGGTCCATGTATTTTGGCTTTAGGCAGGCAGGCTGTTTTTACCTGTTGGGGAGAAATTATCCCTCTGTCTTATTACTTAAAGTACTTGACTCGATGCAGCCAGCAGTGCTGTATTTATCTGTTAGGGAGAAATTATCCCTCTATACAGTATGGTAGAACATTGTTATCTGGCAAAATCTATCATTTCACAGGGTTATTAAGCCATCAATGTGATCTCACTATGTTGTTAACCCATCGATGGTACGTCACATCGATGGTATAACAACTTCCAAATCCCACGCCCTGTTGGTTAACTAGAATCTGCAGCTTATCCAATAGGAAGGGAAATGGGCAGACTGGGTGGGCCAAGTGGTCCTTATCTGCCATCAAAGTCTATGTTTCCATGCGCTATAATCAACTTAGCAGCACGGCCTCATGTTCCCCCAGTTTGAAATGCACTAATATAGTCTGTTTCTTGTTCTCTTTCACTGCTAAGGCTGTAAGAGTTTTGCTATTATTAGGTGTGCTACAAAAAGAAAGCCCTGTTTTCAGTATTTTTTTTTTTGCCGGACCTTGTCAATTCTCGAATCCAGAAGTGTCTCCATCTGAACTGAAGACTGACCTCTGTGACACTTCCTGGTGATGCACCGTGCGATGTTGACCCACAGTGACATTCGACTGCAACCAGTTTTAGACCACGAATCTATTGAAAATATTTGTTTGCTTTAGTATAGGTATAACCTACTCCGATGATACCTGATTCTGCTTTAATAAAGAGTGGTCCACTGTTTAAAATCAATGGTGTCCATGTCTTCACTTGCAGGTATGAGCAGTTACCGTCAAGCGATGGTGTTTTCTCTGGAAATTGCCCCATTTTGTGCTTGGTGATTTTTTCACTGGTGCCCATACACTATACAAGACAATGTACAGGCATCAGTTAACCTTGCTGAATTCACTTCTTGAGGTTATTATGGATACTATAAACCTCTCAAGCTTCGATCTGGAGGGTTACACAGTTGCCATGGTAACCTCTCAAAGTGAATACAGAGTGGTTGTTAGCTGATGCCAATACATTATCCTCTGTGTCTTACTACTTAAACTACTTGACTCAAAGCAGCCAGCAGTGCTGTATTTACCGGTTAGGGAGAAAATATCCCTGTGTCTTACTAAACGTACTCGACTCGATGCAACCATGAGTAGTAAAAAAAAAAAAAAAATCAGCATCTCTCAGGCAATCCAGGCAACAGTAACAACAGTACAGAAAATTCAGGATGTTGCAGGAGTAACATGTCATGGTACTCGGAGGATGAGCACAAGGGCCGTAATAGTGCATCAGTCAGTTTTAATAAGCAGAGTGATGGATGAAGATGATGATGAGGAGGAGAAGACTGATGAGTGAGGGGAAATCAGTAGAACAGATCCTGAGTTTGTGGTAGATAAGGCAGCAGTCAGTATGTCAAGTAGCAGTAGCTCTGGGGAGTGGGATGAAGAGGAGAAATACAGGGACAGAAAAAGAATGAAAAAGAGTTCTCGGAAGGATGGTTGTGGTGTTAAAAAAAAAAACATTAATGATAGTGGGGCATAACTTGGAGAGTCAGACACCCACACATGCAGAGGAACAACAGAGGACAGAAGATAGACAGGCTTCACAAGGGGAAAAAAAGAGATGCAGTTCAACAAGTCAGAGAGGTTGTATGTCTTCAAAATTGCGTGCAGATGGGCATAGAAAGACCTCAAAGAGATAGTGGAAGTAGTAGTGGCTGTGGTGGTTGCAGTGGTAGTAATGAACCTCTCCTCCCCACAAGCAGCAGTGCAACAAAATCTGTGAAATCCATTGTGTGGGAGTTTTTCACACAAGATAGATCATCTGGCAGCCATGTGGTGTGCAAATTATACAAAACAAAATTAAGTTGTGGTAAAGTGGGTACTCGACTGGGAACATCAACAGTGATAAGACACATGAACAAGTCTCACATTTATCAGTATCAAAAAGCACAAAAGGAGCACACACAAGTTGTTGCACTGCTGCATTCGGCTGAAGAGGATGAGGTAACGGATGTTTACCAAGGCGATGAAGTAACTGGTGCGGAGGTGGAGGATGATGAAAGTCTTCCTTCCAGTCAAAGCTCAGCATCCTCAATTTCTCGTTTCTTTACCCCTCTGAGTCCATCACCACAGCCTAACCAGAGTCATATACCGTCCATGGCCACAACATCCACCTCTCATGATGGTAATGGTCGAGGGAAGCAGCCCAGAAAATCAGGTGATCGCAGCAAGCATAGTGGGCATCAAATTTCTTTGAAAGATTGCTTTGAGTGGTCACAGAAATATATGCCCAACAGCCTGAAGCAAGATGATTGACAATTAGGGAGATGATAGCCACTGACTTGCTTCCATTCTCATTTGTGGCTAACCCAGGATTTAAGCACTCATGGAAATCACTATGCCAAAGTATCAGGTCCCCAGCTGGACCTATTTTTCCATCGTTGCCATTTCAGACTTGTATGATGCTGTTCAGAAAAGCTTGTCTGATGCTCTGAAAGGTTCAGTGGGCAAAAAGGTTCATGTCACAACAGATATGTGGACCAGTGGTCAGACGACTGACTATATGGCTGTGACTGGCCATTGGGTAAACTTTCCTCCTTCCTCCTCCTCCTCATCATCGTCATCGTCATCATCATCATCATCATCATCATCGTGTAGTGGCACTGGCAGCACCAGCAGCAGTAAGAAGCAAGAAATTTTTACAGTTCGAAGGCAGGCAGCTTTATGTATTTATGGTTTGGAAAAAGACCACAAAGTGGAACATCTTCTGGAGGGCCTTGAAGAAAAGTTTGCTGAGTGGCTGACTCCAAAGTCCTTGCAACCAGGTTTTATAGAGTCTGACAATGCTTCAAATATTGTGACAGTAGTAAGACTTGGTAAGTTTATACATGTACAATGCTTTTCACACACTATTAACTTGGTAGTAAAAGACTTTATCAGTGAGGACCGAAATGTTAAGAACTTGATTGCAGCTGCCCGCACTATGTGCACCCACTTTCGCCATTCTGCGAAAGCTCAAAAGGTGTTACGGCAGATTCAGATTGAAATCAACCTCCTTCTCCACCAGATGACACAGAAGTTCCAGCTTGGTGGAATTCCACTTACTATATGATGCAGAGAATGCTTGAAAAACAGAAAGCCATCCATCAATATGCAGTCCAACATGGCATTGGGAAAGGAGATGTGAATATCATCCCCAATCAGTGGCATCTGATGGAGAATCTTTGTTGTATCCTTAAACTCTTTGAGGAGGCTACCTGAGTGGTGATCTCTGATGGTGGTGAACTGAGTCAGATCCTACCCTTAGTTTCACTCATCAGGATGAGACTGCAGTGTCTTGAGTCACAGTTGTTTGACAATGATGACATCATTGCTGCATTGCTTGTTGGAAAAATGATACAAACCTTCCTGACTGATGAGTGCATTGTAAATATGTGCTAAACAGAACATTACATTTTGGCCACACTTCTGAACCCTTGGTTTAAGGATACAATTGAGAAATTCTTCAAACCACATGACTTCAAAGACCTGGTACACTATCGTGAACTATTAATCGAGAAAGTGTCAGCAGGTATAGTTGAAAAGAGCAGCACATCATCAGTGCCCTTTTGGAAACATCCAAAATCTGGTGGAGAGGGAGGAAGGGAGCACAATCTGCTGTTACTGCTGCTGCTGGTGCCACCACTACTGATGTTTTGGGTCATCAATCACCAACCAGAACTGCTGCTTCACCACAAGAGGAAAAACCACTGTGGGACATGCTGTCAGACTTTGGTCTGATCAGGACAGCTGGGAATGCTCAGCCAGTTATAGTGGCACTAGAAGTCCATGCTGCAGAAATGGTTAAGGATTATATGGAAGAAACTATACATCTTACTGCAGGTGATGAACCATTGCTTTATTGGCAACAGAAAAAATTGATCTGGCCTTCTTTAACTGAGATTGCAACTGAAGACCTCAGTTGCCCACCTGCCGGCACACATTCAGAGAGAATTTTTAGTGCTCTTGGGCAATAGTGAATGACAAAAGAACTTGTATTTCCACAAAGAATGTAGAGAGGCTCACTTTTTAAAAAATGAACCTGCCTCAATTCAAAAAACATGTACTGTCCCAAATTTATACAGATTGACAGCACTCAGATGGTATCATGCCACGTTGATGATGGCGAAGGATTCTGTTGCCACTAGTAGCCACTAGCCTTTCCAGTTCCAGCTGTCTTTCCTCCACTGGTGGGTCCCCCTGTCTCTTCCTCATCCTCTTCATTGAGTTCCATTAATTTCAGAAACAAACATCAACTGCTGGTTCTTACATGCCACTAAAGCCCAATCTGAATAGCACCAGAAACTGAAATATATTCAAAATCTTTATTTCTGCAGGTGAACACCATTGAGCAGAACTCATTTACAAGATGGACCTGGTAAGGCTGAACAGTTACAACGGTCAGTATTTACAAAACAATAATGGTTACAAAACTGACCTGGGAGAGTCATTCCCCGTTCAACATATGGATTTACAACATGAAGATGAGTATTCTACATATGTACATATACATCTCAGAAGGGAATATACAATTCACCGTAGGAGAAAAAAAATTAGATAATGGCATAGTAGGCTAACAACAGTCAGTATAGGACCTGTCTATGGGCACTGCCCTCACAAAGCTACCAGGAGAACTGGCAGCGGTGCACATATAACTTAATTAAGGGATAAATGTCCAGAAACTACCAGTACCAGGCCATAACCTGGGTAACAAGCATAAACGGGGCCAGCAAGGTCAGGGTACCCATGGTTCAGTGGCATACTAGGTATGAGGGTAACAGTTACAGGATTCCCTCCCAGTGCATGCATATAAGGTTTTGAAAGTCTCCAAGCTGATAAGGAAACTTAGTTTCAGCACTTTTTGCAGATTTTTCCACAGAGTAGGTAGCACAAAGCTAAATGCTGCTCTGCCGAACCATGATTTAACCATGGGTATGTATAATGCAAGAAAGGAGTGGCTTCTCAGTGCATAGCAACCAGGCATGCATAATGGAAGACAGTCTGCATATTGGGGAAGCTTTTTGGATAAGGTTCTGAGAGTCCAAAGGGCAGCATTTCTGCTATGTCTGTACTAAAGTGAGGGCCACCCTACAGCAGCATAGAGGGAATAATGATGAGTGGATAATGGGAGCCCCGTAATGAACCTAAGTGCTCTATGTTAAAGTATGTCCAATTTTGCAAGGTAAGAGGAAGGGCACTGACTATATAAGAAGTAAGCATAGTCCACCAGGGAGAGGAATGTTGTTTGTACCAGGTGTATTTTAGCATCTTTAGTGAGAAACTTATTGATTCTGAAAAACAGGCCCAGCCTCTGCCTTAATCTCTTAATCAAATCCTCAGGATGCTCAGAAAATGATAGGGTATGGTCAAGCCACACACCTAGGTACTTAAACTTAGACACAAATTCCAATATTTTTCACATATGATTGTTGTAATTTGAAGAGGGGATCCAGAGCTGACCAGGTTCTCTGCTCGACTGCCAGGAGAGAAGAACATTGCTTTTGTTTTGTTGGCATTAAGTAGGAGCTTTTTATGTAACCACTGATTCTACAGCAAGTTAAATTCAACCTGGAGATCTGCACAAGCAGCCTCAGATGTAGGATGACTTACGTACAGTACTGTGTCATCTGTGAACAAATGCACTTTGACTTTGCATATTCTATCATCAATATTGTTAATATAAGTGGCGAATAGTAGAGGTCCAAGGATGGATCCCTGTGGTACACCTCTTTGTAAGGGTTTAAGAGGGGAAAGTTTGCCTTCTGCCTTAACCTGCTGTAGCCTACCTGTAAGGTAATCAGCGAACCATTGCAGAGATGATGAATCCAGACCTATGCTTCTTAAGGATGAGAGGAGCAGGCTATGATCAACAGTGTCAAATGCCTTGCTTAGATCCAGGAATCCAACACAGACAAAATATTTACAATCCCGGTCATGCAGCCAATCATTGGTTACTTTGGCCAGGGCTGAAATGGTGCTTTGCTCTGAATTTAGATTGTGTGGGGTTTAATAGGTTCTTGGATTCAAGATAAGACCTAAGTTGGTTGCTCACAATCTTTTCCAACATCTTGGACAGAATAGGAAGGCAAGAAATAGGTATGTGGTTGTTAAGGTCACAGGAATCCCCAAATTTAAACTCTGGGATGACTGAACAATTTTCCATAGAGAGGGCAGGATCCCCTGGGACAACAATAGATTGAACAGATGAGTAATTGGCATGGCTAAGGTGTGGTAAGCGATCCTTAGGACGTAGGGGTCAAGGCAGTCTGCTCCAGCACTTTTATTGATGTCCAGCCGAAAGTAGAAGATCTTCAACAAGGTACGCAGAGGCTGCTTTCACCTGCCAAATATTACCTTTTCCTGCTGTGTACATTTGAACTGAGAACTGCTACTTTGTGTGCTTCATTTACTATCTCGTGCCATTGCTCCCCTGTTAAAAAGTATATCAGCTGTTGGTAACGGGGCTAATCGGAGCTGAACTGGGTAAAATGTCACTACAGGAGGTGGGGCAGAAACAGACATAAAAGAACCGTGCTGCCTGCAGTGCAAGCGTGAGTGGCGCGAGCACCACTCGGTATCAAAACAGTTTGTAAACACTTTAGCAAACTGTATATTATTAGAGATGAATTGCCTGGGAAGGAATTTAATGAAAATATAGTTATGCCCTGGACTGGCCTAAGAGCCGAAAACTGTTTTAAATTACTGTTTTAGTAAGCACTTTTATTTAAACAGTCTTGAGCTTGTTAGAGTGACTTGATACTTCTGATTGAAACACTGAGTTACTAGTCTTAGGAGAAGAGTTAATTTAGCAACTTTAATGCTATTTGAGCAGAGGTGCTACATCAAGGAATAGGACCCAAAGTTTTAAATTTATAGAAATAGAAACTTAGAAAATGTACACATGGTTATTATTGAGTGTGGTGTTTTTGCCATAATTTATGGGGTGTGCATTACAAAAGGAGGGGAATAAAAAGATTAATGGAGTTTGTTGGTTACATCTAAACCATATGCAGGGTAAAATGGGTATAAATTTGCATAGAAGAAACATATTTACTAATTCTTGGAGGGCTTATAACCAGTGTGTTAGGGTAAATGCTGGAAGTCCATGTAAAATTGACAGAGTTATTCAGAAAAAAAAAACAGGAGGCAACCTTAACAGTTTTATTACTATGTGGGTGACGTAGAACTCAATCCTGGACCTAAGACTAGGACTATAAAGGTCCTACATGATAATGCACAAAGTCTGAAAACAAAAATGGACCTAGTTAATGTTATGGTTGAAGAACAAACCCCTGATGTCTTGGACCTGATGGAAACTTAGTTAACCTCAAAAACTGAGGATAAAGAACTTAACCTAACTGGGTATACCTTGTTGCGTTCCTACAGACCCAAGAGAGGGGGAGAAGTATTGTTCTACATTAAAAACTGTTTGGACCATATGGAACTTGTACTTAAGGGGTCAGACAATAACACTGAATACTTGGCTACTGAGATAAAATGTTCAAGATTAATGTTTGTAGTTATATATTCCCCCCAAAAGCTAAGTTGGAAAAAATAGAGGAAGTAATAAACAAAATAAATGCAGTATTAGGAGTTAGATTGTTGGTTCTGATGGGTGACCTAAATTGTAATTGGCTGGGTCCCCTAGTTTAAGTTTTAGATGTAACTCAACACATAAAACCCCCTACAAGATATACTGATACCTTAAAGAAAGGGACTATACTGGACCTGCTGTTTGTAACCTCTATTGTGGAGATTGAGAACTTAGGAATACTTGCCCCCCCCCCACCAAGGAGATCACAATCCAATATGAGGAACATTTTCAACATTATCTATTTATGAGCACTTTGACTTTACTAATCACATCAGAGTAAGGGACACTAGAACATTTTCAGAAGCAAAATTTCTAGCAGATATTAACAGGGAAAATTGGAAAGCTGTCTACTGATTCCTGACTTAGATTCAACAATACAGTATTTTACAGATACATTTAATAAAATGTGTTACCAACATGCCCCTAAAAAGAATATAGAAATCAAAAAAGTAAGACTCCCATGGATAAATGAGAAACTATCCAAAATTATAAGAGTTAAAAAATAGACTCTGGAAAAAGGCTAAGAAAACAAAGCAAGAAAATGACTGGATTCTATTTAAAAAAATAAGAAATACAGTAGATGTAAAGCACAAATAATTAAAGCAAAAGCCACCTATTATAGAAAAAAGATGCTAGGTGATAATTCTAGGAAGTTTTGGCAGAATATCAATAGCTTAATGGATCCAGGGTGAAAAGATTAATCTAAAAAGATAACCATCAAAGCTCAAGGGTCACAAATAGATGACCCTTATGCAGTTGCAAATCTATTAAACAACTGTTTTGCTGACTTGCCTGGGTACAATGTTGATGAAAATAGATTGGGTTATTGCAGAAACCCTAAAAGAGAAAAACAGGACAGGTTTTATTTAACTCCAAAAATTGATTAGCGTTTTGCTCATAAAAGTGCTAAAACATTGTCAACATGCATAGCACTTTCCTCATTGTGTTTAACAAACATAACACTTCTAGAAAACCTATATAAATACTTTCTGTACAGTTAGCATTGTCCCAAGAAAAAAACTGCTAATCAATTATTTAAAACCCTGCAGGACTTACAGCCCCTTTAGATTTAGAATACTAACTGTTAATAAGGTAAGTAATGATTTAGGACATTTGAACATACATAAGTCTGCAGAAACTGACGGATTGGAGGGTAGATTTTTAAAAATAGCTGCACATTTGATTACTCCAGTCATAACATACATATTTAACTGGAGTTTACAAATAGTTTTTTTTCCCCCCAAGTGTGGAGGGAAACTAGAATAACTGCTATATTTAAAGGGGGGGTGACATCTGATATAAACAACTATAGACCGATAGCACTCCTTTCAATTATGTCTAAAAGTTTTGAACGTCATGTTCACACACAAATCATGGACTACATAGAAAAATATAATTTAATTACCCCTCATCAATCAGGGTTTCAAAAAGCACATTCAACTACTTCTACATTATTGGAATTTAGTGACTTAATAAATACTTCATTACATCAAGGGCTGGAAACAGCAGCAATTTTCATAGATCTGTCTAAGGCCTTCGATCTGGTGAACCACTCCCTCCTTCTACAAGCAATAGTAGATATGGATATCACAGAGAGGCCATGTCGTTGTCTGCAGTCTTACTTAGAAGGGTGCTTTCAGACAGTTAAGATCTCAGGTAGAATATCACTAACTAGAACTATTAAAAGGGGTGTACCTCAGGGGTTCATTTTGGGACCATTGTTATTTTTGATATTCAGTAATAACTTACCACAAGCTGTAAAGCATTCACAGGTGAGATTGTACGCGGATGACACCGCTATAATAG
This sequence comes from Neoceratodus forsteri, assembly GCA_016271365.2. Taxonomy (NCBI): domain Eukaryota; kingdom Metazoa; phylum Chordata; order Ceratodontiformes; family Ceratodontidae; genus Neoceratodus; species Neoceratodus forsteri. The sequence continues at coordinate 11,289,663 of JADMNL010000038.1, forward strand.
CAGCTGGTTCAAACATACAAGATTTACAATGAAAACTGCAGCTAGACTTTGATAGTTTGAGGGAGTGGTTCACTAGGTCAGACCTTATCATTAACACAAAAAAAACTAGATTATTGCATTTTGCTTCAAAACAAAAAGAAAAACTACAAATTAAAATAGACAATGGAGATTTCTTACAGCAGGTAGATCAGTATATCTATTTGGGCCTAATCTTTGATGCCCAAATGTCCTTTGAAGTGCATGTGAACACCTTGATAGATAAACAAAAAAAAAAAAAAAAGGAGTCCTTCATAGGATAACAAAGTACCTAGGGAAAAGCACTCAAAAAACTGTGACTGAACAATTAGTTATGCCTGTAACAACTTATGGAGAACTTGTATATCGCACAACTAGCAAACATTTATTATTAAAACTAGATAAAGTACATTACAATCTGGCAAGGTATGTTCTTCGTTGCAAATTTAGAACACACAATTGTACACTATTGAACAGACTACAGTGGCAACCCCTGGATATTATTCACACAAGGACATGGCAGAGAACAATTTTTAAACACCATACATCTTCTCCAAATCATTACATTAATGCTCTGTTATTCAATAAACAGAAACAAATTGATAAATCTAGGAGATCAGTTCATGCAAAAAAAAAAATGATGTTCCCAAAATTACAAATAAACATGGTGAACGAACTTTGGGCTATCAAGTGTCAAAACGCTGGAACATTTTACCCTTTTCAGCATGCACATCAGTATCTTATGAACTATTTGTTCAAGAAATAAATGAGATTTGTAAATTTAGATGTGCTTGCACTTAGAGTGTAGAATAGATAGATTATTCCACCTGTCAAGTAATTATTACTGTATAAATGTAAATAGATTTCTTACATGACTCCAGAGCTTGTCATTGTGATACTTTTATTGTGTCATTTAACTGTTATAATATTTACATGTTCAGATAATTATAAAGTGCATGTTTTAAGTGCTGTCGTAGAGATAGTAATGTCTTAAAATGATGTGTAACTTATTGGATTGTTAGGGAAATGTCATATAATTGTCCATGTGTATATGTTTAGCTATAACACCAGGAACATGTCTGTCTTTTAAACTGGGTTATCAACACAAATGGCATGTATCCTGTAACAGTTTTTACTACTACTACTTCAACCTCTTTCACAGAAGCAGATTGGAATGAGAAGACCGAATTGGGAGGAGGAGAGTCATGGTTTTGTCATCCAAGTTGGGAAGGTAACGAGTATGCAGGAGAGTTGTCAAAGGCAAGACCTGCAGTGGCAAAATGATTGTTAAAGGAATCCAGGATCTCCACTCTATAACAAATAAAATAGGAGGCAGTATGGTGCAGTGATTTATGGCTCTGAGCTGCAAATCTGGAGACCTGGGTTTGAATCCCACAGCCCCCACATACTGTGTGACCCTGAACAAGTCACTTAACTTCCTTGTGCTCCCAGGTTGCACCTGTAAACAAACTTTCAGCTTAGTGCATCTCACCTGGTTAAGTAATTTGAAAAAAAAAATTAGGAGCTCCCTAAGTTAATCTTAGGAGGTAGGGAGTTGCTGGGTGTATGCCCAGATAGATCCTTGATGGTCTTACAAAATTTGGAGGAGCAATTGGCTGCTGAGTCTAGATCAGCACGATAAAATGCAGCCTTAGCTTCTTTGATCATTTTTGTGCATAATTTCCATGCCTTCCTAAACTGGCACCAATCTGCATCAGTCTTAGTTTTACACGCTGCCTTCCTGAGCTTATCCCTATCTATCAAAGAGGCCTTCAGTTCTGCTGTAAACCATCGATAAGCTTTATTCTTTACTCTGACCTTAACTATGGGGGCATACTTATTTATGGCCTCTGACACTATTTCATAAAAGATGTTATAAGCCATAGTAACTGTGTTAGCCAAGTAGAATTCCTGCCAGCATAGGGAATATTTCAGCTCATCAATGTAAGCAAACAAGTTGAAGTTACGTCTGGATCTCTTAGCAGAAAACCTAGAAGCAGAAGTTGTCCTATGAGTTGATCTAATGCCAGCAATAACACAGTGATCACTGACATCTGAGAAAAAGGTACTGGCATGGGAAAATAAATGTGGTTTAGTTACTAAGAGTACATCTAACAGTGTACTGTGGCTTTTTTTCTTTGTTCAGGTGCTTGGGTTCATCTATCAGTTGCACCAGCCCAAAAGAGTCACAAAGCGTTTTAAGAGGTGTGGAGGATTTGGAAAGCCAGTCAAGATTGATGTCTCCTAAGATAAGTTTCAAGAGTCCCGTCATCCAGTATGGTTGGCAAGAATTACTTCATGACAGCTTTCAACTCAAACCTCAATCACCCAACAAATTTCTGGAAAACTATGAAATCCCTCCTTTCCCCCCACCCAACCACCAACCCTGACCCTAACCATCCAAGGCGCCACTGTTGCTGACCCTGGTGAGGCGGCCTCTGCCTTCAGCACCTTCTTTACCAGCTGTGCGGACTCTCTCCTATCGGCTCTCTCACCCCCTCCAAAGCCGAGTACTTCCCCAAAATCGCAGACCATCTCCCAGCCCTTCAGTTTCTCTTTTTGTCCAGTCTCCCCAGCCGAAGTGCTAAAAGCGCTGCTGGCTCTCAATCCCAACAAAGGCAAATGCCCCACTGGCCTGGACACCAAAATGTTAAACTTGGCTGTTCCCGCCATAGCCACCCCGCTGGCTGACCTTTTCAAACTCTCCTTTTCATTAGCCAATATACCAGCCGACTGGAAGCAGGCAATTGTCATCACCCCTCCCCAAAGGTGGTGACCCCTCCTCACTGGGAAATTACCACCCTATCTCTCTCCTCCCAATTCTGGCCAAACTGCAGGAACACCGTGTTCTTGCCCAACTCTCCTCCTATCTAGATACATCCTTCTTCTTCACCCCCTACCAGTCTGGCTTTCGCAAATTGCACTCAACCATCGCCTCCCTAATAAGGATCACCGATGACACCCTCACCGGCATGGACAAGGGGCACATCACCTCAGCCATTTTTATCGACCTGGCCAAGGTCTTCGGTACTGTCTCCCACTCAATGCTACTAGCCAAACTAAATGATGCTGGACTCTCTGGCCCTGCCACCAGCTGGTTTCATGCATAGCTGGTAGGCAGACACCAATCTCTAAAAATCAGCCCTCACATCTCTGTTCCCCTGCCAGTCACTACTAGTGTCCCTCAAGGCTCAGTCCTGGGATCGTTACTTTTCTCAGTTTTTTTTAAATGACCTCCCGATGGCCTGCCTACATACATCCATCCACATTTATGTGGATGACACCGTACTGTATGCCAATGTACTACAACAGGACTTCAACATGGTTCAGCATTGGTTCCACTCCAACCAACTGTTCCTAAACTCCAGGAAAACTGTCTGGCTAACCTTCAGCTCACAGGTAAGACTCTCCCACCTAACCGCTCGCCCCTCATTCCTAACCTTGGACAGGGCTCCCCTGGAGGTATGCACCTCCTTCAGATACCTAGGGGTCAGGCTAGACCAGCACCTGAATTTCTCCACACAAATTGAATCAATTCACAAGAAACTACACCCTAAACTTGGCGCCCTATATCACAACAAGGGTTGTATCCTAACACCGACTTGGAAGGAAATTGTTCAAAAGATGATTCTCCCATTACTTGACTATGGCAACGTAGTCTATGGCTCTGCTCCTCCCTAGCCAGCCTGGACACACTCTTACATTCCTTCTGTCACTTCATCCTGGAATGTCCATAAATGACTCACCCTTGTGACCTATATAGCTCAGTAACCTTGCCCTCACTCCAGGCCCACAAACAGATCCACTGCGCTAGGTCTGTAGCCAAATACTGGTCTCAATCTCTTCCCCTTTACCTTGAATCTGCCCTCTCAAAATGGCCTCCACCCGCCTACTCCCTCAGAAGTGCAGACTCCAGGCTTCTCCATGTCCCATTCATGGGCACATCCAAAGGTCAATCTGCTTTCAAATACCGCATGCCCAAACTCTGGAATGCTTTGCCCACTGACATCAGGCATACCACTAGCTCTCAGCATCTTAACCTCCTCCTTAGTGCCCATTTCTTCATCAGCTGCACATGCTCCTAGTTCTGCAAAGCACTAACATCCACCTGCCCCTAGTGGGGTTCGACGTAATACAGTTTTCCTGCTAACACTGTAAATATGTCAACTGTATGCAATATTTCTGTTACATTCACCTTTCTCATTGTAAATATGCTTATCTGTCTGTACTTTAATTGCTTGTATTTTCTGCACTGTCTGTGTTATCCCCTACTCCCCAGGACACATCTGAAATTGAGCAGACCCCCCACTTAGCATGTTTTCCTGGTTAAACTCTTAAATAAATAAATAATTCTAAGATGCTTTAAAAGCTGTAAACCAGCAGATGGCTGTTTATAACATCCTATTATACAGAGTGCAAGGGAGGAAGATAGTTCCATTTTTATTATAACAATAAAAAAAATCCCTGCTTTTACTCTTTCCAGGAAGAGCAGAAGGGGCTGGAGGCACAAGGAACCCGGATGGGTTTCGACAAAGGAGATCAGGGTTAAGGGGTGAGGGGTGGTGTTAGTAAATGCCAGGAGCTTGGGAAACAAGTTACCAGATTCCAGGCCTTGCTATTTGGGGGGGGTGGCAGGGTCACGGAAAATTGGGCCAATAAAAAACATGACTGGGACCTAAACATAAGGGGGTACATTATGTCTAGGAAGGAGGGCAGAGGGGGAGGAGTAGCTATGTACATCAGAGAGGGCATAGAAATTGCTGGGGTAGAAGAGGCAGAGGGAAACCTGGAGGCCTTATGGGTCACCTTACAAACCCCGGCAGGAGGTAAGGTCAAGCTGGGTGTAGTATATAGGCCTACCGGGAATGGGTGATGTCCTGGAGGATGGTTTGCTGGACAGCATTATTGCTCAAATCGGACCAAAAGGTGAGAGAGTGATGTTGATGGGGGACCTTAACATGCCAAGTACAAACTGGGGAACCATGTCCTCTAAGGTGGCCAAGGAGCAGAGGCTGCTGGATGGCTTCCAGGATGTGTTCTTCACACAGCATGTCATGGAGCCCATGAGGAAGGGACATGTCATGGACGTTTTTCTGGCAGATGGGGATCTGGTAACAGACCTGGCTGTAGAGGATCCCCTGACTGGGAGACACCACGATACTGTCTGGTTTCAAATTAGCATTGGGAGGGGAGAGATCTAGGACACTGGCCATGGATTTCAGGGGAGCAGACTTTATGGGCATGGGAAATATTTTCAGGGATCACTTGAAGGGGATTACAACAATGACAGATGTTGAAAAGAGTTGGGAGGTCATAAAATGGGGACTTCATGATGCATTGAGGACCTGCAGTAAGGTGAAGTGTAAGGAAGCAAGGTCACATAAACCATGCTGGTGGACCAGTGAAGTTCAGGTAGTGGTCAGGGAAAAGAAGGCCGCCTACAAAGAATACAAAACATCAGGAGGGGAAAGGGAAATGGAAACGTACCATCTTGCATCTAGAAAAGTCACCCAGAAGGTGCAGGGGGGCAAAGTCTAGTAAAGAGCAGTGGCTGGCACAGGGGAGACAGGGAGGGGAACAGGGGTTTTTCTGGTACATTAGGGAGCAGAGAAAAGCTAAGGGACAGATTGAGATCAGATGGAGGGTGTGTGCAAGAGGCATGAGAGCAGGCAGAGGTATTAAACGAGTACTTTGCCTGGGTGTTCACTAGGGAGGGGGTTGAGATATTTACAAAGCAAGGCATGAGGGGGATAGAAGGGGTAGTGTGTGGGATTGGGGAGCAACAGATATGGTGCATAAGGGAGGGTGAGGCATCCGTGGGGTTTCACACCAGGACAAGGATAGAAAGGCCAGCAAGATGGTGGGGACGGATGATGGTATCTCCACTGAACAGTTGTGGCAAACCCTTAAGGCACTGAAGAAAGATAACTCTCCTAGGTCAGATGGCATTCAACTGAGAGTACTATGGGAGTTGGCGGATGTATTAGCCATACCCCTGGCGGAGCTGTTCAACAGATCACTTGAGACAGGAAGGGTTCCTAGGGATTGGCGTAAGGCACATGTGGTGCCAATCCATAAAGGAGAGTCAAGGGAAGCACCAGGTAACTATAGACCCGTCAGTTTGACCTTGGTGGTGGGAAAATAATGGAGAGTATACTGAAAGAACGATTGGGGGAGTTCTTGGAGGAGAAGGGAGGGCTGGGTAGTCGACAACATGGGTTTGTGCCAGTTAGATCATGTCAAACCAACCTTATGGAGTTCTATGAATGGGTAACATCAGAACTGGACGGGGGAAGCCTGTGGGTGTACTATTCTTGGATTTCAGCAAGGTGTTTGAGTCGGTCCCCCACAATGGACTGGTGGAAAAATTGACGGGGTTGGGAGTGGGCCCTTTAATGGTCAGATGGATAGGAAACTGGCTAGCGGGATGCACACAGAGAGTAGTGGTTGGTGGGGAGCACTTGAACCCTAACAGAGGTTGGTAGTGGCATACTGCAGGGCTTGGTTCTGGGTCCAGTACTCTTTAATGCATACATATCTGACATCAGGGTGGGTATAGAATGTGAGATGAGTCTCTTCACTGATGACTCCAAGATGGGAGCAGTAGTTTAGGGGGAAAAGGGGAGGTTGGCTCTGCAAGAGGACCTGGACACCCTGGAAAGGTAGGCTCACACATGGAAATTAAATTTCAATGTCACAAAGTGCAAGGTATTACATCTTGGGCGGGGAAACCTTAAACACAGGTACACCCTTGGAGAGGAGGCACTGGAGGCCTCAGCTGGGGAAAAAGACCTAGGGGTCATGTTGGATGCATGTATGAAGAACTCTGAGTAGTGCAGGAGAGCAGCTAGCAAAGCAAACAAGATGTTGGGATGCATTGTAAAGGGGATCACCTCTAGGAGCAGAGAAGTGATTCTGCCACTGTACAATGGACTGGTTAGACCACACCTTGAGTACTGTGTGCAGTACTGGAGACCGCATCTGAAGAGGGACATACAGCTCCTGGAGAGGGTGCAGAGGAGGACTACCAGAATGATTCAGGGACTGGGGGAGTTGACTTACGAGGACAGACTTAAGGAGTTCGGCCTGTTCTCATTGAAGGAGAGGAGAGACGGGGAGCATGATCGAGGTCTTCAAGTACCTCAAGGGAATAAATAGGGTAAACATGGAGGGGATCTTTAGACTAAAGGAGGGAGGTATCACCAGAGGACATGGGTTGAAGTTGGAAGGTGGAAGGATGTGGGGGGAAAAGAGGACGAGGTTTTTCACTGAGACGGTGGTGAAACCTTGGAACATGCTGCCTAGTAATCTGGTCCAGATTTCCATGGTGGAGGGCTTCAAGAGAGGGTGGGACAGTTACAGAAAGGGAAAGTATCAGAACATGGGGGGGTTCCCAACAAGGAACCTGAGGTTCAAGCAGTCTTGATAGACCGTAAGCCCTAATCTGCTGGCAGTTAGTATGTTAGTGTGTTATTCTAGCCCCATCTCCAAAATTCCAAGTCCTCCAACCCCCCTGGGACACTTCCTCTTACAAATACAATTCACTCTCCATTGTTAAACACGAAACCACGCATCTGGCATCATAAAGACAATTTGCAGATGGTATACTGTTATGGGATTTTAATTATTCTGAGTAAAGATGAGGAAGGGGCAGGTGTTGGGGAGGGTAGGACAAATGAAGTAATATTGATATAGTTACCTATGGGAGATATAGGGATCAGGACAGGAGAGTGTACTAGAGGGAAATGAGAAAACGAGGGTGGGCAATGTATTACTAACATTGACAGTTACTCAGAATAACAGAAAGCCCCAAACTAATAGCTACACAGACAAAAGTTTGAAGTAGAAAAATAATTTAATCCACACAATGTGGTAAAGCAAAACACCACACTGCCCCAGTGCTTCCACACCATGCCTTTGGGGGGGGGCGGCGCTGAGGAAGGTAAAGTGAAGAAGCGCTGGGGCAGTGTGGCATTTTGTGGATTAAATACATTTTCTACTTTAAAAACTTTTGTCCATGTACTTATTTGGTACTAAAGTAGCTAAGACTATAGGTACCATGGGTGCCAGCCATTTTGAACTGCGTTCTGTTAGTACCTGAGTCTAGCAGTGAGAGAAGATTTAAAATTATTGTAACAGGGTGTAGCTCAGGGGGTTAACCCTTTGGGCTGCCTGTAACCAGATTTAAAAAGCTAAATTTGTCAGGGATAATCTATGAATCGTATATCATCCCTGACCTTTAACGCTTGCTAAATCTATTTCAGCACTATTTTATAGCATCTGCTGGGTAACAAGGTGGTTCTACAATATATAACCACGTTCTACCTGGTCCTATTTAACTATAAAAAAAATCCACATATTTTAGCTTGCATGTTTGGGAATATACATGTAATACTAAGATTCTAACTTTAAGAATGCTAAGTTTTACAAAGCCTTCAAGCACCAAGACAGAATCCTATGCACCAGAGCTCTGCAATACTTAACTGTATATACCATTCTTAGTACTACATGTACATTCCCAAACAAAATACAGTACATCTGTGGATTTCTTAATTAAGTAGAATCATGTCATTTTCTTTTTCGTTATATATGGTAGAACTTTGTTATACCATGTAGAACCTTGTTATACTTAGTAGAACATGTTTTTTTTTACATTGTAGAAACTCGTTTTATTTAGTAGAACCTGGTTCTACTTGGTCAAACTTGGTTATACATGGTTGAACCTGATTCTACTGGGTTCTACCTGGTAGAACCAGGTAGAACATTTTTGGGTTCTACACAGAAAGCTTGTGAGGTAGAACATTTAGAGGTTCATGCAGCCTTAATGTAAATATGGAGAAAACCGGGGTGCAGGGATATATCAGTATGTGGATAACAGGGAGGGTAAGAATATGTAAGTATGGAGAGACTAGGGGTGCAAGGATATGTGGAGTGAACAGGGATGCAGGGATATGTCAGTATGTAGATAACAGGGCGGGTAGGAATATGTAAGTATGGAGAGAATGGGGTGAAGGGATATGTGGTGTGAACAGGGATGCAGGGATATGTCAGTATGGACATAACAGGGAGGGTAGGAATATGTAAGTAAGGAGAGAATGGGGTGAAGGGATATGTGGTGTGAACAGGGATGCAGGGATATGTCAGTATGGACATAACAGGGAGGGTAGGAACATGTAAGTATGGACAGAATAGGGGTGCAGGGATATGTGGAGTGAACAGGGGTGCAGGGATATGTCAGTATGGAGATAACGGAGGGTAAGAATATGTAAGTATGGAGAGAATGGGGCAGGGATATGTGGTGTGAACAGGGATGCAGGGATATGTCAGTATGGACATAACAGGGAGGGCAGGAACATGTAAGTATGGAGAGAAGAGGGGTGCAGGGATATGTGGTGTGAACAGGGATGCAGGGATATGTCAGTATGGAGATAACAGAGGGTAAGAATATGTAAGTAAGGAGAGAATAGGGGTGCAGGGATAAGTGGAGTGAACAGGGATGCAGGGATATGTCAGTATGGGGATAACGGAGGGTAAGAATATGTAAGTAAGGAGAGAATAGGGGTGCAGGGATATGTGACGTGAACAGGGGTGCAGGGATATGTGGAGTGAACAGGGATATGTCAATATGAGGATAGCAGGAAGGGTAGGAATATGTAAGTAAGGAGAGAATAGCGGTGCAGGGATATGTCAGTATGGGGATAGCTGGGAGGGTAGGAATATGTAAGTATGGAGAGAATAGTGGTGCGGGGATATGTGGTGTGAACAGGGATGCAGGGATATGTCAGTATGGAGATAACGGAGAGTAGAAATATGTAAGTAAGGGAGGATGGGGTGCAGGCATATGTGGAGTGAACAGGGGTGCAGGGATATGTCAGTATGGAGATAACAGGGATGGTAGGAATATGTAAGTATGGAGCGAATAGGGGTGCAGGGATATGTGCAGTGAATGGGTGCAGGGATATGTCAGTATAGAGATAACAGGGAGGGTAGAAATATGTAAGTAGGGAGAGAACAGGGGTGCAGGGATATGTGGAGTGAACAGGGATGCAGGGATATGTCAGTATGGAGATAACAGGGAGGGTAGGAATATGTAAGTATGGAGAGAATAGGGATACAGGGATATGTGGAGTGAACAGTGATGCAGGGATATGTCAGTATGGAGATAACAGGGAGGGTAGGAATATGTAAGTACGGAGAGAATGGGGTGCAGGGATATGTGGAGTGAACAGGGATGTAGGGATATGTCAGTATGGAGATAACAGGGAGGGTAGGAATATGTAAGTAAGGAGAGATAGGCAAGTCAAGATTTCTTTCTTTGGCATCCATTTCCAGAGGCTCTGGGTGCCTTACATAAAAGCATGAAAGGGAGCCAGCACAAATAGACATGAAACACAGTCAAAGACTAAAAACAACAACAGGACCAATAGATAATTCAATTCAGCAATCTCTGTATCATATTTAAATATCGATGTCTGGGAATGCAATGAAAAGAGATGGGTCTTTATGGAGCCCTTAAACTCCTCAACTGAAGGAGCCTCCCTAATGGCTGGAGGAAGTGAATTCCACAGGATGGAGTTGTCAGTGCTAAAGGCCCTGTCACCAGCAGTTTTAAGTCTCATCCTTCAAATCCCCAGGAGGCCCCATAGAGGAGGAATGGAGGAAGTGGACTGGAGCAGCAGGTGTTAGGAGATCAGACAGATAGCAAGGGCCTAGTCCATGCAGTACCTTAAAAGTGAGTAAATCCAACTTGAAGATAACCCTCCACCTGATTGGCAGCAAGTGCAGTTCATGCAGCACCAGAGTTACATGACAGAACCTTAAAAGGTCTATCAGCAACCTGGCAGCTGCATTCTGCACCAGCTGCAGCTGGCAGAGGGTACCTCTCGAGACCCCAAAGTAAAGGGCATTACAGTAATCAAACTTGGATGCTACAAAGGCGTGGACTACAGTAGTTAGGTCCTGGTGATATTCCTCAAGTGGTAAAAAACACTTTGGACAACCGACGACACCTGAGATCAAATGTCAAACCATCATCCAGGAACACACCAAGATCTCACATCCTAGAGGAAGTCATCAATGGTGTGGACCCCAGGAAAAATCCAGTTGCCACACCAGAGGCATTCCTATCACACCTTTGACCCTATATCACTACCAAAACTTCCATCCTATATGGGTTCAGACACAGTCAGCTGGAGAACATCCAGTTGTTAGTCAACAGAAAAGGGGTTGCTGGAAAATGTAAGTATGGAGGCAACAATGACTGCAGAATCATAGTATGGAGAGAACAGGGAGTATGTGATTATGTAAGTATTCAAAGAGCAGGGGATGCAAGAATGTATAAGGAAGGAGTGAACAGGGGGTACAGGAATATGTAAGTATGGAGAGAACAGGGATGCAGGAATATGTAAGTATAGAAAGAATAGGGGTACAGCAATATTTAAATATGGAGAAAGTAGGGGGTGCAGGAATATATAGGATTGGAGAGAACTGGGTATAGGAATATATAAGAATGGCAAGAACATGGGGTGCAGTAACATATAGATATGGATACAACAAAGTTTAATAATATGTAGATATAGAGTGAATAGGATGGAGGAATATGGAGAGAACAAGAGATGTAATAATATGTACATATGGAGAGAATGGGGTGCAGGAATATGTAGGATTGGAGAGAATGGTGCAGGAATATGTAAGTATGGAGAGAACGGGGAGTGCAGGAATATGTAAGTATGGAGAGAGCAGGGGGTGCAGGAATACGTAGGTTTGGTGAGAACAGTGTTGCAGGACCATGTAAGTATAGCGAAAACAAGGCATGCAGTAATATGTAAGTACTGTATGTCAAGAACAGGGGCAGGAATATATAAGTATGGAGGGAACAGCTGGTGCAGGGATATGTAACTACAGAGAGAATAGATGGTGTAGGAATATGTAAGTATGGAGAAAACGTGGGTGTAGGAATGCATAAGTATGGTATGAACAGGGAGTGAAGACTTTTGCAAGTATTGCTATTATACAAGGTGCAGGAACATGTAAGTAGAGAACATGTGGTATTGGATATGCAGATATGGAGAAAACGGGGTGCAGGAATATGCAGATATGGAAAGAACAGAGAGAGCAGGAGTATGTGGGTATGGAGAAAACAGGTGCATGAATATGTAGATGTGGAGAGAATTTGGGGCTGGAATATGTAAGTGTGGCGAGAACGGGGTGCAGGAATACGTTAGTATGGAGAGTACAGTGAGTTCACAAATGTGTAAATATGGTAACAACAGGAGGTGCAGGGACATAGAAGTATGGAGAGAATAGGTGTGCAGGAATATGTAAGTATGGATAGAACAAGGGTTTCAGGAATATGTAAGTATGGAGGAAATAGTAAGTGCAGGATTATAGCATGGAGAGAATGTGGGTACAGTAGTATGTAAGTTTTCAGAGAACAGGGGATGCAGGAATGTGTAAAGAAGGAGAGAAAAGTGGGTACAGGAATATAGAAGCATGGAGAAAATGGGGTATAGGAATACAGTATGTAAGTATGGAGAGAACAGGGTGAAATAATCAGCTTTTGCTGAGCAGATAGCCTTGGTGGAGTCATTCCTAAGAGATTTGTACTAGTGAAAGTTTGATGGGGATTAGGAGGAATTATACAGATAAAGAGCCCAGGAATGATTCCGAGATTTTCACATGGTTAGAAGGTCAATCGTTATCCAGGGGTGATGTGGCTTTTATTAGGGTGAGCGTGAAGATCTCTGATATGGGTAAGGGTGGCTGTAAAGTGGCTGAGGGCAGAGTCAACATCAGGGGCTGAGAAACCTGGGGACCAATCTGCATCAGCTAGATCAGCAGTGTCCAGGGCACAGAGCAGGCAATACTGAATATATTTAGTGGCAGACAGGGGAACATGCACCTTCCTTATGCAGTAGGTTTTGCAATGATCAATGAGGACTAGAGGAAGGATACCAGGGGCAGTGATGCAATATGGATGAGAAGAAAGCACCCAGTCTAGGAAGGAATGATATGGGGAGTGAGCATTGTAGTGAGGGGGGGCATCCATAGCCAGCTGGGTGAGGTTACATTATTCAGTCTTGAGGAAGGTGGGCTTGTAGGTGGGGGAAAGCCAGTTAAGGCTGAAATTTCCTAGAAGAAAATGCTTGCTGTCAGCTGCATGAGAAGTGATTGAGTACATACAAGAGTGGAGAGAACAGCTGGTGCAGGAATAAGAAAGCTTGGAGAGAACAGGAGTACAAGAGTATAGAGAGAACAGTGGGTGCATGAGTAGTTAAATACTGAGAGGACAGGGGTTGTAGAAATATGTAAGTATGGAGAGAACAGGGTTGTAGGGATATTTCAGTATGGAAAAAGCAAGAATGCAGGAATATATGTTCAGAACAGGGAATGCTGGAATATGGGTGGGTGGATGAATGGATGGATGACGAGATCATGGGTCGAGGAGTCAAAATCAGTGGTGGAATTCAAGCATGCATGGGATAGTCATAAGGCAATTCTGGGGGGTATGGGTAGGAAGAAGTAGGCTGCTGGTTAACTAGGATCTGCAGCTTATCCAGTAGGTAGGGAAATGGGCAGACTGGGTGGGCCAAGCGGTCCTTATCTGCCGTCAAATTCTATGTTTCTATGAGGAATATGTAAGCATGGAAATTCATAAATTTACTTCAGAAAATTCCAATCTTTAAGCATAACTTTGTGACATAATACTGTTTTGGTTTTCCATTAGTTTTCACTAATAAGAAGCAACAAGCAGACTGCAGATATTCTTGAGTGTTTTGTATAAAATGGGCGCTGCTTTATTCTGGGCCCCTATTGGTCCAGATCCTGTCACATGGAACTACATTAAAATAGCACATATCTCTGCCATGTAACATCATTGGGTGCATTAACTGAGAACGCAACCTTTCGGGGTCCAAATGTCACTACATGCTCAATTAAACTGCCTCATCAAGCCTTCAGGTCATGGTTACATTGCCTACCACCACACGCTACTAATGCTCATCCACAAATGCAGCCAAACCAGCTGCCTCCCTGTGAGGCATCGTCCTACCAGTCAGTGGTATCACAGCACACACTGCCACCACATCAGGCAGCATATCATTCGCAACATCCCTGAACCAGTCTTTCACCAACTGCCTCCCTGTGAGGCATCGTCCTACCAGTCAGTCGAATCACAACACACGCTGCCACCACGTCAGACAGCACATCATCCACAAGTTGTAGTAGTAGTAGTAGTAAAAAGCTTTATTTTTATACAGGAAAGTTGTTGACCAATTTACATCTATAGGACAAAGTCCTGTTTGCAAGATGCTCCTGAAGAACATCTCTGAACCAGTCCTCCATCAACTGCCTCCCTGTCAGGCATCATCCTACCAGTAGTATCACGGCACACAATGCCACCATGTCAGACAGCACATCATCCACAACATCCCTAAACCAGTCCTCCATCAGTTGCCTCCCTGTCAGGCATCGTCCTACCAGTCAGTGGTATCACAGCACACACTGCCACCACATCAGACAACACATAATCCACAACATGCTTGAACCAGTCCTCCATCAGCTGCCTCCCTGTGAGGCATCATCCTACCAGCTAGTGGTTGCACACACTGGCCACCACGTCAGACAGCACAACATCCACAACATCCCTGAACCAGTCCTCCATCAACTGCCTCCCATGATGCATCATCGTCTCAGATTGTCAAAAAAATGGGGCAGTCTCAACAGACCAAGCATGTATCGCAGACTGACTTAATAAAATTTTCACGGACTTAAGCGCAGTTCTCCCTGCCCAATTCTTTGACCCCGTCCCCACGCCCACCCACATTCACACCTCCCAGCCGCAATTCCACTTCTGGACGATCTCACCCCATGATGCCAAACCTTTTCTACTAAAATTCCTCGACTCACATAACCCAAGTAATGACCCTCTTGACTCCAAGATACTCCGCCTCATGCTGGATGTCATGCCAATCCCCCTAACGATTACCATAAATAAATCCCTATGCCTAGGCCAATTCCTGGAAGCATGGAAACAGGCCGAAGTCACCCCCATCCATAAGTCTGGGGACCAAACACTACCAAATAACTACAGCACAATCTCCACCCCCCCCAAGCCTTGGAAAAAATAGCATCCACACAGTTCATAAAATACCTGTCTAAATATACACTCTGCACTTGATAATGGTCAACTTGAAGGGGCAGTTTTCATTGACCTATCCAAGGCCTTTGACACCATGTGCCACCCCCTGCTGTTAAACTCCCTCAGCCAACTGGGATTCTTATCTGGCCCCCTGAATTGGTTCTCAAGCTACCGGCACAACAGATACCAAAGAGTTAAGCTAAATAGAACCCTCTCCACCAACCTACCAGTACTCTCAGGGGTCCTGCAAAGCACCATCCTTGGACCCACCCTTTGCAGTCTATTCCTAAACACCCTCCCAAGCTGCTGTTCCAACAAAATATTGTTTTATGCAGATGACGCAGTGATCTTAGCATCACACTCAGACCCACTTCTACTCCAGTGCATGCTGCAAAGCACCTTCCTCCAAGCTGAAAAATGGTTCAGTAACCATCGGCTAGTCCTGAACCTGAAAAAAACAAAGTCAGTGCTGTTCGCACATCGGCAAAACAGTGCCAAGGATAGTCCCCTTCTCATCACCACCAGCACGCTCCTTCCACTTGAATAGGTAACAACATATAAGTATCTGGGCATCACTTTTGATGCAGGCTTTACATTCCACGCCCGCCTAAAAGCCCTGTCGTCAGCCATGAACTCCAGGACTGGGCTCCTCTACCACCATAAAGACTGCCTCCCAGAATCTGCCTTAAAATTAGCCATCACCTCATCTGTGTTGTCTCTGGCCGACTACGGACTTCCTTCCACTATATGCAGCGGCTGACCCCTACTCCCTGTCAAAAGTCCAGACCTCTATTAACAAAGCCTGTAGGCTCCTGACCAGCGCCCATAGCAGAACTCACACTTGCCTGCTATACTCCGCCGCTAATGAACTCACCTTTGAGGAACAACTGAAATACCACACCTGCCTACTGGACAAAAAGTCCCTGTCTGGGTTATGCCCACCAGGGGTCTCCGCATCCCTGCAACTGGCTGTCCGGCCTGCTCTAACCTGTAACTCCACCAAAGCCACCGTCCTAGTACCCAGGGTAAGGACCTCTCTCTGCTAGAGATCCTTTCATCATAAAGCTCCGGCCTGGTTTAACTCCCTTCCTGAGGGAATCACAAAGATTCCCGGGATTGGCTGGTTCAAAATAGCTCTCCGTCAATACATTATTGACAGTCGGTGCTGTAAATGCCTGTAGTGGAACATAACCCTGTCTTGAATAGCCCCTAAGTCCACCGTGTTCAATGGACGACTGGGCAATGGAACAATTGAACAACTGTGTTTATATAATGAAGCGTGTAACTCAACGTATGTATGTATCTCACCTGTATGTAACCTCACTTAATTGTTGTCTCCCTCCCCCCCGAGACGAGGTACCTTTGTAAACGAGTCTCTGACTCAAAGGTTGCAAAACTGATTATCTCAATAAATAAATAATAAAAAGCTAGTGGTTGCACACACTGCCACCACGTCAGACAGCACATCATCCACAACATCCCTGAACCAGTCCTCCATCAGCTGCCTCCCTGTGAGGCATCATCGTACCAGTCAGTGGTATCACAGCACACACTGCCACCACGTCAGACAGCACATCATCCACAACATCCCTTAACCAGTCCTCCATCAGCTGCCTCCCTCGAGGCATCATCCTACCAGCCAGTGGTTGCACACACTGGCCACCTCATCAGACAGCACGTCACCGCAACATCCCTGAACCAGTCCTCCATCAACTGCCTCCCGTGATGCATCATCCTACCACCATCCTTACCCCCCTCCATCTCAGATTGTCATAAATAGGGCAGTCTCGACAGACCAAACATGTATCGCAGACTGCCTTAATAAAACTTTCACGGACTTAAGCGCAGTTCTCCCTGCCCAATTCTTTGACCCTGTCCCCACGCCCACCCACATTCACACTTCCCAGCCGCAATTCCACTTCTGGACGATCTCACCCCATGATGCCAAACCTTTTCTACTAAAATCCCTCGCCTCACATAACCCAAGTAATGACCCTGTTGACTCCAGGATACTCCGCCTTATGCTGGATGTCATGCTAATCCCCCTAACGATTACCATAAATAAATCCTTATGCCTAGTCCAATTCCTGGAAGCATGGAAACAGGCCAAAGTCACCCCCATCCATAAGTCTGGGGACCAAACACTACCAAATAACTACAGGCCCATCTCCATCCTCCCCCCCCCAAAGCCTTGGAAAAAATAGCATCCACACAGCTCATGGAATACCTGTCTAAATATGACATCCTATGTCCTGAGCAGCATGGGTTTCATCCAGGCCACAGCACGTCCACTGCCCTTCTGGAATTCTCCCACCGCATACACTCTGTGCTTGATAATGGTCAACTTGAAGGGGCAGTTTTCATCGACCTATCCAAGGCCTTTGACACTGTGTGCCACCCCCTGCTGTTGAACTCCCTCAGCCAACTGGGATTCTCATCTGGCCCCCTGAATTGGTTCTCAAGCTACCGGCACAACAGATCCTAAAGAGTTAAGCTAAACAGAACCCTCTCCACCAACCTACCAGTACTCTCAGGGGTCCTGCAAAGCACCATCCTTCGACCCACCCTTTGCAGTCTATTCCTAAACACCCTCCCAAGCTCCTGTTCCAACAAAATACTGCTTTATGCAGATGACGCAGTGATCTTAGCATCACACTCAGACCCACTTCTACTCCAGTGCATGCTGCAAAGCACCTTCCTCCAAGCTGAAAAATGGTTCAGTAACCATCGGCTAGTCCTGAACCTGAAAAAAACAAAGTCAGTGCTGTTTGCACATCGGCAAAACAGTGCCAAGGATAGTCCCCTTCTCATCACCACCAGCACACTCCTTCCACTTGAACAGGTAACAACATATAAGTATCTGGGCATCACTTTTGATGCAGGCTTTACATTCCATGCCCACCTAAAAGCCCTGTCGTCAGCCATGAACTCCAGGACTGGGCTCCTCTACCGCCATAAAGACTGCCTCCCAGAATCTGCCTTAAAATTAGCCATCACCTCATCTGTGTTGTCTCTGACTGACTACGGACTTCCAATATATGCAGCAGCTGACCCCTCCTCCCTGTCAAAAGTCCAGACCTCTATTAACAAAGCCTGTAGGCTCCTGACCGGCGCCCATAGCTGAACTCACACTTGCCTGCTATACTCCGCCGCTAATGTACTCACTCTTGAGGAACAACTGAAATACCACACCTGCCTACTGGACAAAAAGTCCCTGTCTGGGTTATGCCCACCAGGGGTCTCCGCATCCCTGCAACTGGCTGTCCGGCCTGCGCTAACCTGTAACTCCACCAAAGCCACCGTCCTAGTACCCAGGGCAAGGACCTCTCTCTGCTAGAGATCCTTTCATCATAAAGCTCCGGCCTGGTTTAACTCCCTTCCTGAGGGAATCACAAAGATTCCCAGGATTGGCCGGTTCAAAATAGCTCTCCGTCAATACATTATTGACAGTCGGTGCTGTAAATGCCTGTAGTGGAACATAACCCTGTCTCGAATAGCCCCTAAGTCCTCTGGGTTCCATGGACGACTGGGCAATGGTACAATTGAACAACTGTAACAACTGTGTTTATATAATGATGCGTGTAACTCAACATATGTATGTATGTCACCCGTATGTAACCTCTGTCCTAGACCTCACTTAATTGTTGTCCCCCCCCCGAGACGAGGTACCTTTGTAAACGAGTCTCTGACTCAAAGGTTGCAAAACTGATTATCTCAATAAATAATTAAATAATAAAAAGCTAGTGGTTGCACACACTGGCCACCACATCAGACAGCACATCATCCACAATATCCCGGAACCAGTCCTCCACCAGCTGCCTCCCTGTGATGCATCATCCTACCAGTCAGTGGTATCACAGCACACACTGCCACCACATCAGACAGCACATCATCCACAACATCACTGAACCAGTCCTCTACCAGCTGCCTCCCTGTGAGGCATCGTCCTACCAGTCAGTGGTATCACAGCACACACTGCCACCACGTCAGACAGCACATCATCCACAACATCCCTGAACCAGTCCTCCATTAGCTGCCTCCCTGTGAGTCATCATCCTACCAGTCAGTGGTATCGCAGCACACACTGCCACCATGTCAGACAGCACATCATCCACAACATCCCTGGACCAGTCCTCCATCAGCTGCCTCCCTGTGAGGTATTGTCCTACCAGTCAGTGGTATCACAGCACACACTGGCACCACATCAGACAGCACATCATCCACAACATCCCTGAACCAGTCCTCCTTCAGCTGCCTCCCTGTGAGGCATCATCCTACCAGCTAGTGGTTGCACACACTGGCCACCTCGTCAGACAGCACATCATCCGCAACATCCCTGAACCAGTCCTCAATCAACTGCCTCCCGTGATGCATCATCCTACCACCATCCTCCCCCCCGTCTCAGATTGTCATAAATGGGGCAGTCTCGACAGACCAAACATGTATCGCAGACTGCCTTAATAAAACTTTCACGGATTTAAGCGCAGTTCTCCCTGCCCAATTCTTTGACCCCGTCCCCACGCCCACCCACATTCACACCTCCCGGCCGCAATTCCACTTCTGGACGATCTCACCCCATGATGCCAAACCTTTTTCTACTAAAATTCCTCGCCTCACATAACCCAAGTAATGACCCTCTTGACTCCAGGATACTCCGCCTTATGCTGGATGTCATGCTAATCCCCCTAACGATTACCATAAATAAATCCCTATGCCTAGGCCAATTCCTGGAAGCATGGAAACAGGCCGAAGTCACCCCCATCCATAAGTCTGGGGACCAAACACTACCAAATAACTACAGGCCCATCTCCATCCTCCCCCCCCCCCAAAGCCTTGGAAAAAATAGTATCCACACAGCTCATAAAATACCTGTCTAAATATGACATCCTATGTCCTGAGCAACATGGGTTTCGTCCCTGTGAGCATCATCCTACCAGCTAGTGGTTGTACACACTGGTCAGCACATCAGGCAGCACATCATCCACAACATCCCTGAACCAGTCCTCCACCAGAAACCCTCAGCAGTACAGGAACGATGCAGGTGCTCACCAATCTGTTCAACTCCACTTAGCAGCATGATCTAAACACTCACTTAGAAACGTGGTGGTGACTGTTTGCCAGCACAATATGACAGCAACCACTCACCAGCAAAACTCGATTGCTCTCCCTGGAAACTGAGTAAATGTTAGAAGATGCAGTCACTTCTGCAGCTGCCGCAACTGCTTGCCACCTGACTGCCTTATGTATCTTGTGGGAAAACAAAGAGACTTGAAGGTTGTTCAGTAATGTAAATTCTCTCCCTGCGTCTTCTCCAAGAAGGACACATGAAGACACATGGACAGCAGAGAGACATCCATTCCTTTGGGAGGATTATTCTAGCTAATGTACCTTGGGGTGGATGAAGCTCTTCAGGCTGGGGACTCCAACCCACCCCTTGGTACATTACCATAGCATAATCCTACCTCTGTTATCCCTTATTCCTTACTTGTCTAGCTCTGATTATAAATGATGTCTGTATTACCTTGGTACGGTGCATTATCGTAGCATAATCCCACCTCTGTCATGCCTCATTCCTTACTTGTCTAGCTCTGATTATAACTGATGTCTATATTACCTTGGTACGGTGCATTATCATAGGATAACCCCCCCTCTGAAATTAATTAGAGGGGAGGTGGGGGGCATGAAGCACAGGGTTACAGACTCCGAGGCCCACATCACTTCACTGGATGCCTGGTGAGACAGACTTGACCTGGAGCTCCATAAGCTGTGACAATATGTTGCCAAACTTCAGCTTAAAATGGAGGACCTTGAGGGCCGTAGCCACAGGCACAATATTCTGATTTTCAGCCTGCCCAAGGCTGAAGAAGGTACCTCCACAATTACCTTCATTCAGAAATTACTCGCTAAGGTCATAGGCCCCTTTCTTCACAAGCCCACATATCTGATCGAGCAGGCCCACAGATCCCTCAGACCCAGACCCCCAGACACTACTTCTCCAAGACCTATTATTATTACATTT
Organism: Neoceratodus forsteri; assembly: GCA_016271365.2. Classification (NCBI taxonomy): domain Eukaryota; kingdom Metazoa; phylum Chordata; order Ceratodontiformes; family Ceratodontidae; genus Neoceratodus; species Neoceratodus forsteri. The sequence continues at coordinate 11,310,836 of JADMNL010000038.1, forward strand.
CTCAACTATTTGGAAAAGCAGCATGTGCTCAATAAAACCAGAGAGCTGCAAGCGGTGTTGTGGGAATTCAAACGGCTGTGGTTTACCCAGGATCTGCCCCTTGAGACTCACCAAAAAAAGAGCAGTGTCATCCTGTTGTCAACAAGCTACTTGCAGCTGACCTGAAGTTCAAACTGGCTTACCCTGCTAGATTGCAAGTTAGTGTGGAAGGTGCCTGGCTCTCATTTGAAACATCAGCCCAAGTCTTGACCAAACTCGGTGAGAAAATCCCTGCTCTATTTAAAGATACCCGAGTTCAGCATATGTTCTCTTCCTGGCTTCCTTTTTTGCCTTGATGCCTAATTAATGATGTCTTGTAAGTTCACCTGGTTGTTTGGAATTGTGTGGAGGAATCTGATCCTGTGTGGGACTTCTTCAGTGGTTGTGACCCTCCCTGGACCTCCACAAGCCCACGTCGGCACCTGGATACTGCCATCTTGCTGGGTGTAGTAACCGACATGGGTGTATCTGCTAGAGGGACCCTCCTACCAGCAGGCACTGTGGACAGCATTCCAGAACTCTGAGAGTAGGTCTAGTTTCCGAGGGACCTAATTGTTGTTACCCTAGTCCGTTTCCACTTATGCTTTCCACCGGAATAGCCCACTGCTTAAAGGGCACCTAAATAAGCAGTTTTTTAAAACTGCAAACTCCAAAATCTGGCTTCATAACAAGGTAAAGTAGAGGCTGCTGTTTACATTTATGCTGAAACTGCGTTTATGTAAATAACATAAATGCAGTTTCATAGCTTTAAAAAAATGTAAACAGCAGCCTTTCACTTTCAGAAAACAGCCTTGGTTTCTCCCTAAGATATCTGAGCCAAAGACAGAGACCCACATATATTTCTATAGTGCTTACTAGGTCTTCTTTCCCTTTTTGTTTTGAATTGTTGTACCAGAATTATCAACACCATGTGTTAACTTGTGGATTATTTTGATCAGTACACGTTAGGCTATGATTTTGTTCATTTTGTTTACTTTAACAAGCTGGCTTTTTCCTTGGCAAATTGCATTACAGTACAACACTTCAATTACCTGATGATCTAGTGGTTATGTGATGCACTGAATTTTGTTTTTTGTTAACCAGGAGAGACACACTAAGCTGAAAGCTTGTTTACAGGTGTGGCCTGGGAGCACAAGGAAGTGTAATGACTTGCTCAGGGTCACAGAGCAAACTACTGGTCTGGTTCAGTTCCAAAGCCCATCCCCTCTTGTTAGTCCACAAATAAGGCTTTCTTTTTCCATGTGAACCTCCTACATCTAGCCTGCCTTCTGTTGAACACACCACCATCCATATCTTGTCCTTAGTACTGCCTGGTGCCGCATATGTGCTTACGGTCTCATGAAGAGAATTATCATACCTCAGATTGTAATCTTGTACCTCAGAGAGTTGTGCACACCTATACCAATATGCATCAAAAGGTGGCACTGTTAAAAAATGCCTCCCAAATCACTCTCCAGTCCACATTCTCAGTGTTTGACTTCTGCTCCCACAATAAACATTGAGTGGATCACCACCTTTCTGCACAGTGACGATAGTATGTACAGTTCCCCTGTTGTGTTTTTTCCCACCTCATTAACCAACAACTAGGTCTGCCTGGAGGGACAAGCAATAAGCATCATGACCCACCAGAAAAACTGCTGTTCATGTCCTCATAAGGGCTGCACACAATGGATAATGATATTATTAGCAGGAGAGGCATACTAATACCTCAAGCAAATCCACCTGACTTCCAGTGTCAGTCTACTCCTTTACCTGTGATCTGCAGAACCCCACAGGACAGTTCCCAGCAATTCTTCTCCAGTATTTTTCTGTGCTGTACTCCACAGTTCAAGTTGGCTGGCTACCACCCTTCCAAATCTTGAATGAGCTATACACAACTCCCTCAATACTGTCCTAACAAACGTCAACACCCCCCCCCACCACCACCACCTAGGGTAATCTCCTTACACTGAATTCAAGTAATAGTTTAGGTGCAGCCCTGCCACTCTGAGCATTTGTCATCGCTGGCTACTCTCATTCACAGTCGGGTAGTGATCACGATGTTGGGAGCCCCACATTTCAGATCTCATAGTGATCTGCTCAACATCCTCCGTCATGTCTTCAGTTAACCTGAATATAGCTATACCCTGCTAGAATGGCCTCTTCAGTCCCTCTCTGGCATTCATTCTTCTCACCTGCTCCCCACACCAGAAACTGGTGAGTTCACTACCCTTCTGCATCATGAATGTGGTTAGTACAGTCTCCCATGTTATTTTTACATATTAATAAACATGATCTTCTAGTAAGCCAGGCTGATAGCTGCATTGCACAAGTGGACAAATAGGCTTTCCTACCCATGCAAGATCTAAGCCACCTATGATTAGGCACTATTAAATGACATGCATAATGATGTGCACACCCATCATTTAGCAGTGCCTAATCAAAGGTAGCCTAGATCTTTTAAGTATAGGAAAGCCCATCATTCCCCTTGTTCCCTGTTGCTATCAGCCTGACGTTCTGGAAAGATACAGTATGTTTATCTTTGATATGTCAAAATAAAACGGGGAATGTACTGCTTGCATTCATGATGCAGAGGGGTGATGAGCTCACCAGTTTTCAGTGTGAGGAGGAATAGTGAAGAATGAATACCAGAGGGGGACTGAGAAAGCCACTCTTGCAAGGTACTGCTATATTCAGGGAAGGGGAAAGACAGAAGGAGAGAAATATGAGATTACTGTGAGAAATAAGATGTTGGCTGCCAGCACCTTGATCACTACCTGACCCCGTTGTCCTGGCCAACTTTCCCCTTCCCATAAAACCAGTTCATGCAATTGTCCAAGGCTGTGTGTGGGTATTAATGTATGAAATGGCTGCCACTACCTGTTTAGTCACTTCACTACCAGTCTAGTATTGCTTGTAAAGCACTTTGGGATACAATGTGTATGAAAACCACTATATAAATGCTGATTCTGCTTATTATTATTATTTCCCATGGAAAAAGAAGACAAAACAAGCGTATATTTGAGTTTTGAGAAAGTATGAACTCTAATATTGGACTGAACAAGAACTTTGCTACAAAAAAGTGGTGTCTCTAGGGGGTGGTGAAGGGTATGGCTGCACCCCCCACACACACACACACATAGTAATGTACCTGAGTGCTGCTGCTGCATTTCACTTTGTTGAAGAAGTCTGATTTATTGATTGTACAAATGTTTACATTCAAACTATGGATTACATTTGTAGGTTCTGTCAAAAACGTACTAGAAAAGAATAGCAGAAAATATAAAAATTTAATAAAAATGTTAAAAAGTGCATATTAAGCATGCACACCACCCCAGCACCCCCACTGTAGCATCTTGGATCCCCCATAACCACTAGACCACCAGGTTATTCAAGATTTGTACTGCACTGTGGTTTGCCACAGAGAAAGTCTGTTGGATTAAAACACAATTTCAGCATGTTAAAATAAACAAAATGAACAGAACCATAGCCTAACATGTGTATTATACAAAATAATGCACATGGTTTTGACCATTTGGGTGAAACAATTCTATACAAAGGAAAAAAAGCTAGTTAGCACTATAGGGAGCCATATATCTTTCTGACTTTGGCTCCAATTATGTCATCACATAACACATTTGGCAGCCATTTTAGGAAGCAGGTAAGACAGTTTTTTTGAAATTAGAAGGCTGATTTTACAATATTCAAATGCTCATGAAACACATTTAGGTAAATTATATAAATGTAGTTTTAGCCTTAATGAATACAGCAGCCTTTCCTTTAGTCACCTACGGAGTCAGGTTTTTGAATAGTTTGTTGTCAAAATGTTGTTTAGGTATCCTTTAATAGACAGATAGGGAGAATTCCCCTAATGAAATACTGTGTAAATGTATATTTTTCTGGTTAGCTCAAGCTGGTTAAGCTGATCCCGTTACAGCCTTTCAATCCAGCTCCTGTGCCAGATCACTTATTACTGGGCATGTATCTGGATTCACAATTCTGTACCGCTACTCGCCTTTTATTACACTGTCTTGCTACATTCTCCCCGTTCTCATTTCACACTTGTCCTGCTCTGCATTTAACTGCTGTTCTCTCCTTTCTGTTGTCCTTCTACTCGAGAGGCTTGCTATGAATCTGCTGTGACCTATCCCCCTTAATCTCTACTTCTGTGGACCTAGTACATTACAGAGCCCAAAGAAGCTGTGATCAGGTGGTCAGAGTTGTTTGCTGTTTGGATGTTGGTGTTCCTTTTTATAAGCTGTTGAATGTTTAACTGGGTATGTCTCTGACGGACTCTCTATCAAGAGGGTTGGGGGTCAGGGGGCTGGGATTTCAGGGGCTAATGCATGAAGTGCCACGTTGCCTGGAACAATGGGGGGAAGAACCTGATAGCTCTAATTGTAATATACTACATCACAGGGACTGGGAGAATGGATGTACATGTATTTAAAAGATATAATAGGTTTTGGTGGCTGTCTCTGGGGACAGATAAACCTGGGTATACAGCACAACAAGAATCCCTGAACAAATTATACCCAGGAATGCTTGATAAAATTGCAAGAGCATACAGGGTCTTGGGGTTCTGCCCTTTTACTGTCTCTTTAGCCCTAGTATAGGGGGTCCTGCACCTGGTGGAATGGCTACTGTATATAGGTTTATAGGGGATGGGAAGGGGGTGGGAGGTAGTATTGTTTCTGAGCTATACTACAGCAGGAATAGTACTATAGGTGGGGTTGGGATCAGATTACTGTTATGTTATCTGACCATAATAGAGTACAACCAAATCATTCAGGAGAGGTTCTGTTTGATACCATGTAACTTCAGTTTATTGTTATCAGGAAAGAGGAGCATTGAGTGCATTAAAATGGCAAGAGGGGAGGAATGGGTGGATATGAATTGCACTTTGAGGGTACTATTCACAGGACCTTCCTGTCCAAGCAATATGACTATGGTTAGTAGTTTAAGTTTTTAACATGGAATGTTAGAGTTGCCAGGGATCAATAAAAAAGGTATTGAGTCCTTAAACATAACTCCTTATTGCATGCTCATATCTCGTTTATTCAAGAGACCCATCTGCTTCCCCACAAAGCTCTCAGGCTTCACAGGCAGGACATTGTTCAAATCTTTGCCTCCCGAGCATCAATTTCAAGTAAGGGTGTAGCCATTCTGGTGAGTCATTTGGCTCCCCTACAAGTTCATCAAGTCTTTACAGTCCCATAGGGATGATACATTCTCATAAAGGGATTACTTGGCCATACAGAATTAATATTGGGAAGTATTTACGGGCTAGTAAGAGGTGACCCAGTCTTCTCCATGGAATTAACTGATAAATTAATCCCTTTCCTCTCACTTCCACTGATACTGACAGGAGATTGGAATATTTCTCCCACTCAAGATCTAGACAGGTCTAACTATCCCCTCAGGCTGCTCTCAGTGGCTCAAAGATCCCTGCAGGAATTTATTGATCTCTTGGGACTATGTGATCTCTAGACAATCATCAACCCGTTGTCCCGCACCTACTCCTTTTACTCCATGGTACATCATACTTCCTCCAGGCTGGACTATGTTCTGATCAGCTATTCCCTCCTCCCTGGTCTCTGCAGTTCTGGTATGGAACCTGTTGTCCTCTCTGATCATGCTGTGGCATGGGTCTCACTTGTCCTAGATGTCAACTTTCAATGGGATACAACCTGGAAACTAAGTACTCAGCTCCTCAAGGAAAAGTATGTGACTTCCAGGATCCCCTCCCTCATCCAATCATTCACCGCATCTAATCAGAACATGGTATCGAGGGTAGATCATGAATGGTGTGCCTTAAAATGTTTCCTAAGAGGGGAGTTCATCCTTCTCGCCTTTACCTGAAAACGCTGTAGAGTATCGGAAGCCCTTTCTTTACTTGCACACATTTGTACCTGGAACAATCTCTCTCTGCCAATTCCTCTCCTGACTCTCTACAAACTCTGCTCTCTTAGGGAAAGATATGCTACCCTGTTACAAGAGAAGGTAGAATTTGCCATCCTAAAAACTCAGACTAAATACATAGAATACAGAGAAAAACTGGCCTCCTACTTGCCCCTCCATTTAAGAAAATTGGAAGCCTCAAGAATCATATCCTCCATTAATGCCCCAAACAGTTCAGTTAAGAAACACCACAGAGAAATTGCCACCATCTTTGAACAATTGTACTCCTCCATCTATAGCCAACACTCCATCGCCACTAACCAAGGAGGAATTGTCTGCATACCTAAATTCTTCTGCATTACCACACCTTTTAGAATACTATCAGGCCCTTCGCTCTACCCCCCCATCTCCTTAGATGAAGTTGAAGCTGCCATAAACACTCTAACACTGGACAAAGCTCTGTGTCCTGTCAACTTCCCATCTGATTTCTATAAACTCTTTATCAAGGACCTCGTCCCCATCCTTCTTCACCTATATCACTTCATGTTTTCTTCAGAAGTCCTGGATCCCTCATTGCTTGAAGTCACCATTGTTCTTCTCCTCAAGCCAGACAAGCCAGCTTCTTGCCCAGCCAGTTATCGCCCCATTTCGTTACTGAATTGTGATATTAAAATTCTTGCTGAGATTCTAGCCTCCAGAATAGAGAAGGTCTGGTCTTGTCTTCTTAGTCCCGAGCAGGGTAGGTTTTGTTTCAGGGAGATCCTCTACGGATCATCTGTGAAGGATATCCCATATCTTCCAGGTGGCGGGATCCTCTCCCTCTTTTATGGCTTTAATCTCTCTCAATGCTGAAAAGGCCTTTTACAGGGTACACTGGACATTCTTGAGGTCAACTCTGCAAAAAATGGGCTTCCCCTTATCATTTCTTTGATACCTTCAGGTAATATATTCCTCCTCGATGGCTAAGATATATTGCAACGGTGTTTTTTCTTCCCCCTTCTCTCTCTACATTGGCACTCATCAAGGATGCCCACTTTCCCCTTTTCTTTTTAATTTATACCTGGAACCACTCATTACGTGTTTGAAATCTTCCCCTAGCATCACCGGCATACCTGTCTGTAATCTAACACTATTGTTCCCAGTTTATGTGGATGATATCCTCCTCCACCTCTGAAATCCCATCTCTTCTCTTGCTGAAGTCCTAAGGATAATAGACAACTTTGGTAAATACTCAAATTCTAAACTTAATCTTAACAAGACAGAGATATATCCCCTTAACCACTTAACATACAAACAGACCTTTATCTCATTTAGCATGACATGGTCTCCTCACTGCATTAAATACCTGGGCATCTTCTTAACCTCTGACCCCTTTTTATCACTGAAACTTAATTTAGAAGCCCTCTGGGGCATCATCTAACAGGACCTATCTCATTGGAAGAACCTCCCACTGTCACTATGGGGTAGGATTAATACCATTAAGATGAATGTCCTCCCTAGGCTTTCCTATCCTTTAAATATGCTTAACATCTGGCTTCCCATATCTTTCTTTAAACATGTTCATGCCAGAATCACTTCATTTATCTAGTTGGATAACGCTCCCAGGCATTCTTATCTCAAATTGGGATTACCCAAGGCATATGGAAGTCTGTGCATACCTAACTTCGTGTTATACTATTGGGCCAGTCATCTATATAAATGTGGAAAATTACTATCCATCACTCAAATGAGATCAGGACAGGAATACATCGCCAACTGGTTGCAAACTGAATCTGACAATCTCTAACCATAATTTGTACCCTGCCATGATTTTCTTCTCCCTCTTGAAATCTCTGCCGAGGATGTTAGGCTCTTCACCAATCTGTATCTCCATCCAGGGTTTTATTTAACTCTAAAAATTGATTAGCGTTTTGCTCATAAAACTTCTAAAACATTGTGAAAATACATAGCACTTGCCTCACTGTGTTTAACAAACATAACACTTCTAGAAAACCTATATAAATACTTTCTGTACAGTTAGTATTGTCCCAAGAAAAAAAAACTGCTAATCAATTATTTAAAACCCTGCCATCAAAGTACTCTTGCAACTCTGTGCGTATCTTAAGATGTCCCTCTAAGGACTTTTCCCAGCCAATCTTCTCTAATCCAAACATCAAGGAAGGTGGACACCTACTTCCTGCCCCCCCAGCTCCTGGTACCCCCTGATCTTAAAGTTTCGGATTTTTACTCTCAGACATCTGTACTCCCTTTTCCTGAGCTACTAATGAAGTTTCGATTGGTGCTGGCCCACATATTCATGATCTACCAATTACAGCATCTCCTAGTCATACAATGTGGACTCCTGCAACAACACTCTCTATTTGAGGACTTTCTGCAGCAGATCCAGGAACCCGCTTCCAAACCCCATGGAGTTTCCTCTCTGTATATACAGTATATACTTGCTCACTAATCCCCAGCCCCCCTCTCCAGTAGGTCCTAAAGTCTGGGAGTCTCTCCTACCAGACCTTGCAATTAACTGGACTTGCCTTTGGATGGAGTCTTGTACTTATCTATCTCAAGACCAGTTTAGACTCACTCAGTGTCACATTTTAAACAATATGTATTATAAACTATATAACAATATATAACTATTATAAAAAAGCGCGCAGACTGAACACTGCAGAGGACTGAAACCAATTCAGGAGACTATGAAATTTAAGTACCAAAACAATCAGAGAATCGAAGGCCACCTTCTTCAAATCCGAACTCGACTCTGCCACAAAGAGTCCAATCAAGCTCTGGAACACAATCAATGATCTACTAGGCTACTCCCCAGGAAATTCACACCCAACCAAGATTACCTCTGGCAACTTGACTATAACCGAAAAGATGGATATACTTGACGCATTCAATAACCACTTGGCTACTGCAGGCATGGCATTTGATAACTCCCCTGCAAACATACTTTGCTCCCAGACTGCCAGCCAACTGCCTGAAACTCTGATAGCTTCACCGCCTTTCTCGCTTCAACCTGCCCCACTGAAAGAGGTAGAGGACCTCTTGCTTCAGTTGGATACTAGAAAAAGTGCTGGAGCCGACATCCTTGACCCTTACTTCCTAAAAATTGCCTACCATGTACTAGCAATACCCATCACCCACCTTTTTAACTTATCCCTGTCTCAGAGCATCTTACTACCTATATGGAAGACAGCACATGTCATACCGCTGTTCAAATCAGGTGACCCCGGCAATCTCAATAACTACAGGACAATTTCTCTCCTTCCGTTCCTGTCCAAGCTCCTAGAGAAAATTGTAAATGCACAGCTGAGGACTCACCTTGAGTCTAGGGAACTGCTAAATCCTATGTAGTCTGGATTTAGAGCTAAACATAGCACTATCTCAGCCCTCGCCAAAGTTACTAACGACTGGCAGCATAATCTTGAGAGCAAAAACTTTATTTGTGCTGTTTTCCTTGAGCTAAGCAAGGCTTTTGACACAGTCAACCATAGTCTGCTCCTCTCCTCCCTTCAAACCATAGGTGTGGACCCCTCCTCTCTGTGTTGGTTTACTGACTATCTTACAGGGCGCCTTCAACAAGTTAAAGCAGAAGGAGGCCTGTCCCCCTTAAAAACTCTGCAAAGAGGGGTACCTCAAGGTTCTATATTAGGACCCTTACTTTTTGCAATCTACATTAATAACATTGACTACTGTATAAAAGAAGCCAACATCCATCTGTTTGCAGATGATACAGTTCTCTACGTGAGTCGCCCAACACCTGAAGCTGCCTGCAATGACCTATAGTCAGAATTCAACCTTTTGCAAAGCTAACTCCTCAAAAAAAAGCTACTCCTTAATGCTAAAAAAACTAAAGCGATGGTCCTCTCCCCTTTTATCCGTACAGCTAACCCTGTGTCCAGTGGGACAGTTCCCCAAATTACCACAGTTCTAGGTGAAAAACTAGAATTTGTTACAAAATTCAAGTATCTGGGAGTTTGGATAGACCAAAGACTCTCCTTCATTGAACTTGTCGAGGACTTGCTAAAACGACTTCGGCAAAGGCTTGGACTGTTTTCTAGAATCAACCAATATCTCACCAGAGATGCCAAGAAACAACTGGTCCAGTCCATTTTCCTATCATTGGTTGATTACGCTGATTTCCTCTACAGCCAGTGCCCCAACTCTTACATGGCTAAGCTGGACACACTCTACCATCGAGCACTGAGGTTTATAATGGGACTCCCCTTCGACATGCATCACTGCACCCTATATGCAGCAGTGGGGTGGACATCACTAAAGTTCAGGCGCCACAGAAATGCCGCTCTCTGGACCTATAGAGCCATCTCTAATAAGCTGCCTTACTATATCTCCTGCTGTCTTCCCCTGAGTAAAATTGGGAACTACTCGTTAAGAAGTTACTCAGCTATTACACTTAAAGTACCCAAAGCAAAATCCCACTTTGGCAGGGCAGCCATAAGCTTCATGCTACCTACCTTATGGAACGATCTACAAAAATCCCTCAAATTAAGCACTCTAATTGTTATAAATGTCTTCAAGACATTTTACTTCCGTACAATCAGAGAAGTATGTAACTGCTTCACCCACTCAGACCCAGTACCGGTGTCTGCACTGGTATATAGCTACGCCTAGACCCAGTTTTAAGTACTGACCCCCCAGCTTGCTCCTCACCAGCCTAATTGTTCGCTATCTTATCCCCCTGTCTTATCAACACTAGGCCTGTCCATCCCCTTATTCTTCCTTTCCCAACCTCGGATAGGAGCTCACTACCCTGGGTTGTGACATCCTACCATGCCCCGTACTTTATAGCATTCAATCCCAGGGCTCACACATACTCCTTTTCTCCATCCACCTTTTCTACATCTCATTTTACCAACTCCTTTCTGTGCACCGTGCCCTCCTAGCCTTTCTTCCCCTACCTCCCTCCCTTTCCCCCACCTTCACCTCTACCTGGTGTATATTTTTATTTTAATTTTTTTCTTCCGTTACTTCCTCCTGCAGCCTTAGATAACCTGCTTTATCTTCCTATAGACACTTCTATGTATATAAATACCATGTAATCTGTACAATATCTGTATAATTCTATGTACATATGAACTTCTTTTTCTTCCTCTCTGTAAAGAGTATTATCTGTATTGCCTTGTAAATACCTGTGTTGACCTGTGTATACAATTGTTCATGCTCCACCCAGGTCCATCTTGCAAATGAGCTTCTGCTCAACAATGAATGCCTAGTTAAATAAAGACTTGATTGATTGATTGATACCCCAGTCAAACCAGCTCAAATGAGTCACTTCCCCTTCTCTACTTGTTCCAGATGTGGCAAGGAAGAGGGCTCCCTTTTGCATATTTTCTGGACCTGTGAGAAGGGAGAAGGTATCTTCCCTATGGATGCAAATTGAAGCACACTTGGACCCCCTTTTAGGCCTGCAAGGCCTTTTCTCCCTGGATATATGCATTATTGGGGGTTACTCCCAGATCCAGGTGAAGGAGAGGAGATGCCATATGGCTCTTATCTGTCTAGCGGTTAAAAAGCTAGTCCTTACACACTGGAGGGGCCAAACACCTATCACTCATATGGAATGGTTACATGAACTTTATTTTGCTCTAACAGTAGAACAGCTAATTGCCAGTATTCATCACTGTAAACCTCTAACAAAAAAATGGGGCAAACCATATGCTCTTCGCTTATCTTGATTTCTTTTTGGACATCCTGGGAACCTCATCAAAGCTGGAAAGACACCATAGTACTTAATTTTATGTATTGCCTTTTGCAGTTTATGTTTTATAGTTTAGTGGTGTACTTCACTGGGGAGGGAGGGAGTTTTTGGGGGTGATGGGGCAGGGGGGACTGGCAGGGGGGGTGTATGGGGTATTTCTGTTTTCATGTATCCAGTGGATTGTGCAACCTGCTGGTTGTTATATATGTAAAATCAATAAAGTTTTTTCAATTTAAAAAAATAAATACATACTTTATTATTGAGAGAGAAGGTGCCTGGCATGTCCTGAGTGGAGTGAATTACTGGAGGCATGATGTGAGGAGATATAGCAATCAGGTGTCTGCATTATAAACACTTTGTTATTGAGAGAGAAGGTGCTTGGCATGTCCTGAGCGGAGTGAATTACTGGAGGCATGATGTGAGGAGAGATCGCAGCCTGGTGTCTGCATTATAATCCTTTGTTGTTGAGAAAGAAGGTGCCTGACATGTCCTGAGCAGAGTGAATTACTGGAGACATGATGTGAGGAGAGATAGCAGCCAGGTGTCTGCATTATAAACACTTTGTTATTGAGAGAGTAGGTGCTTGGCATGTTCTGAAAGGACTAAATTACTGAAGGTATGATGTGAGGTGATAAAGGTTAGGAAAAACGGTTCCAGCAGAAGAGAGGCAATGGAAAAGGGAGTGATGGTAAATATAGTATTGCAGACATTTTATTAAATCAGTCAAGGATTCATAAATGAAAATATCCAGAGCAGAAGATATTTTAAACTATTGCTAATGAAAGCCATTATTTTTGACTCAAGTCAATAATAAAAATCTTTTACAAATACATCTGACAGAAGTGAGTATACCCTCATCCAAGGAAATCCAGAATACATTTGTACTAAAAGTAAGTACAATTTTATTTATAAAGTGCTCTACCCCAGAGGCTCTTGGTATATAAAAATAGTGCATAGTATAAAACATTTCATCCCAAACTTAAAACAAAATAGGACATCATATATAACAAATAGCATATGATTCAATCTAATATCCAGTCCAATGGGCTGGCAGTATAGCCTAGAGGTTAGAGTAATGGGATGTGAATGAGCTTGGCACATCCAGAAGATATGAGTTTTGTTCCCTTACTCTCCACTTGCATACTGTGTGACTCTGAGCAAGTCACTAACTACCCCAGTGCTCCCCTGAAAATAGGCAGTTGTGCCTAGTGAGACTTACCAGGTTACCAAGAATAATTAAAAATAACTGAATTAACTTAGACTTACTAAGAATTTCTACAATTCAGTAGTTTGTTTATTTATTCATTCATTTGGTAACCGGGTTGGTGCACTGATCTGAAGACCTTTTTCAGGCATGGCCCGGGCCAGAAACTGGCACATACAACATAAAAATACAGCGAGACAGCAGTGTGCATCATACAGGGAACATAACAGTGGAGGTCAAGCTAACAGAGAAAATATAAGGTAAACGTATCAGGTACATCAGCAACTGAGCAAACAAGGTATATAATGTCACAAATGCACTCCACGGGTCAGGCCCTCTGCTCCCTCAGTGCAAAACCTCGAAGTGCAATATGTGAGCAGGAGACAAACAGGGTAACCCTCCTGTCTGTTTTGGGTCTGAACAACTACCAGGCTGGAGTCCTGGGGTGTCACAAACACACTCTGCAGGTTAGGCTCTCTGCTCCCACAGTGATAAACCTTGAGGTGCAATATGTGAACAGGAGACAAACAGGGTAACCCGCCTGTCTTGTTCAGGTCTGAACAACTACCAGTCTCAAGTCCTGGGGTGTCACAGATGCACTCCAGAGGTCATAATAATAATAATAAAACTTTATTTATGAGGTGCCTTTCTAAAATCAAGGTGCCGAGCAAGTTTAAAAACAATTAACATATCAACACATTGCAGCAAGTCAGTTAATACACAAACATCGAGACATTAAATTAAACATAAACAATCAGTCACCAAATGCCTGGTTCCATAAATGGGTTTTTAAGGCCATTTAAAACCCTCCACAGTCGCGCACTCACGTAACTGGTGGGGTAGAGAATTCCAAAGAGAAGGGTCTGCATGCATAAATGCCCAGGCCCCAGAAGATTTCAAACAAACTCTTGGAATCTTTAGCAACCCCTCACGAGCTGAGCGGAGTAATCGCCCGGGGTGGTAAGGAATCAGAAGCTCTTTCAGGTAGTCAGGGCTCTGACCATGTAGGGCTTTATAAGTCAACAAACAGACTTTAAAGGTGATTTGCCATTATACTGGCAGCCAGTGCAGACCACGCAGCACCGGAGAAATATGACAGAAGCAAGAAGTTTCCGTCAAAAGCCAGGCTGCTGCATTCTGCACTAGCTGCAAATCGTAAATTTCAACCCCTAAAAGCCCTAGATAAAGGGAGTTACAGTAATCCAAGCATGAGTACACAAAGGCATGAACCAGCGTGGGAAGGTCGCTGGACGGAACAAGATGCCTATTCCTGGCAATATTCCTCATATGGTAAAAAGAGGTCTTGATGACGGATGACACTTGTGAATGCAGGGACAACCCCTCATCAGAAATTACCCCCAGACTATGCACCTGTTCAGGGGCCAGGAGTAGCTGACCCCTCAGGAATAATCCCGAAGGGGAACCGACCCCCAACCCTTCTGTCCAGCGTCCTGGATCCACAACCAATACTTCAGTCTTTCCAGAGTTCAACTTCAGCCAACTCGAATCCATCCACTCCTGGATTTCTACCAAGCAGTTATTAAAGACCGAGAGAGCTATATTCTGGTCCGGTGCAAAAGAAAGGTATAGCTGGGTATCATCAGCATAGCAATGAAACCTCAGCCCATACCTCCTTACAAAGTCTTTGAGGGGCAGCATATACATTGAGAACAACATAGGGGACAAAACTGATTCCTGAGGAATCAGACAAGACAGAGGAACTGGGTCTGATGAATAAATCCCAGACACCACCCTCTGAGTTCTTCCAGTGAGGAACAATGTAAACCACCTGAGGACTGTACCTGACAGGCCACAGATGAACCTCAGATGGTCAAGCAAATCCCCATGGTCCACAGTGTCAAATGCTGAAGTGAGGTCAAGAAGAACCAGGATGGAATGGTTCTTCCGATCTCTAGCCATTAGGAGATCATTGAGCACCCGAACCAGCGCTGTCTCAGTACTGTGCTTTTTTCGAAAATCAGACTGGAGGGATTCATAGATGTCATGGATGGTCAAATGGCTCACCAGTTGCACAGCCACGATCTTCTCAATCACCTTCCCTAAAAAGGGGAGGTTAGGGACTGGTCTGTAGTTCGCATGGCAGTATGGGTCCAAAGAAGCCTTCTTCAGAAGGGATGTCACCACTGCCTCCTTGAGCGAGCTAGGAAACTCACCTGTTTCCAAGGAGCACCAAACTATCTGTGCAAGGACCAGACCAATGGAATCAATACAACCCATAATCAGTGAAGTTGGACCAGGGTCTAAAGTACAGTATGTAAGGCGTGCATCTTTGATAATCCTCATGACATCTATGAACTCCGAGCAGTCGAAGGTGCTCCAGGAAAGCTGAAGGCCAGTGACCAAGCACTGATCACCAGCAATGCCCATAGAGTGTACAGGCTGGAAGGCTGCCCTGTTGTCAGCCACCTTGGTTGTGAAGAACCGAGCAAGCTCATCACACTCTATTTGTGAAAACGCCTGTCCACAGTTCAGAAAAGCTGAGCTGGTCAGTTCTGAGCAACTGCAATCTCCCTGGACAGGATCTCTGCCTTCTTATGGGAGATTGCATATTGATAGACTTGGTAATGGTTCATCAACCTAAGGCGATCGGCATCAAGGGCAGATCTCCGCCAGTAATGCTCTAACCTTCATCCTTGTCACCGCAGCTCTCTCAAAGTCCCGTCAAAAAACAGAGACCAAGGGCGAAGGGAGAGAGGATGAACACGGACAGGAGCAATGACATCCAGGGCCACCACAATGGCCATATTATAGGCCACCACGAGGTCCTCTGGGTCACTGTTTGCAACCAGAATGGGCGATAGGTCAAGCACCACCATCAGAATTAATATCTCGTAAAGGGCAGTATGTGACCATCTCCACAGGGGTAGGCCTTTGAGGAGGGGCACTAAAATTGAACCCCACGGTGTAGTGATCGGACCATCTGACTGGGTCCACCCTCAAATCAGATGTTTCAATCCCCAGTAGGAAAACTAAGTCAAGGGCATGACCATATGTATGGGTAGTAGAGGTAACTACCTATGTAAGGCACAGAGATGTCATCAACTGGAGGAAGTATTGTCCAAATTGCGAGAGTTCATCATCGACCCAGGCATTGAAGTCACCCAGGACCATCAGCCTAGGAGACTCAAATGCCATGTCGATGACAAAGTTGGCTACTTCCTGAAGGAATTGCTTCCCATCCCTGGGTGGACGGTAGTTGAGAGTGATCCTACAGCCTACACCTGCTACTACAGTACACTCAAATGACTCAGCCTCCTCAACTGGTACATTTGTGAGGCCCAATTTGGCCTTAAAACAGACCTCAACCCCCAACCCCTGTGATCCAATCTTGAGTGGTGAATCACTGAGTAACCTGCTGGAACTGCGGCCTCTAAAATAGGGCCAGAGTTCTTGTCCAGCCAGATCTCGGTGATGCAAGCCAGAGCCACTGAATTTACAAGATCAGCAATAATTGCTGTCCTGTTTTTTATGGATCTGACATTGTATAGCACCGCTCAAGTTAGATAAACTTCCAGTGCCACCCGAACTACCTGCCCACCCAATTTGGTGGTGCCCATGGCTACGGAAACCAGACATGGAAGATGATGCTCCAGATTCCATTTCATCCCAGGGCATCTTCTGGACCTTACAGCCCCGATGTGATGGCCCCGCTCATTCAACCTCTGCTGTTCGCACCCCCCCGCCTCTCCCTTCCCTCGACCACAATACCCAATGCTCTACAATGCTGATAAGTAGAAAAGTGCAATGGGGGAGATGAAAGGGCGGAGGGAGTGAAGAGCGGAAGATGAGTAGCACATGACCATGGGGGCAGGTCTCCAGCACATCTTGAAGACTGGATTTAATAAAAACTAAAACTATGCAATCTTTAAATCCAAATAAACAATTAAATAATAACAACCCCCCAATACAGGAAGAATCCTCAAAATTACAAAATAACTTTACTAAAAGCTAAACAAAAAATCCTCAGAATTTATTAGTGGCTAAGCAGAAGGTCCTCAGAGTTGCAGGAGATCACAGTAATATGGAAAAGATACCCAAGTTTCCAGTCTCCATTGGATCTCTCACCTCCACGGAGATATATAAAAAAAAAAAACAAGGACCCACATATCCAAGATAAGGCAGATATAAAAACTTAATGGGCTCTTCAACCCCCCCCTTAATTACTCTCACTGAGAGGAAAGTTGAAACAACACTGAACCACAGTCTAAGTTATTCCCAGTCCACAGGCACTCTCACTGCCCAGAGTTTGTAAAATAAGGCAACTCACATATCCAAGGTAAAGCAGATGTAAGACTTAATAGGCTCTTCAAACCCCCTTAATCACTCTCACCAAGTCAAAAGGTAAAACAGGATGAACCACAGTGCAAATTATTCCCAGTCTACAGGCACTCTCACTGCCCAGAGTTTGTAAAGTAACATGGCACTCTCACTGCCTTCTTACACTCAGGGAAAATTCTCTTCAGTGGGTCACTGGCAGCTCTGAAATTAACGCAGGCCCTGCAAAATCCACCATCGAGGGTCGGATACAGAGTACACAGCCAGTTCTATGGGTCTCTGATGTGGCCCACCAAACAGCGAGACCAGCGGAAAAACCCTAGGGACCACCAACCCAAAACCATCGGCTACCCAACAGAATAAAGCCGAAGCCCCCCGCCCAGCTGCGTACCCACAATCCAACCCACCAAAAGGATCTGGCAAAACAGTTCCTCTCAAATCAAACTGCCACCAACTTGAGTCCCAACAGAATGCTGACACTCTGTACTGTCTTCAAACAGTTAAATAAAAAAAAACTGTTCAGCAGGTTCATTCCTCCTTAGAGCTTGGGCTCCTCTCCAGTCGACGGTTAAACTAACACACCAGCAGCAGGTTACAGCCACATGCAACACTCATAGGAGTCCCTCAGCAGAGTAATCCCCACATAATAAATCCAAAGTCAAGAATGTAGAAAAATAACAGTAGACAGAAATTACAGCTAAATCGCTCCGGCAGACACACACAGAAATCCACCTCGCAGCCAGTCAGCAGCACTTCCAGTCACAGCGCACGGAATTACAACTGACTTTTCAAAAATACACAAGGAGAGCTTCAAATAGAGATACAATCTCAGATCAAATATCCTCGAAGCTACTTTCCAACAAATAGCATCTACGATAGTCCCAGTAAGATTCCAGACAGGGAAGCTAGTCAAAATAAATAAAGCGCCAAACAAAAAACTTAAAACTCGGTGAAATAAAACGCAAATGCAAATGAACTGGACAAGTAAAAACCAAAGTAAATAAACAAATTAAACAAATTAAACCCCCTACTGAGTTGCTGCAACAACCAACAGCGTGCCCAGCCCGGCAGCCATCTTTGAATACAAGATCATGCCCTCTGCTCCCCCAGTGCCAAACCTCGAAGTGCAATATGTGAACAGGAGACAAACAGGGTAACCCTCCTGTCTGTTTCGAGTCTCAACAACTACCAGTCTGGAGTCCTGGGGTGTCACAAATACACTCCACAGGTTAGGCCCTCTGCTCCCATAGTGCCAAACCTCGAAGTGCAACATGTGAACAGGAGACAAACAGGGTAACCCTTCTGTCTGTCTGGGGTCCAAACAGCTACCAATCCAAAATCCTGGGGTCAAATATTAACCCTTTTTCACTAGCACACCCAGTTAACAGGTTCGGATATCACCCCTCTTCAAAGAAATAAAGTACAATACTTAATACAGCGGGCACCCAGCCTGGTTCACAGTCCCAGTATGACTCAGTTGAGGCCTAAGTACTTTTCTTACCTTGGTGCATATAATAACACTGTAAGCATGCAACAGTTCTGTCAGAATTATCAACACTGACCCAGCATTTACATTCAAAATGAGGAAAAGGCTCAGGCAGGATTTCAAGAAAAACAAAGTTTACTAAAATTAAAAATAGATAAAATGCAAAACACAGAACACATAATATTTAGGAACAGATATTCAAAGGAGTTGCGCCTGGCACAAGTTGTGCCGGTGCAACCCCAGTAATGAGCCCCAATGTGATATTAAACAGGGGGAATGTCGCAACGTACTGTAAGTCCCGATGCACCGGGGCGCAATGTTAAAGTATGCGTCACAAATGCAGGGAGTGTGCCCATGCATATGCAGCACATCGCGATATTCAGCCCAGGATGTGTGTCACATATGCTGGCTCAGTCCTGGGTTGTGCAGCATATAAGGGTTCAAAGCTGAGCCAGAAAAAAAAGGCTCAAAGCTGGGCTTCAGGCGGGCTGCTGTATTGCAGGGTGCAACACAGCACCCGCCAGCCATAGGCGACCACCTGCCCAGCAGGGATACTGTCCAAAATCACCCACACCCACCCTGGTGGTCCAGTGTCCTCCCCGGTATGCCCACTTATGGGCATTTGACAACTGTAACCCGACCTGGTGGGCTAGAGGTACCCCCCTGCCTCCTGTATGCTCAATCACGGGCAGTAGCACTAATAACAGGTAAACCAGGTGGTCTAGTGGTTCCCCCTTCCCCTCCCACCACAGAGGCACCAGCCCACCCAGCCCCCCATCATCGGCGGGTGGCAGCACCTCTTCTGCATTCCACCTGGCCACCCGAATGACATATTTGTGCCTGTGTAATATGGTATGGTCTGTAGGCCCATTGGTCCACACTGTGCGCCAATAGGTGTACAGCTCATACTGTAGCTGTCATTTGTTGAGCAGCTTGTCGGTATGTGAGTAGGTACAGCCACCCACCGATGATGGGGGAGCTGAGTGGCCGCGGGTCCTGTGGTGGGAGGGGAAGGGAGACTGCTGAACCCAAGGAATCAGTTTCTACTACGGAGCCCACGATCAAGGCATATGGGTGGGTGGGGGGGACCACTGGACCACCAGGGAGGGTTTTGAATTGCAACGCCCGTGATCAGGCATATGGGAGAGAGGGTCCATTAGACCACCGTGGGGTTGTTATTACTCACATGCCCGCGGTTGGGCATACAGGAGGGGGAGGCGGGGGTCCACTAGACTACCAGGGTTGTTTTTATGTGTCTCTTTTCCATGATCGGGCATACGGGAGGGGAGGGAGTACACTAGACCACCTGGACATATTCGAGTGCATGTAGAGAGTGTACCAGCTGGGAGTGTGGCCACCCAGGGCCGGTGGCTGATGGGTTGCACCTTGCAATACTGCCACTCACCTGTGAGTGGCCAGCATTCTTCAGGGTTTCCTGGCTCAACTTTGCGCTCAATTGTCTACAGCAGGCGCATATGGGGTGTGCCAGCAGCTCGCTTCTGCGTCCCAGGCTGAATATCATGGATGCGCTGCATGCATGGGCACGCCCCCTTCAGATGCGCCGCATACATTAGCAATGCACCCCGGCGCATCGGTACTTGCTCTGTGCGAGTGCCCTGTTTGAATATCATACTAGGGCACATTGTGGGGTTGCGCCAGGTGCATCTCTGTTGCGCTAGACGCAACCCCTTTGAATATCCTGGTCATAGTGAATTAATTTATAAAACAGCAGCACATAACCACTACAGTACAGTAGTGTATTAAATAAGCATCAACACTACGCTTGTGATTTGCAAAAATAATCAGCAATTTTTTGCTGTTTGTTACTTAAGGTTAGCTCATCTAAAATGCATCAAAACTATGAAATGCAGCTAGATCAGACTTTTTACTTAGCAGATAAAGACAAATTCTGCCCATGTAGGATTTCACCTCTCAAGCACATGGAATCTCAGAAATGTCCTCATTTTCATCGTCACTGCTACTGTCATCATTAGCAGGGTTTATGTCCCTGGAAATGTCCTCCTCAGTGATGACCTCCGAGTACTCCAGGGCATTGTCTATGGAAACATGCTGCTGGAACTCCTCTATTGTTAGTCCGTCAACGTGAAAGCTGTCTTCTTGTGGTATTTTGTTTGTGGCACTGTTCAAGTCATCAGGAGTGTCTGGAGTGTCCAGGCTCTGGTGAGTGAGGCCAGCTTTTTTAAAGCAACTAGAAATTGTTTCAGGCTTCACTAGATGCCACACGGCATCCAGCATTGTTATGCAGTCCTGGCTAGTGATCTGCTTTGCTAGCTCATAACTGACCATCCGAATCAATCGCGATGAGCAGTTTGTCCACAATTTTCTTTCTATAAATCTACTTCAGGTTCCTTATTACCCCCTGATCCATTGGTTGAATCAGGGAGGTTGTGTCTGGTGGAAGGAACACTAGCCTTATGTGGCTGAGGGTTAGAACGGTGTGAGCACTGCAGTCATTCCAAACAAATAGATGCAAGGTTGTTTCGGAGCTTGTAATTGGCCTCCTGTTCTATTAGAGTCCTTAAGATTAACAGAATCCATGTTTGGGTATGTTACAATTAACCCTTTTCCCTTTGGATATCACTGTTCCTCCAGACACGATTGGCAATCAGAGGAGATTGAAATATAATATCAAACATGGAGGCCTCCACTAATGGGATATCTCTAATTTCTACCATGTCATCATTCTAAATCTGTTTCCAACTCTTTGTTTAGAAGCTGCATGAGCTGATTCTTAAGATTAGGAGTCACAAAATTGCCCCAATTAGTTGGTCCTAATAGCCTGAGTAAAGGCTTGCTGTTATGAGCAGTCCCATCCACATTAGGTCTCAAGATCTTACACTCGCTTTCCCTATAACTATTCTGAGCTTGAATATGCAATTTATTATTGCCACTGGATGTTGAAACAATACCTTTTTTAATTACCGGGTCCTCTGTGTTCTCTATATTAAGTCCCTCCAATTGGGGTCTTTCCAGCTGCTGATGAAGTAAGTTAAGTTCAATTTCCAGGAGCCTCAAATGTGATACCGATTTCCCATTGCAATTAATTCCACCTTGTTTGCCATCCTTTACCCCAACTCCAGTAACTATATTTTGAACAAGGTCATCAATAACAGCTTAATCTCGTTCAAGGTCAGTTGGCATTCATCTGTATACCCCTCCCCCCGGGTCGTGCCTGAAAATAGGCAGGATTTGTCTAGTGCACTTACCCAGTCAACAAAAATGAAATAAATAAATAAATAATGATATCCTTAGTTACAACTTCCACCTCGGATATGGTGAGAAAAGTTTCAGCCTGTTAGTGTCCATCACATTCATACACTGCAAGTTTTGAGTTTACTCAGATTTAACATTGGGAGTTCTCCTCTTTTTTTCCCTTTTTTTCTTTTTTTGGGGTTTACCGTTTCCTTTTTTATCCCTTTTTTTCTAGTGGTAATACAGTTTTCAGGAACCTGTAGACTACTGAATTCTGGTCTATCTGAATTAATCTCAACTAACTGTACTGAATCATGATGTGCACGGAATGATCACTGTATAGGTTGATATGTGGCAATTTGGCCAATATCTCATTAATTTTGACTCTGTTTATAGCTATGTCTGGTCTTAGGTTTTCCATGAGCTCCCTATTAGACTACATAGACTTTGACGGCAGAAAAGGACCACTTGGCCCACCCAGTCTGCCCATTTCCCTACCTACTGGATAAGCTGCAGATTCTAGTTAACCAACAGCCTGCTTCCTGCAACCTCGCACTATAATTGCTTTGTGTCTGTCCCAAGCATGTTTGAATTCCCCCACTGTTTTAGACCCAACGACCTCCTCAGGAAGGCTGTTCCATGTATCCACCACTCTCTCCATGAAAAGAATTTCCTCACATTACCCTGGAGCCGTCCCCCATCTTTAAACTGTGCCCCTTGTTCTTAACATCTCTTTTTCTGAAAGATGCTACCCTCCTGGACTTTGTTGATTCCCTTGAGGTACTTGAATGTTTCTATCATGTCCCCTGTCCTCCTTTTCATCAAGGGTATGCATATTAAGCGCTCTCAGTCTCTCTTCATATGGTTTCTGATGTAGATCCTGCACCATTTTAGTTGCCCTCCTCTGGACTGCTTCCATCCTGTCTATGTCCTTGCGTAGATGAGGTCTCCAAAACTGCACACAGTACTCCAGATGGGGTCTCACCAACTGTCTGTGTAGAGGGATAATCACTTCCCTTTTTCTACTTGTGATGCCCCTTCCTATGCATCCCAGTATCCCCCTGGCTCTCCAAACTGACTTCTCACATTGCTTACCCACCTTTAGGTCATCTGATATGACTACTCCCAGGTCCCTTTCCATTTTTGTTGTTGTTAATTCCTCCCCTACTATTGTGTACTCTTCTCCTGGGTTTTTGTTTCCCAGGTGCATTACTTTGCACTTCTTTGCATTGAATCTAAGTTGCCATATGTCTGACCATTCCTCCAACCTTGCCAAGTCCCTTCTCATCTTTTCTACCCCTCTGTGTATCAACTCTGTTACAGATCTTTCTGTCATCTGCAAAGAGGCATACCTTTCCTCCAGACCCTCTGCAATGTCACTTATAAAGATGTTAAAGAGGACTGGACCCAGTACTGAGCCCTGAGGTACTCCACTAGTAACCCCCCTTTCTTCGGAATGTGTTCCATTCACTATTACCTTCTGTGTCCTGTTGTGCAGCCAGTTCGCTACTCCAGGCTACCACCCTGGGACCCACTCCCAGGATGGCTAACTTGATTATTAATCTTTGTGCGGACTGTGTCAAATGCCTTGCTAAAGTCTAGGTAGGCCATATCCACAGCCCTCCCTGGTCTATTACTTTGGTCACCCAGTCAAAGAAATCAATTAGATTAGTCTAACATGACCTTCCTGCTGTAAATCCATGTTGCTTTGGGTCCTGTGCCCCGCTGGCCCTAGGTGCTCAACAATTCTTCTTTCAGAAGTGATTCCATCATTTTCCCTACCACTGAGGTCGAACTTACAGGTCTGTAGTTTCTTGCTTCTGCCTTTCTCCCACTTTTGTAAAGGGGAATCACATCTGCCCTCCTTCAGTCCTCAGGTACCACCCCATCCTGACATGATTTGTTAAAAAGTGTGGTCAGTGGTGTCACTAGGTCCCCCCTTAGTTCTTTTAGGATTCTGGGGTGAATCCCGTCAGGCCCCATTGCTTTGTCCACCTTGAGTTTTAGGAGTTCTTTCAGGACTCTTTCTTCTGTGAATGGACTGGTATCAACCCCCCTACCCAGAGTGCTTCTATTGTCTGGTTTAGGTAACTGCTCCTCATCTTCTTTTGTGAATACTGAGCAAAAGTATTCATTCAGTATCTTTGTCTTTTCACTGTCTCCCTCTGCCCATCTCCCCTCTCCTTTATTAATCTTCACTATCCTTCCCTTAACCTTTCTATGCTCCCTAATGTACCTATAAAATGTTTTATCCCCTTTTTGACTGAGTGGGCTATTTTTTCCTCGGTTTGTGCCTTTGCTATTCTGACTGCCTTTCCTACTTCTTTTCTGCTTTAATTGATACAGTTCCTGTCGTGCTCCCTCTGTGATTCCTTATACTTTTTGAATGCAGCCTTTTCTCCTTAACCTTCCCTGCCACCTCTTTTTGAGAACCATAGTGTTTTTTACTGTGCTTTGTTTTTCTTTGTTGTTACACAAAGACTTGTTGCCTCTATGATGGCAGTTTTGATTTTCTCCATTGTTCTTCCACCTCTCCTATTTGACCATTTGCTAGTGCATTCTTCAGGTGTTCACCCATTTTGCCAAAGTCAGCCCTTCTAAAGTCCAGTATCCTTGTTTTGTATGGCTTTATCTCCATGGTTGTGCTCATTGTGAAGCACACTATGCAGTAGTCGCTTGTTCCCAGATGTCTACTGACTTCTAATTTGTGATCCTCTCTCCATTTGAGAGTACCAGGTCTAGTATTGCTCCCTCCTGAGTGGGTTCCAGCACTAGCTGTCTGGTCTGCTTCTGCAGGCATCGAGATGACCCTGCTCTTGGATGTGGCTGCAGTACATGTCCTCCAGTTAACATCTGGCATATTCAGGTCCCCCATCAACAGTATCTCCCCTTTTCAGCCATTTTGAGAATGTCCTCTATCATTTTCTTGTCCATTTCTCCCTTGAGACGGGGTCTGTATACAACCCCTGTGCGGATTAAGCATGCCATTCCCCATCTCCAAGGTAACCCAGAGTGCCTCTTGTCCTCCCCTTTACTTTTTAGTTCTGTAGCTTTGATCCCTTCCTTATGTATAGAGCTACTCCACCTCCTCTTTGCCTTCCTGTCCCTTCTGTGGATTGTGTATCCTGGTATGTTGACATCCCATTCATGGTTCTCGTGTACCATGTTTCTGTGACTGCCACAATATCCAATTGTTCATCTTCCATCAAAGCTACTAGCTCAGAAAGCTTGTTTCCCAGACTACGGGCATTAGTAGTCATTGCCCTCCATTTAATGTTGGCTTGATCCTTTTTTCCCCCCATCCCTGCTCTTATTGCTCTTATCAATTTTACCATTTACCCCCATTCTGCCCTGTGTTGAGCTCTGTACCTCAGTGTTTACTCTACTACCTGCCCTGTTTTGTGGGGGGAGGCTTGACTTTTCCTGCCTTTTATCAGTACCTCCCCCTTTATCTAGTTTAAAAGCTTGCCAAGGAAGCATTTAAACCTGTCATCTAGGAGCTTGGTCTCCTTTGTGGACAAATGCAGACCATCATACCAGTATAGACCTTTATATCTCCAGGTGGACCCCCAGTCCCCAATGAAGCCATTGAAGCTATTAATGATGAGGTAGTCCATCATAATTAAGTTAGCATAGTGGGGGGTTCTTAGCAAATAAATCATATCTTTATCCAGATGATCAGAACTATAGACCCTGAGCATTCCTCAAATGATCAGCAATGTATGAAGACTCAGAGTTATCTTGTGTATGGCCAGAGTAGTTAGTACCAGTGATTTTCTCCTTACAGGCTTTAAGCCCATTAATAGTGACCTGCAAGTCTTGTATTATGCAAATTAAGGCCTCTTTATTACTAGGCATCTCTTGTAAACTAATGCCTAGATCTTTCTGAGTACCAGAGGGATATTCACTTGAGTTACCCTCTGTAAGCCAAAAATTGGAGGATACATTGAGAGGATCACACAGACTGTAAATAGATGCAGCACTACTGGTTCTAACATTATAAACAGTTTCATCTGTACCCAACTAGTCTATAACAGGGATAGCGATATTAGGTTTCTCTACCCTCAGAGTGGAACTTTTAGTAATATTATATTATTAAATAGATGCTGAGTTATTTTAGCCATTTTTTAGTGGCCATCACTTTTCTAATAGGGGGCTTTTGTGCTAAAGGAGATAACTCAGAATTTTGAAGCCTCTGTAACCTGGTATTACCCATATTGCATTTAGACCTATGACAGAACACACACTCTTAATCTAAAAGATGTGTAACAGAAATAAGATTACTACATTAATTAATACACAATCTGAATACAAACATAAATTGTACAAAAATAACAGCAATACAGCAATAACAATAGTTAGTGGGACAATGAGACGAAGTTTTCTGGCTTCCACTTGCCATCCGCTTGCAAAATTAAATGAAATCCAGTGACAAAGCCACCCAATTACCAAAAAATTGCTACTATGAAAACAATTAGGGTCAATTACTACTTGCAGTCTCAAGGGTCAGAGGCAAGCCTTGTAGTATTAGTTAATATTAGTTGAGTTTGTCCCAGACTCTAATTAGAATCACACTGAATCCAGCCAAATATTGATGCTGCCCAATGTCTCTTAGTGTCCATCAAGGTCTTCAGGATCTTCAAATGCTTTACAGCTGTGTGAACCTTGTGATCTGCTCTAGGTTCAGACACATGGAAAAGGGATACTGGCCCATACAATGTTTAGAAATCCCAGAGGCAAGAGTCCACTCCAATAGATTAATCATAAATTGAACACCAAAAGAAGGACTTCTGGGTAAAACATTAGCCGTGAAGCTGAGAAGACCAGTAGACTCCTGAAGTGGATATACAGTTGGCTCACGCAAAGGCATAGAGTTTCTGAGAGAACTTGTATACACAAAATAATACACATAAAATAAGTAACATATATTGTATGTACTATAGTATCTATAGTGACTGTAGTACTATTTAACAATGGAGTAGAGTGGACTAAAATGGAATACCTATTCGATTTAATTATTCAATTTTAAAAACTACTTCACTCACCACAGTTTGCAAAAGGTTGGAAGTAACAAAAATTGGCAAAAACAACAGAATACAATGAAAATAAAATAAAACAGAAAACTATGTTAAAAAAAGAAAAGGAAAGGAAATGGAACAGAAAAAAACATCTCAACACTTATAGTGAGTCAGATAGATGCTGGCACCTCTCAGGAATTTAAAACAGACCAGGTTAAAACAGGTTAAGACATCGAAGTAAATATTCTAAAAACTCCTAGCAGCACATACATTCAAAAACTCAAAGCACTCTCACAGCAGGACCTAAACTAACTACTACTTAAATACAAATACAACAGGAATTAATGTTAAAAAGAAATGTAAAAAGCAGTATGTAATTAAATACTTACAAAAACTCCACGTTACAGCACGGGGTCAAATTTAATGTTAAAAGTCAAGGGCCTTAACAAGCCTGCACTGGCGTTAGAGAAGATTAAATACAATCTGTGTTAAATAAAGCGAAGTAGCTGTTGCAGAATACAACCGCAGCCTCTGCCTGCTAAAAGACACTTTTAGGATAAGAAAAAACAATGTCCAGCAATCAAGCTACTCTCCAACACAAGTGTACAAGTATAGTGCAGTCTAAAGCAATCAAGCTACTCTCCAACACAAGCGTACAAGTATAGTGCAGTCTAAAGCAATCAAGCTATTCTCCAACACTCTCTACTCCCCAACACAAGCGTACAAGTATAGTGCAGCCTAAAGCAATCTAGCTACTCTCCAACACTCTCTACTCTCCAACATAAGTGTACAAGTATAGTGCAGTATAAAGCAATCAAGCTACTCTCCAAGACTCTCTACTCTCCAACACAAGCATACAAGTATGGTGCAGTCTAAAGCAAAATGGTGAATCTAGATCTCAGTATGCCAGGCATGTGGTTTTCAGCAATAGATCACATGCCAGAAGCAACCAGTTGGATTAAGCATGAATAATTAATCCATTAAGAATTGTAAACCCTCGCTGCATGAAAGAAATAAAAGGAATAGTCACAATAAACCCAAAAATAATAGTTATAAATATTATGCACTAAGAGCTAAAGTAGCGGTTAGGTCAGTGCTGCGGGGGGTTCGAAAATAGCCCAGATACAAAAACTATACACAGGTACAGAAGCAAATGCAATAACATGAGAAACATGCAGGGCATACAACCAGTACAAAATAGAAAGTGTAACAAAAACTTACCTGAATTAGAATAATGCAGGATTTAAACTTCAAGACTTTAGCTACCTCAAAATGTACATGGTACACCGTACCACAGTACCAAGAGACAGAGAAACGGCAGAGAAATTTCACTTTACTCCCAACCTATTCATGCCATAAACAAAGAATAACAGTCAGAATGTTGTCAAAATATGGTCAAGATATGGTTGCAGTCTCTCTATAGTTGCAAATCTTCATAGTTCTGAAGATTTTCTCAGGCACTGACGCTTACTGTTTCAGCCTGTCTGAAGAGCAGTCTCTCCATGCAGGAGCAATTATAGACCTCAGCCACCATTTTTACCTCCCTCACAGCCACTGCCGTGGCACACAAGTAATGAGCAGCTCTTGCAGTAGAAACTCCATCAGTTAGTCGATCAGTCTTAATTCCTGCAACAGAAAAGAAACACAGTAGCAGCACTACTGACCAAGATACATAGCACAAGTTCGACTGGAAAGACTGGAACACTAAGGCAAAGGTGGCATACCTGTTCTACCTTTGTAAAAGGCTTTATCCAGTGTGACTCTGAGCAAGTCACTTAGCCAGCCCAAAACTCCCGGGTCGCCCCTGAAAACAGGCACTTGTGCTTAGTGGGCTTTACCCGGTTAACAAAGAATAAATATTAATAAAACCGTGTGGACTGAAAAAGTGAACATGGAACTTTGGACGGTGATTTTACTGGAATTTCTGTAACAAATTCTAAAGTTCAATACAGAATTCCTTTCAGGAGGATGTTCCCTAACAAATTCTGCTAAAATGTTTTGAAAATGTGTCCTCATGGAATTAGTTAATTTATATGGGGTGGGATATTCAGATTGCGCCAGGCATGGGTGCAAGCCTGGGTGCAGCGCATTTGGGCTGCACCAGGGCATGGACCAGGTGATATTCAGTGGTGCTGCACCATGGCTCAGCACCATTGAATATGGCACTGAGGGTGCATGCACATCGCACGGCGCAGTGGCACTGCTCCAGCGCAAGTGGCAGGAGGGGAGCAGGGGGATGCATCAGCAAAAGTACGGTTGCGTTAGCTGCATCAACCACAATATTCAGCACTGGGCATGCAAATGAGGCCATTATGCATGCAAGGTGTAAATGGGGCCACCATTTGCACGCAGTGCGTAGATCCCAGGTGACTTGGGCCTGTCACCCTGCCATGCTAGGTAGTCAATGCACCCGTATGCTCATTTGCAGGCATAAGTTGTTAAAAAAACCTGGTGGTCCATTGGACCACTATCCCATGCCCAATCACGGGCATAAGTTGTCTAAATCCCTGGTGGTCCAGTGGACTTCTATCCCATGCCCGATCATGGGCAGAAGCAAAATAAATCCCTGGTGGTCCAGTGGACCGCTATCCTATGCCTGATCATGGGCATATGTTGTGTAAATCCCTGGTGGTCTAGTGGATCGCACACCATTGCCTGATTGCAGGCAAAAGTAAAATAAGTCCCTGGTGGTCCACTGGTACCCCCTTCCCCACCTGCCCACTGAGTCCCCTGCCACCCTGCACCCCCCCAGTCAGTGGTGGGTGGCAGCACCCCACTCGCAAGCCACCCAGCCACCCACCGACTGACAGCTTACAGTAGGGTCTGGCGCACCTATTGGTCTTCGCTGGGCTATCGGTGTGTAGATTATATATTAGACATGCTTCCAAATGAATGAACTATTCACATTTTGGGCCTGTGTAGTACAGTATGGTCTGCATGCCCGTTGGGTGGTGGGAGCCTCAGTGGGCAGGTGGGGAGGGGGGTACCAGTGGACCACTAGGGTGTCCTTCATTCACTCCGCCTATGATCGTGCACTGGGGGAGGTTTCACTGACCCACCAGGGAATTATTCAACTGAAGCCTGTGATTGGGCACTGGATAGCAGTCCACTGGACCACCAGGGAGTTTTACCATATGCTCATGATTGGGTGATGGGGATCGGTCCACTGGACCACCAGTGATTTATGTAACCTATGTCCACGAACAGGTGAGGGGGGCATGACACCCCCTGGGCAGAGGGCATGTGGACTGCATCCTGGGTGGTTGGGTGGCCACCCACAGCAGGCAGCTGCCATGTTGCACCTTGCAATATGGCAGCTCACCTGTGGGTGGCCAAGACTTGCTCCTGGTTTTGCCAGGTACAACTTTGCACCCACTCTGAGCAGTGCAAGGTGGGTATGTGCCAGCATATGCGCCACACATCCCGGGCTGAATATAGGGATGTGTCTCATATGCATGGGCATGCCCCCAGAACTTGTGCCGCATACATTACTGGTGTACCCCGGTGCATCAGGGGTTGCGCAGCACAACTTGCCCCATTGAATATCGCACTGGGATGCATCAGTGGGTTGCGCATGGTGCAACCCTGTTGTGTTTCCCACCCATGAAGTACAAGGCTATATGTGAAAAGCGTATTCTGAGTCCTCTGATTTACTCCAAATAAGTTCATGAATAAAACTCCACGGTGATAACATTTTAAACATTTTCTACATAATTTGTTAGGGAAAATCCTCCCAAAGTGAATGCTGTATTGAACTTTGGACAATGATGCTACTATAATTTCTATATCAAGTTCTAATATTCAATACAGAATTCATTTTCGGAGGATTTGGGGTGCGGCCTGACTGAGAGCAGGAATGGATACATAATTCAGGAGCTGTGGGACCATCTGTTTAATATCGCTGCCATCCTGCAAGAGTAAACCAGAAAATTTAAATATTTTGGAAGACTACCTGTCCCTCTTTATGGCACCTGCAAAAAAAAAAAAAAAATGAAGAAGCAGCAGTCACAACTAAGATTTTTAGCTGCTGTCAGCAAAGAGGGATTGGGCTAAATTGCCCTATGGACCACAGACTGCCTGCTTTTCCAACTATAACAAACTCTGGCAGTGCCACTACGACCAGAGACAGTGGAGGGGTTCAAGAGGGGGTGGGACAGGTACAGGGGAAGGGTTCAGGAAGCAAAATCCAATGCAGCAAGAATATCCAGAACTGGGAAGGGAGAAGCCAGAGAAGGCGAGGGGGACAGCAAGGTCAGCACCCAGGGTGGGGGCTGACCAAACGAGCAGACACGAAAGACCGTTAGGCCTATTCTGCTGGCATTTTAGTATGTTTAGTATGTTTAGATGCATTAACCAGATAAGGGTGTCTCATGGGCTTAAACATAAACAGTTATTTATTTATTTATTTAAAAAATATCAGATTTACAAACCTTTGAGTCAGAGACTCATTTACAAAGGCACCTCATTGAAACTAATACAGAGACAGTACAGTTAACAAGTCAAAAAACAATGGCTCGGAGAGCAGACAGTTATAAGAATCATTCACTGGAGATACATGGGTAGCAGCAGATAAATAGATTACATAGTTTAGGCACACAGGCACCACATCAAGAAGACCAAAGCAGTTCAAACAATATACAATAGCTAAAGCAAATAGACATCAGGAGTCAAAGAGAAGCCCAGAGTGTTCACATGAAGGCTGTTGCATATATACTAACTGAATCAGAGTACAGTACATTGGAGAAGGGCATATTTAAGCAATAAGGCATGACAGGGCGTGTTATCATGTAATAATATCACTCCTGAGGTGGGTTGAAGTATGAGGCAAAGCCGAGTACTTCCATCACCCAAGGAATGACATTATTACAAGGTAACACACACCCTGGAGTGCCTTATTTCAATTGTACAATGGCTTGTTGTTCTATACAGAATAAAAAATACATTTTAAAGGATGTTTTTTTTTTAGTGTGGAAAAATATTTCTTAAGAAAAAATGCAAGAAATGATCCAAATCCAAAGCTACGGTGATGTTATTGAGTAATGACATCACTGTTTCAGTGGGTCAGCAGACAATCAGTTTCTTACATTTTTCCTTGTCGTATAATTAAAAATAATGCCACCTTCTGTATTACAGTTGCCTATATGTTTTGCATTTTATTCTATGCACAGTTATAGCAATCAACTCAACAGAACCAGGCCATCATATACATGAAGGTACCGTACCATAACTGAAAACACTGCTGAGACAACTGTATGTTGTGACAAGGTAGAAGATAAACACAATGTTGAGACAAGTTTTTGAAGACATTTGATGTGTTTAATTTTTTTTTAGAGACTGACATACAGTTCACACACAAAATTCATATAATATAAAAGTCCATATGCCCAAATGCCAATGTAAATTCGACACATTTCATTACAAGCTGTTCTCTTGAAGGAAGATATTACTATATAAGGCCTAAAAATGGGCATCAGGTAATTGTAAACTGGGGTAGGTGTGTTATTGAGGGTATTGCATAGTTTATCTTGTATTGCTGCTCCACCGGATCAGCAATATTTGCACAAGCTGTGCACAGTCCAGATTTTACAGCTCGTTCCTGGGTCTGGCAATGAGGGTTTTACCCATACCCCCACTGCATGTGGCTTAGTGATGTACTGTACAGATGGCTACAAAGTCTAACCCATTGAAGGTTGAAGTTTCAGAAAACCATTATGCTAAAAATATCAAGACTCCCTCCCTCCCTCCCTCCCCCCAGTCAAAATTAATCCTCTGCCAAAGTCATGCTTAAATACTGGTGCCTCTACATCCACGCCACTAAGCCTTTAATGCCAATGAACAGGCTTCTTTTTTTCTGCTGCTGTGAGTTCCCATATCTGTGAAGTCCCATTCTGCTTGTGGTAGCCCCCTCAAAAAAAACAGAAATTTTTGTTTTAATATATCCATGGTCAGGAAAAATGAATTTGTAAAATAAACCAAAATCCCCATTTATCAGCTCATTGAATCACAATACAGCATGTTATGGATTTTTCAGATTCTATGTGTAACCTACAGTAAGTCAAACAGAAATTAGACACACAAATGCCTGGTTATTTGCAAGAGAAGCAAATGTGGCAATTATCATTCAGTTATAAACACCTATAGTCACAAACTGCAAGTTAGGAAAATTCAGTAGAATATTAACACTAGCCCAGAACTGCCTGCCTGGGAATGAAGTTGGTATATTATTTGGAAAATGGGGTCTCTTGCTACAGTATGCAATGTCCTGCAAAGATGGTGGTGTCACATGGCTTAATGAGGTGCTGTGAGGTGCCTAAGGGAACTTGTTATGCAGAAAGTTCCAGGAGCACAGTCGTAAAAACTGAAATAACAGGTTACAAGGAGTAATTAACTCAAAAGGAATGTTCAGTAGTTGCTAATTGCCAGAGGCGTTGTGCAGTCACAAATTATGGAGGGGCACAAAATCTCAACCTCTCTAGGGGGGTCCGGGGGCATGCCCCTCCCGTAAAAATTTTGAAAACTGAGGCCAAATGGTGCATTTTGGTGACTTTTAGTAGTCCAGAAAGCTGTTCCCCAACCAGCCAAGTGCCATAATACTGATATTGGTTAGATGAATGATCAGTTGTTTTTGTACCTTGTTCATTCTACTAATAGTGTTACCTTTTGTATTAATTTTATTAAGATTATTAGAACTTGTGCATGTTGCAAGTCTTTATCATGAAAGACTCACAAAATGCACAAGTTCAGTTTACCATATATATTAATCACATAACCACTTTAGTTTATATGTTAAAACAAACAGCAGTGATGAGATATAATGTAGCCCTGCATACGCTGCTACCCCAGTCCAATTACCAAAGTACCCAAAGTTTGAACTTATGATGTCTGCATAATTAGTAACGCCATTTCAGCCATCAGTTCAGCAAATAAAATTTTAGAGACAGGCTTGGAAAAAGAGGAATGGAATGAAGCTGTAAGGAAGGACGGAAGAGGTGTCACAAGAATAGCAAGCTACATTATTCTGCAGCTCTTTAAATGATAAGTACTTTCAAACTGTGATGAATTGGAATGTCAGGATCACTACTAGAAGTATGCAGCACTGAAGCTTCATTCCATTAAGAGTTCATTTTAACACAAAAACAGATTGCATCATCAGCAACAGCCACTGCAATGATTTTATGTTCCTACATTAGCTATTCTCTTTTATGTGTGGGGGTTACTGCTATATTTCAGTATCTACCAATCTGGCTTTTCTCTAAGTGTCCAATCAAGTTTTTGATGTTTACGACTGAAGCTGCATGCTTTGATGGTGATTTCAGATAAACGCACTGAACCTGAAACCTTGACTTACACACAGTAAAGAAAGGCACTAAAAAATGGAACCTTCCCTTACATAACGTACCTGAACTCCGGAATGAAGTTTGACCTCAGTCTGTAAAAAGCTGCTGAGATTGTCAATAGCCAGTTAGTGGGGGTTGGAATTTCCATTTTCACATTCCAGGTAGCGAGAACCACTTAGCTACATCTTTTACTGGATGACTGGGATACTTAAAATAGTAACAAACTAAAAGACAGTATTTTGCCTGTTCTTTTACTATGGGTAAACATAATTAAATAAAACAATGCCTGTAGTGAATACTCTATAACCAACAGTTTAGTGCTGGGAATACAAGCTACAGTCTTGATCTGAGCAACCCACAACCCATCTCAGAGATTATAGTTAGACTGCTAATGTCTCCATCCCCCGTTCACTGTTTTACATCACTTTCATTGAGATACGTTTAAAGAAGTGTATGTAAATGCGTAGTTGCTGGAAACAGACACATTCCCACTCCAAATTGTCAGTTCTTCATTCACTGCAATTCCACTCAACTTAAGAATTTCTGCAGAATGAAAAAAAAAAAAATGCACAGAGGATTACTCAGTATGACACTGGGGGACTGGGCCACCCAATGTCACTGCTATGTTTCTTTGGGGTGTGTGTGTGTGTGTGTGTGTGTGTGTGTGTATATATATTACTGGATGTTTGGGACACTTAAAATAGTAGCTGCAAAGTAAAATAAAGTTTGTACCTGGTTCTTTACTATGGGCAACAATAATTAAATGAAACAACCCCTGTACAAATCGGGACCGCATAAGTTGAGATGCCTTCTGCAAGCACTCATACTACCAGTTCCGCAACGTGTTTTCTTGCTGATGCTAAATTAATGTCCCACAAAACAACACACCACCCCAACAAGTAATAGTATGTGCTGTGCTTAAATACGGTCTTAATCTTGCGGCATGAAAGGAGTGGAAGGTGGCGGCTTCAGGTCTCACGACTGCGTTCCAAGGTGCTCGGAGATCTCGGGTGGCTACCGCTGCACAGGGAATGAACACTAATTCATTAATTAAATTATCTACTTACTTGAGAGTGGGTTGTAACTTGTGCACCCTTAGAAGAGCTTGCGAAGCAGCCTGAGTTTCTCCTTTTCTCTCCCCCTGTAGCTGACAATTTAACTTGGGTTGCACTGCCTGACAGATGTGGGAGCTGCTGCTGCTCCAATGAGTTTAATTTATTAGGCTACGAGGTATGTATGTACGTGTGCCTGTCACAAAAACATAAGATGTGTTGTATATCATTTGCTTAACGACTGGGCTTTGTACTGTGCATTTTTTTTAAATTAAAAAAAGTAAACATTTAAATGAAAGTCAAACAAAACACGTAAATTTCATATTGCTTTCTTTTTATTTCCTTATTGCTACACCTACGTGGTTTCTAGTGGCACCAAACTGAATTTCAAATTATGGGCTGCATTTCCCAACTTTATGAGAGGCATGACTGAATGCTCAGTATATTTTAAATGCTACCATAATTTATTACTTGTTCAAAACACATTTTTGTATAGATATTTAGTCAAATATGTACCTTTTTTTACTTACTAAACCAGGCAAGTAAACGGAAAACCCCGTTCCTATTTCAGTAGTATTTGTGGGGTGTTTTTTTTTTGGGGGGGGGCGAATTCTGGAAATTATATTGCTGCTTTCTGCAAAGGTAGAAGAAGTGGCACTAGTGACTCAGTGGTAACCAGTCTGGAAAGCGATGTTCAAGCTCAACTACAAATAGCATCAGTGAAGGATCTTGAAACTTTAGCCTTGCACTTTATAACAGCAGCTTGCAGTGCAGAACTGGTAAGAAAGAACCGCCAAACATAGCGGCAATTGGCCATACCTCTCAGCTGTCGCACATTATCTGATGATCACTCATTTTACACCTCAGAAACTCTGTGCCCCACAAGGAAAAGGCAATATCCCATATTACCTACCTTAATTAAGTTTTTTTAATAATAAACTGGTAATAGTCTATGATGCTTAGTTACCATTAAACATTAGGGCACGGATAGCCATAGAGCCTTGTTCTCTCTCTATCGTACTGTAAGCCCCAAATCTCCCGGCTGTCTTCAGGGGTATTATAAGCATCTTTATAAACCCTGCCCACATCTATATGTCAGGGTGACACTGATAAGATATAAGAACCTCTCCCATGGCTACACGAGCTGTTTGGAGGACTCGCTGCTGGTAATGACTGGCGCTATAAATGTAAGCGCTATTTAGTGACAGGTTATTTAACACTATGCTATTTTGACGGCGCTAATATTGAACCCGTGGTTTTGGTTGAGCTATTTTAACCGGATCCCATTTTCACTTGCATTCTATGTTGATGTAGCTGTGGCTATAATCGGATCGGAGGCATTGGCGGGTGTACCAGTAGCCTAGGGTTATTTTAATTACTTACCGCCTGTCCAGATTTCCAAGCCTGGTTTGAAGTTGAACCCACCCTGCCGGACCGACTGAGTTCTGTCTATTTTTTACTGAATACTGAGTGACTGACAATCACTGCCTCTGGTGGTCTACGACTTTGGTAATGGAAGCTAGTAAAGTTGATGCCTCGTCACCTCTTGTTTTGTTTTTAGGACCCCAGGACCTTAAAAAAGTGTATGTGCAGAATGAAAGTATTTGGGGGGGCACATGCCCCCTCAGGCCCCATGGGCATGACGCCACTGTCCATAAACCATATAAAAAACTACAAACAGGTATCTCCCTTTATCTCCGAAATCAAACAAAGGGGCAGAGGACACAACAGAGCAGGACGCTGCAGCACAGGAACTAGCACAACAAAACTCACCCAAAATAGGAACCAAAACAAAAAAAGCAAAAAGGAAATCCAAAAAACTTGTGATCATAGGGACTCCATGATTCAGGGAGTCGATACCTATCTCCAGCCAGAGGGAATGGTCAGACGTCTCTCAGGTACATCAACATGGAGAGACACTGACTGCATTGCTAAAATTGCTTAGGAAGCAGGAGAAAACACTGATGTCCTGGTACACATAGGGACTAGCGATCTCATCAGTTGGTCAGTTGTGGAGACCAAGGAACACCTGGCCAGGCTGGGTGACAAGCTATCATCCATTTCATCCAGCATTTCCTTCTCTGAGATCCTGCCAGTCTGGGAGAGGGGGGAAGATGGATGGAAGGTCAGAGAAGGTGAGATAGGAGAGTTAAACATGTGGCTCAAGGGTTGGTGCCAGGATAAAGGACACGGATTTGTAGGGAACTGGTAACAGTTTAGGGAGTGAAAGTTCTTTAGATTTAATGGACTGCATCTGACTAAGGAGGCAGTCAGTGCATTGGGGTAGAAGTTTGACGTCTTTGCAGAATATTTAAACTAGTAAATGGGGAGAGGGGTACAGCATCCCACACATTGAATGGGAAGAACACCACCTCCCTCAGCTAGTGGTCAAACAGGAGTTTAGGATGTTTGTAGTTCATTTGCATCACCTGGTAAGGAAAAAGGTCCAGCTCCCCATATGATGTACAGGGGACATGCCAGACCTCACCCAACGACTAACAAATAGAAATCAAGTAGATTGCAGATAAGGACTGCAAGGCCCATCCAGTCTGCCCATTTCTTTTTTCTACCTTATAAATGAGCCATCGGCCTTTGCTCTGTCAATGGCCTATCTATTCATACTCATCTGTATTGCTCCCTTATGCCTGTCCCATACGTATTTGAAGCCCTGCACTGTATTCATATCCACCACTTCCTGAGGTAGGCCACTCCATGCATCCACCACCCTTTCTGTGAAAAGGAACTTCCACATGTTACCCCTTAATTGGCCTCCCTCTTATCTCATACTGTGTCCTCTTGTCCTGATATTTTTCTTATATTAAAACGTTAGACTCTTTCACCTTGTTAATGCCCTTAAGGTGTTTGAATGTTTTGATCATATCACCTCTCTCTTTCTTTTCCTCTAGGGTATACATATTGAGCTCTGTTAATCTGTCCTCATATGTTTTCTGATGCAGTCCCTGCATCATTTTGGTTTCCCTTCTCTGGACTGCCTCAGTTTGGTTAATGTCCTTGTGAATGTGTGGCCTCCAGTACTGCATGCAGTACTCCAGATGGGGCCTAACCAGTGTCTTGTAAAGAAGGATTATTACCTCCCTCTTTAACTTGTGATACCCCTACTAATACACCCCAACATCCCCTAGCCTTACCTACTGCTTTAGTGGTCTGCTTAGATGATTTCAGTTCGTCGGTGATGATGATGCCCAAGTTTCTTTCTTCCCTTGTGACTGCCAGTAATTTCCCTCCCAGCCTATAGGTGGCTTCAGGGTTTCATAGATACATAGATGCAGAGACGGTGTCGGCAGATAAGGGCCTATGGCCCACCCAGTCTGCTCACTTGAGCTTGTAAGTTCAGTTTATGCTTTCCTAGAAGTCTGTTGCCCCATACCGCTGACCTCCAGAATTCCTTTATGTCTATCCCATGCATTCTTAAATCCTGTGATTGTTTCAGCCCCCACCACTTCCTCTAGCAGGGTGTTCCACTTGTCCATCACCCATTCTGTGAAGAAATTCTTCCTCACATTTCCTCTGAATCATCCTCCCTCTAACTTCATCCTATGCCCTCTAGTCCTGGAACATCTTTTTTGCTTAAAAATAGTGTATTCCTGTACTCTGTTCCTCCCTTGTATGCCTCTATCATGTCCCCTCTCTCCCTCCTCTCCTCCAGGGAGTACATATTTAATTCCTTCAACCTGTCCTCATAGGACTTGTGATGCAATCCATGTACCATCTTTGTTGCCCTCCTCTGAACCTTCTCTACCCTGTCTATGTCCTTACGTACGTAAGGTCTCCAGAACTGTACACTGTACTCCAGGTGGGGCCTCACTGGTGTCTTGTATAGTGGAATTTTGACTTCCCTTTTCTTGCTGGTGATGCCCCTGCCTATACATCCCAGCATCCTATTTGCTTTTCCTGCTGCCTTGTCACACTGTCTCCCACCTTGGAGGTCATCAGAGATGATAACCCCAAGATCCCTTTCCTGCTTGGTGCATGCTATATCCTCACCCCCCAACTGATATATTGTGCCAGGGTTTTTGTGCCCCATATGCATTATCTTGCACTTCTTTGCATTGAATTTCAACTGCCAAACCCCTGACCATTCTTCAAGTTCTGCAGGTCCCTTCTCATTCTGTCTACACCCTCCAGTGTGTCTACTCTGTTACAGAGCTTTGTGTCATCAGCGAACAGTGAAATTCTGCCTTCTAGGTCCTGTGCAATGTCACTGATGAAGATGTTGAATAGAACCGGTCCCAGCACTGATCTCTGTGGTACCCCACTGGTCACTCTTCCCTCTGTGGAGTGACAGCCATTTACCACCACCCTGTGTCCTGCCGCCCAGCCAGTTACCTACCCTCCACACTACTGTCCTGCCCGCACCCATATTCCCCAGTTTGTGTAATAGTCTCCTATGTGGCACACTGTCAAAGGCCTTGCTGAAGTCCAGATAGGCTATGTCCACTGCCCTCCCCTGATCCACCTCCCTAGTCACCCAATCAAAAAATTCAATGAGGTTGGTCTGACTTGACCTCCCCCTGGTGAAACCATGCTGCCTTGGGTCCTGTAGTCCACTGACAACCAGATGTTCTGCCAATCTCTCTTTCAGTAGTGTTTCCATGATCTTCTCCATTACTGAAGTGAGGCTGACTGGTCTGTAGTTCCCGTCTTCCTCTTTGTTCCAACTTTTGTATAAGGGGACTACATCTGCTGTCCTCCAGTCTTTGGGTACCTTCCCTGTTTCCAGTGATCTGATAAACAGGATAGCCAGAGGTTCAGCCACCACCTCTCTTAGTTCTTTAAGGATGCTGGGGTGCACCCCATCTGGCTCCATTGCTTTATCAACTCATTACTTCCAGTTCCTTCAGGACCCTTTCTCGTGTTAATGGACTTGTGTCCATTTCTGCACCATTCTCACCCCTTGTACTCCCTTCAGACCCATTACCCTCCTCTTCCTCAGTAAAAACTGAGCAGAAATACCTGTTCAGTATGTTAACTTTACTGTTGCCATCCTTCATGCGACCCCCATCCTCCCCCTTCAGTCTCACTATCCCTCCCTTTGCCTTTCTTTTTTCACTTATGTACCTATAAAAGGTTTTGTCTCCTCTACCCACTGATTTTGCAATGTGTTCTTCTGTCTGAGCTTTGGTTTCCCTTACTGACCTCCCTGCCTCCCTTTGCTTCTCCTGGTACTTCTCCCTATCCCCTGCTGCCTGTGTCTTATTGTATTGCCTGAATGCAATCTTTTTGGCTTTCACTTTCTTTGCTACCTCTTTGGAAAACCCTAATGGTCTCCTCTTCCTTTCCCTCTTGCCTTTCTCTTCCCTATGTGCACGATCCTGCACTTCTTTGTATTAAACCCCAGTTGCCACTCTTCAGACCATTTTGCTAGTTTATCCAGATTTCTTCTCATCCTGCCGACCCATCTGGATAATGTACTGTGTTGCAGATCTTGCTGTCAACTGCAAACAGACAAACTTTACCCTCCAGTCTAGCTGCAATGTCACTGATGAAGATATTGCAAAGGACTGGCCCCAAAACTGATCCATGAGGTACCCTACTTGTGACCTGTATCTCTTCTGACTGTATACTGTTTACCACCACTCTCTGTTTTCTGCCCGTCAACCAGTTTGCTGCCCAGTTGACCAACTCCTG
Source organism: Neoceratodus forsteri (assembly GCA_016271365.2). Lineage (NCBI taxonomy): Eukaryota > Metazoa > Chordata > Ceratodontiformes > Ceratodontidae > Neoceratodus > Neoceratodus forsteri. The sequence continues at coordinate 11,351,723 of JADMNL010000038.1, forward strand.
ACCCACCCCAAACCTACTCAGCTTATTACTCAATGTTCTATGTGGAACAGTATCAAAAGCTTTGCTGAAGTCAAGGTAGGCAACATCAACTGCTCCCCCTTGGTCTACCACCCTTGTTACCCAGTCACAGAATTCTATGAGATTAGTTTGACAGGACCTTCCTTTTGTAAACCCATGCTGTCTTGGATGCTGTGCTCCTATGGATTCCAGGTGTTGCATGATCCTTTCTTTAAGGAGTGCCTCCATAATCTTGCCCACTACTGAGGTAAGATTGACTAGTCTGTAGTTCCCTGCCTCCTTCCCTGCTACCATTCTTGTGGAGTGGGATCACATGAGCCCTTCTCAAGTCTTCTGGGATCTCTGCTATGCAAAGAGAGACTCACTAAACAGTTCTGATAATGGCTCTGCTAGTTCCACCCTTAGCTCCTTTAGTACCCTAGGATGTATGCCATCAGGTCCCATTGTCTTGTCCATGCTGAGCTTATTGAGCTCTTGTAGGACCCTTGCTTTTGTGAAGGGACTAGTGCACACCTCCCTCCCGCCTGTGTCCATGGTGCTGAGTTGTGGACCGTGCCCTACTTTCTCTTCAGTAAATACTGAGCAGCAGTATCTGTTTAGGATAGATGCTTTTTACGTGGTCCTCCTCCTCACACACACCCTTATCTCCTTTGATCTTAGCAATACCCCCTCTGGACTTTCTTCTTTCACTAATGTATCTATAGAAAGTCTTGTCACCTTCTTTTACTATTTGTGCTAGTGTTTCCTTGGTTTGGGCCTTTGCATGCCTTGCTGCCTTCCTGCTTCCCTTGCGGAAGATTGGTATGCCTCCCTATCTTCATCCCATTGTGTTCCCATATATTTCCTGAAGGTCAGCCTTTTGGCTCTGACCTTTTCTGCTGTTTTTGAGAACCAAAGTGGTTTCCTTCTTCTTTTGCACTTCCTTTTCTCTCTAACACAATGAGATGTTGCTTCAAGTATTACATCCTTAATGCTTGCCCACTTTGCCTGTACCCCCTTACCTGTATTTCTTTTTGCCAGGGCTAGCTTGACTCTGTTGCCCATATTATCAAAGTCAGCTCCTCTGAAGTCCCATATTTTTGCCTTGGAATGGGATGATTTAGTTCTAGCGGCCAAATTGAACTATACCATGTGATGGTCACTAGCCCCCAGGTGACCTTCTACCTAGAGATCTGTGATCCTTTCCCTGTTAGTTAGTACTAGATCTAGGATAGCCCCATCTCTTGTGGGTTGTTGTACCATTTGTTTTAGGTCCTTCCCCTGCAGGGAATCCACCATGTGTCTAGTTCTGGCAGATGTGCCTGCTGGTATTGACCAATCTATATCTGGCATGTTGAAGTTTCCCATTATCAGAATCTCCCCTTTAGCTGTCATATTTTGGATATCTTCTAACAGTAATGTGTCTATGTCCTCCCCCTGGTCTGGGGGCCTATAGACAACCCCAGTTCATATGGCTGTCCCATTTCCTGTTGCCAGGGTGATCCACAGTTCTGGCTCCTTATGTGAATTCTGAATTTTTGTAGCTTTGATATTTTCATTGACATACAGGGCTACTCCACCCCACCCCCTTTTTGCACCTTGATCTCTTCTGAACAGTATATAGCCAGGTACTGAAGTCTCCCAATTGTGGTTACTGGTAAACCACTTCTCGGTAATTGCTACCAAGTCCAGTTTAGCCTCTGTCATTATTGCCTGTAAGTCTGGGATCTTGTTTCCCAGACTGCAAGCATTTGTATACATGATTTTCCATTGGCCAGATTTTGGTGTGTTAGTTGTTGGGTGAGGTTTTGCGTTTCTCCTGTGTGTCATATGGAGAGCTGGACCTTTTTCCTTATGTGGTGATGCAAATGAACTGCAAACATGCTGAACTCCTGTTTGATCACTAGCTGAGGGGAAGGGGTGTTCTTCCCATTCGACGTATGGGGTGCTGCACCCCCCTCTCCCCATTTGCTAGTTTAAATATTCTGCAAAGACATCAAACTTCTATTCCAATGCACTGACTCCTTCCTTAGTCAGATGCAGTCCATCAAATTTAAAGAACATTCGCTCCCAAAACTGTTGCCAGTTCCCCTACAAATTTGTGCCCTTTTTCTTGGCACCAGCCCTTGAGCCACATGTTTCACTCCCCTTCTCCGACCTTCCATCCATCTGCCCCCCCTCCCAGACTGTTAGAATCTCAGAGAAAGAGATGCCAGATGAAATGGATGATAGTTTGTCACCCAGCCTGGTCAGGTGTTCCTTGGTCTCCACAACTGACCGGCTGGCGAGATCATTAGTCCCTATATGTACAAGGAAATCAAAGTTTTCTCCTGCTTCCTGAACAATTTTAGCAATGGGGTCAGTGCCTCTCCATGCGGATGTGCCTGGGAGACATCTAACCATTACCCCTTGCTAAAGATGGGTATGAACTCCTCGAATTATGCAGTCTCCTTTGATCAGAAGTTTTTTGGATTTCTTTTTTGCTTTTTTGTTTTGGCTTCTGTTTTGGGTGAGTTTTGTTGTGCTAGCTCCTGTGCTACAGTGTTCTGCTCTGAAGTGTTCTCTGCCACGTTATTTGATTTTGGAGACAGAGGCAGATACCTGTTTGTAGTTTTTATATGGTTTGTGGAGGTAATATGTTGGAGAGCATTGAGTGATGGGGCACCTGATTTGCCCCTCCTAACCACCTGCCAACCTCCCAGACCAACTGCCCTCTGTGGTCAAGGTGTTGGATGTTGGGGAAATGGCGGGTGGTTCTTGTAATATATTTCCTCTTGAATATGTAATTTGAGGCATGCAATCTCTGCCCATGCTGCCTGGAACTGATCCCTTAGATTTCCAATTGACCGGCATGTAGGACAGTGTCCTAAACCCTGTAAAACTGCCCTTCTGAAAAGTGTTCCACAGTACCTGCAGTTAATGATATCCATTACAGAGAAGCTGCTGGGTTTATAACCTGGTCAGAGTAATTAGAAGGAACAAAATGAAAGCCAAAGTTTGATTTTGTGTTTTGTTTGTTTGTTTTTTTATAACTTGCTATAACAAGTTAAATTACTAGTGCCCCTGTAAATGAGGTCACCATGTGGATACCCCACTGATCCACCCCTTCCTGCTTTGCCACAGGAAATGTCATGACTGTGTTACCCTATAAAAGGAGTGTAGCGTGGGGTGGATGGGATTGGGGTGGTGGCTGGGCCCTTCCCCTACCAAAAAAGAAGAACCACAGATGAAAGAAACAAGGCGGTAAGAGCAGAAACAATCAGCCAGCAACAAATGCAGTAGCCTTGAAAGCTTATTCTAATGACAGATAAAACTGTAAAACCTGTAAAGCACCACCTGTAATAATTTCACAGAAGATATACACTGTAAGAAACACTTTGCTACAGAGAAAGATAAAGCAGTAACAGAAGATATACCTCGCAAAAGACATTTGAATGTCATGAGCATGGCTTCAGTTGGGCTGTAGCTGTGAACTCAGTATCCAATACCTGGTCCTTTGGCATGGGAGCACTGCCTGGCTGAGGCCATGCAACTCCTCAGTGTCCTAACTTGTGTGCAGCTGGTATCAGGGAAGTATATTGTTGATCTCCATTACTTCAGTTGGGCTGTGGCTTTGCACTCATGATCCAATACCTGCTCGGGGTTGGGGGCATTTCCTAGCTGAGGCCGTGGAACTCTTCAGTGTGCTAACCTGTGTGCACTTGGTATTAAAGAGGTATTCTGTTGATGTCCATGGCTTTACTGGGGCTGTGGCTCTGCATTCTGGATACCTGGTCTGGGGGGGCATTGTCTGGCTGACGTCGTGCAACTCCTCAGTGTCCTAACATGTGTACAGCTGGTTTCATGGAGGTATACTGTTGATGTCCATGATTTCACTTGAGCTGTGGCTCTACACTCATGATCCAATACCTGCTTTTGGGAAGGGGGGGCGGCTTTTGCTGACTGAGGCCATACAACTCCTTAGTATCCTAACTTGTGTGCACCTGATATCAGGGAGGTATGCCACTGATGTCCATGGGTTCACTTCAGCTGTAGGTCTGCACTCAGTAGCCAATACCTGTTCTGGGGGTGGGGGCATTGCAAGCCTGAGGGTATACAACACCTCAGTGTCCAAACTTGTGTAAAGTTGGTATCAGGGAGGTATACTGTTGATGTCCATGGCTTTACTTGGGCTGTAGCTCTGCACTCAGGATCCAGTACCTTCCCAGAGGGTGTGGGGGCATTGTCTGGCTGACACCATGTAACTGCTCATTGTTCTAACATCTGTGCACCTGGTATCAGGGAGGTACAATGATAATGTTTATGCCTTTAGTTGGGCTGTGGTTCTGCATTCAGGATACAATACCTGGGCTGTGGGGGTGGTGACATTGCCTGCCTCATCTGTACAACTCCTCAATGTCCTAACTTGTGTGCAGCTGGTATGAAGGAGGTATACCATTGATGTCCCTGGCTTTACTTGGGGTGTGGCTCTGCACGCAGGATCCAGTACCTGGTCTGGGGGGGTCATTGCTTGGCTGAGGCTGTACAACTCTTCAGTGTCCTAACGTGTGTGCAGCTGGTCTCATGGAGGTATACCAGTGATGTCCATCACTTCACTTGAGCTGTGGCTCTACACTCAGAATCCAATACCTGCTTTTGGGTGGGGTGGGGACATTGGCTGACTGAGGCCATACAACTGCTCAGTGTCCTAAATTCTGTGCACCTTGTATCTGGGAGGTATGACTTTGATATTCATGGCTTTATTTGGGCTGTGGCTCTGCACTCAGTATCCACTACCTAGTCTGGGGGTGGTGGTGGCATTGCCTCACTGAGGCGATGTAACTCCTCGGTGTCCTAACTTGTGTACAGCTGGCATCAGGGCAGTATACTGTTGATGTCCATTGCTTTAGTTGGACTGTGGCTGTGTACTCAGGATCCAATACATGATGTGTTTGGGGGTGGGGGAATTGCCTGGCTGAGACCATGCAACTCCTCACTGTCCAAACTCATGTGCAGCTGATATCAGCGAGGTATAACATTGATATCCATGTCTTTACTGGGGCTCTGGCTCTGCACTCAGGATCCAGTATCTGGTGTGGTTTTATTTATTATTTTGAAAATTGTATATTTTATAATCAATATATTTTTATACCTTTTTCTTAAAAACAGAATTGTATTTTGTAATGCATATTTAAAAAAAATATATATTTGACATAAATATTTTTGCCAAAAAAACAGCGAAGTGTGTTTATTATAAGCATCGAAAAGTGATGAGTATTTGTAACAAGAAATAACAAAACAACTTAAAGTAGCCTACCTTGTGTGTGGCTGGTGTCAGGGAGGCATACCGTTGATGTCCACGGCTATACTTGAGCTGTGGCTGTGTACTCAGGATCCAACACCTGCTCTGGGGGGTGGGGCATTGCCTGGCTGAGACCATGCAACTCCTCTGTGTCCTAACTTGTGTGCAGCTGGTATCAGGGAGGTATACTTTTGATGTCCATGGCTTTACTAGGGCTGCAGCTGTGCATTCAGAACCCAATCCCTGGTGTGGCAGGGGTGAGGTCCTTGCCTGACAGAGCTGTACAACTCCTCAGTGTCCTAACTTGTGTGCAGCTGGTATCAGGGAGGTATACTGTTGATGTCCATGGCTTTACTGGGGCTGTGGCTGTGCATTCAGAACCCAATCCCTGGTGTGGTGGGGGGTGAGGTCATTGCCTGGCTCAGCTGTACAGCTCCTCACTGTCCTAACTTGTGTGCAGTTGGCATTAGGGAGGTATACTATTGATGTCCATGGCTTTACTTGGGGTGTGGCTCTGCACTTAGGATGAAAAAAGGCAAGAACGTGGGCTTGACAGCAATCATAAAAGAAAGAAGTCCTCACATTAGGACACTATAAAACTGATTTTAATGTTGCAAATATCAGTAAAAACAAAACGTTGTAAAAGGTACAAATAAGTGGTAGCTACACCCCAGTAACCGTCAACGTTTCAACTTCATAATCAGACGCTTTATCAAGACGTCAGCAGCTCACATAATCACCACTTAAATAGTGCATACAAATCACACACACCCAGCAGACACACACTTGCTTTAACCAATGCAGTTAATTAAAGTGCTGCTCACAGATGCTATTAGAAACAGGAATAGGCTATAGCTGCAAATACACAGTCAAATACTTAAAATAAATACCATTGCAACTCCCTATTATAATAAAAACATGTTGGAAAATAAACACTAAGTGCTCCTAACAATTGCATACTTGAAGTAAATACTGTTATAGCCTAAAAACCTATTTATTAATAAACAGTAACTGAAGTGCTCAACTGTCCAACTCCTCACTGTCCTAACTTCTGTGTGCAGCTGGTATGAGGGAGGTATACCATTGATGTCCATGGGTTTACTTGGGGTGTGGCTCTGCACTCAGGATCCAATACCTGGGGTGTGGGGGCAGTGCCTGGCTGAGACCATGCAACTCCTCAGTGTCCTGACTTGTGTGCAGCTGGTATGAGGGAGGTATTCCACTGATGTCCATGGCTTTACTGTGGCTGTGGCTCTGCGCTTTGGATACCTGGTCTGGGGGGGGGGTATTGCCTGGCTGATGCTGTGCAACTCCTCATTGTCCTAATGAGTGTGCAGCTGGTTTCATGGAGCTATACCGGTGATGGCCATGTCTTCACTTCAGCTGTGGCTCAACAATCACGATCCAGTACCTGCTTTTCGGAGGTGGGGACAATGGCTGGCTGAGGCCATACAACTCCTCAGTATCCTGACTTGTGTGCACCTGGTATCAGGGAGGTATGCTGTTGATGTCCATGGGTTCACTTCAGCTGTGGGTCTACACTCAGTATACAATACCTGTTCTGGGGGTTGGGAGTATTGTGTGCCTGAAGGCATGCAACTCCTCAGTGTCCTAACTTGTATACAACTGGTATTAGGGAGTTATACCTTTGATATCCATGGCTTTACTTGGGGTGTGGCTCTGCACTCAGGATCCAATGCCTGGGGTGTGGTGAGTGGGGGCAGTGCCTGGCTGAGGATGTGAAACTCCTCAGTGTCATCACTTGTGTGCACTTGGTATAAGGGAGGTATACCGTTGATGTCCATGGCTTCACTTCAGCTGTGGCCGTACACTCATGATCTGATGCCTGCTTTTGGGGAGTGGGGACATTGGCTGGCTGATGCCATACAACTCCTCAGTATCCTAACTTGTGTGCACCTGATATCAGAGAGGTATACTGTTGATGTCCATGGGTTCACTTCAGCTGTGGGTCTACACTCAGTATCCAGTACCTGTTCTGGGGGTTTGGGAGTATTGCCTGCCTGAAGGCATGCAACTCCTCAGTATACTAACTTGTGTGCACCTGGTATCAGGGAGGTATGCTATTATTGTCCATGGCTTTATTTGGGGTGTGGCTCTGCACTCAGGATCCAATACCTAGGGGGTGGGGCAGTGCCTGGCTGAGACCATGTAACTCCTCAGTGTGCTGACTTGTGTGCACCTGGTATGAGGGAGGTATACCATTGATGTCCGTGGCTTTACTTGGGCTCTGGCTCTGCACTCAGGATCCAATACCTGGGGTGTGGTGCTTAGGGGGATTGCCTGGTTGAGAATGTGCAACTCCTCAGTGTCCTAACTTGATGTCCATGGCTTTACTGGGGCTGTGGCTCTGCACTTTGGATACCTGGTCTGGGGGGCATTGCCTGGCTGATGCTATGCAACTCCTCATTGTCCTAACATGTGTGCAGCTGGTCTCATGGAGCTATACCGGTGATGTCCATGTCTTCACTTGAGCTGTGGCTCAACAATCACGATCCAATACCTGCCATTGGGGAGTGGGGACATTGGCTGGCAGAGGCCATACAACTCCTCAGTATCCTAACTTGTGTGCACCTGATATCAGAGAGGTATACTGTTGATGTCCATGGGTTCACTTCAGCTGTGGGTCTACACTCAGTATCCAGTACATGCTCTGGGGGTTGGGAGTACTGCCTGCCTGAAGGCATGCAACTCCTCAGTATACTAACTTGTGTGCACCTGGTATCAGGGAGGTATGCTATTGATGTCCATGGGTTCACTTCAACTATGGATCTACACTCAGTATCCAATACCTGTTCTGGGGATTGAGAGTACTGCCTGCCTGAGGGCATGCAACTCCTCAGTGTCCTAACTTGTGTGCACCTGGTATCAGGGAGGTATGCTATTGATGTCCATGGGTTCACTTCAGCTGTGGGTCTACACTCAGTACCCAATACCTGTTCTGGGGGTTGGGAATATTGCCTGCCTGAGGGCATGCAACTCCTCAGTGTCCTAACTTGTGTGCACCTGGTATCAGGGAGGTATGCTATTGATGTCCATGGGTTCACTTCAGCTGTGGGTCTACACTCAGTACCCAATACCTGTTCTGGGGGTTGGGAATATTGCCTGCCTGAGGGCATGCAACTCCTCAGTGTCCTAACTAGTGTACAGCTGGTATCAGGGAGGTATACCTTTGATGTCCAGGTATTTACTTTGGGTGTGGCTCTGCATTCAGGATCCAATACCTGGGGTGTGGGTGTGGGGGCAGTGCCTGACTGAGGTTTTGAAACTCCTCAGTGTCATTACTTGTGTGCACTTGGTATCAGGAGGATATATCATTGATGTCCATGGCTTTACTTGGACTGTGGCTCTGCACTCAGGATCTAATAACTGGTGTGGGAGGGTGAGGGCATTGCCTGTCTCATCCTTACAACTCCTCAGTCTCCTAACTGATGTGCAGCTGTTATCAGGGAGGTATTCCATTGATGTCCATGGCTTTACTGGGGCTGTAGCTCTGCACTAAAGATCAAATACCTGGTCAGGGAGTGGGTTCATTGCCTGGCTGAGGCTGTACAACTCCTCAGTGTCCTAACATGTGTGCAGCTGGTCTCATGGAGGTATATAATTGATGTCCACGACTTCACTTGAGCTGTGACCCTTCACTCAGGATCCAGTACCTTCTTTTGTGGGGGTGGGGACAATTGGCTGACTAAGGTCATACAACTCTTCATTGTCTTAACTTGTGTGCACCTGGTATCAGGGAGGTATGATGTTGATATCCATGGCTTTAGTCAGGCTGTGGCTCTGCACTCAGTATCCAATACCTGGTCTGGGGGTGGCGGCATTGCCTCTCTGAGGCCGTACAACTCTTCAGTGTCCTAACTTGTGTACAGCTGGTATCAGGGAGGTATACCATTGATGTCTATTGCTTTAGTTGGGCTGTGGCTCTGCACTCAGGATCCAATATGTGGTCTGTGGGGGGCGGGGGCATTGCCTGGCTGACACTGTGCAACTCATCAGTGTCCTAATTTGTGTGCAGCTGATATCAGGGAGGTATAACATTAATATCCATGTCTTTACTGGGGCTCTGGCTCTGCAGTCAGGATCCAATACCGGGGTGGGGACTTTGCTTGGCTCTGCCATGCAACTCCTCAGTATCCTAACTTGTCTGCAGCTGTTATGAGAGGTATACCATTCATGTTTATGTCTTTAGTTGGGCTGTGGTTCTGTACTCAGCATCCAATACCTGATCTCATGGGGGCTGAGGCTGTGCAATTATGAAGTTGTGTGTAACTGGTATACGGCTGGTATACCATTGATGTCCATGGCTTTAGTTGGGTATGACTCTGTACTCAGGCTCTATTACCTCATCTGAGAATGTGCACTGAAAAACTGAATGGTATGTGGCGGTGGGAGCACAGGGCCCAACCATGCTTTCCATTTTATGTAATAACCCTTAGAGTAATGGTAATGCTAACAGTAACAGCAATGGTAATCGTACTGGGAATGTTAACACTGACAGTAACGCCAATGGTAATAGTAACAGTAACGGTAACACAAACGGTAATGGGAACTCAAATGGTAACAGTAATATAAATGGAAATGCAAACTGTAATGGCAACGGCGAAGCACAAGGAAGCAGTAATGTAAGCGCCAATGTAAATCCAAGTGCAAACGCAAATGGTAATGCAAACAGTAAGAAAAACACCAAAGGAAACAGTAACACAAATGGAAACAGAAATGCAAACAAAAACACATCCGCAAATAGTAATGCACACGCTCATGCAAAATGAAATGTTAATGCAAACTGTAACGAGAACGGAAGCAGAAATGTGAATGCAAATGCTAATGGTAAAAGTAACGCAAACACACACGTGGACAGAAACAATTACGCAAGTGGTAGTGGAAATGCGAGTGCAAACGTAAATGCAAACAGTAATGGTAACGCAATTGGTAATGGAAAAGCAAATGGTAATGGTAATACAAACAGAAATGCAAATGCAAACAGTAACAGCAGTGGCGGAGCAGAAGGAAAGAGTAACATAAGCGACAACGTAAACACAAGCGCAAATGCTAACAGTAACGGAAACGCAAACGGTAATGAAAACACCAACAGTAATGCAAATGGAAACTCAAATGCTAAAGGTAACTGCAATGGTGACACCAAACAAAACAGTAACACAAATAGAGATGTAAATGAAAATGCAACCACGAATGGTAACACACACGGTCATGCAAAAGGAAACACTAACACAAACTGTAATGGGAATGCAACCGGAAACAGGAACACAAACACTAACAGCAAAAGTAATAGTAATGCACATGCTTTGTGTCCCAAAAAGGTGCATTGAGAAGCACAGTGAATACAAAGAATGTGGGCACAATTATGGCCCTCGGACCAGAAAATGAGTACTTAGAATACGGAGTTGCTTAAATCTCAGAAACCATATGACGAAGAAAAAAATGAAAATCTCATATTATGTACAACTTTACAAGCTAGTTTTGGTCTTAGCCCAGCCAGTGGGGACTAAGAATTGTTGCGACAAAGAGTCTGTATCTCGAACTGTTTTTGAGAAACAGGACTCGAAAGACGCAGTGGATGCCGTAATGTTATTCTATGAGATAAAACATCAACCTCGGAGTACCATAATTTTTCAGCCCTATTATATTTTGGCACCAAACCACTAAAAGGCACATCTGTGTGATGTTGGCTTTGTTCCGTGCAAATTTCAGCCCAAAAGACCATACTGTTGTTTTGCAGCAGGGTGTCAAACATTTCCAATTGATTTTGGCATAGTGCTGCAAAGTACTTTTGCAAATCACAAAACTTTCGCAAAACAAATCACGAAAGTGTCGTATAGTACTTTAAAGTAAAGTACTTAAAGTATGTAAAGTACTTTGTGACACTACTTTTTAAAACATTTAAAAACATATTTCTGGTATGTTTTACCCCCCAAAAAAAGACAAGGCTAGCATCCTCAGGACTCGACTAGGTGAACACAACAAGAAGTGTGTCCCTAGATGGTCCTAAATTTATGTAAACATTTCTCTGACCACCAACTAAAACAAAATGGCTGATTTGTGAGAGTAAAAGGTCATTTATGGTAAAATCGCATTTTCAGACACTTTCATTTTTGTTAACTTTTCCCATAGACTATCATACGATTCGTTTTTTTTTTATATAACTTTTGAACCGTTTAATATTTTTTCACAAAATCTTTATAAGGCACATCAGGGACCCCAGCTGCATGTTTCTTGAAGTTTTCGGACTGACCGCGAGAAATGTGCATGCTGTAGTTGCGAGCAAAGAAACACGCAAATAAAGTAGTGTATGCATTTTGTGGCGCTCTGTAGCTCCACAACTGTACATCCAATCACAACACAACTTGGCAGGTCCAGAGATCTATGGTCCCTGATGTGCCTTTTGAAGATTTCATGAAAACATATTAAACGGTTCGAAAGTTATTCAGAAAACACTGAATCCTATTATAGTCTATGGGAAAAGTTAAACTATTTGAAAGTGTCGCAAATACAGTTTTTACTGTTGCAAAAGACTCCTTTACTTTTGTGATTCAGCCATTTTTTTTCAGTTGGTGGTCAGAGAAATGCTTGGCATTTAAATGTGGGACCCTCTGGGGACATAATTCTTGTTGTGTGCACCTAGTCGAGCCCTGAGGATGCTAGCCATGTCTTTTTGGGGGTAAAACACCCCAGAAATATGTTTTTTTAATTTTTTTTTCAAAAGTGGTCTCCTGAAGTACTTTTGCATATGCAACACTTTTGTGATTTATTTTTGTGAAAGTGTTGTGATTTGTGAAAGTACTTTGCGACACTGTGCCCAAAACAATAGGAAATCTTTGCCACCCTGCAGCAAAACAACAGTTTGGTCTTTTGGGCTGACATTTGCAGGGAAGAAAGCCAACATCCCACATATGTGCTTTTTGGTGGTTTGGTGGCAAAATATTACAGAGCTGCAAAGTTATGGCACTCTGAAGTTGATGATTTTCCCCATAGGATAACACTGCGGCATCTGCTGCGCGTTTCTGGTCCCGTATCTCAAAAATGGGTAGAGATACAGACTTTCCGTCACAAAAATTCTTAGTCCCCCATTGCAGGGCTAAGAGCAAAACTAGCCTGGAAAGTCATAAATAATATGAGATTTAAATTTTCTTTCTATGCCATACGGTTCCTGACATATAAACAATTTAGTATTCCAAGTACTCATTGTGTGGTCTGAGAGCCATTATTATGCCCACATTCTTTGTATTACTGTGCTTCTGAATGCACCGTTTTGGGACACGGTGCGTTTGCGTGCACTTTTACCATGACGCTATGCTCATGTTTCTGCTTGTGTTAGTGTTTCTGTTTCATGCACCATATGCTACCATTTCCATTTGCATTTCCATTTATGTTATTGTTTCTTTTGGTGTCACCATTGCCGTTACTCATGAATGGTTACATTTCCATTTGCATTACCATCACTGTTTGTGTTTTTGTTATCGTTGCATTACCTTTGTGTTTCGCGTTCTGGTACTGTTAGCATTTGCACTTTTGTTTCCGTTGTTGCTTGCGCTACTGTTTCCTTATGCATCGCCATTGCCGTCACTATTTGCGTTACTGTTACTGTTTGTGTTTCCATTACCGTTTGCGTTACCATTAGTGTTTGCATTTATGTTTGCACTTGCATTTCCATTACCATTTTGTTTGCTTTTGTGCTTGCATTTGCATTACCATTTGCGTTACTGTTTCCTTTCACGTAACCATTGGCATTACCATTTCTGCTCGCATTTGTGTTACCATTACTGTTTGCATTTTCATTACCTTTTGTGTTACCATTTGATTGTGCATTTCCGTTACCATTTGTGTTAGCATTTCCATTTGAAGTCATCATGTGCGTTATCGTTTTCATTTAGTTTTGCACTTGCATTTGCATTACCATTTGGGTTACTGTTTCCTTTCGCGTCACCATTGGCATTACCGTTTCTGCTTGCATTTGCATTACCATTACCGTTTGCATTGTCATTGGTGTTTGCATTGCCATTTGTGTGTGCGGTTTCGTTGCCATTACTGTTCTCAATACTGTTACCATTACCATTAGCATTACTGTTAGTGTTAACGTTCCCATTAGGATTACTGTTCCCATTTCCATTGCTGTTACTGTTAGCATTACCGTTACTGTTAGGGTTATTACACACAAATAGAAAGCATAGTGGGAGCGTGGGGCCCATTCACTATTTATAGTGCACATTCTCAAAAAGAAAGGAAATTCATGGCAAAAAAAACTCCAATTAATGCATCAGTTAGGGTTGTTCCACAGCAACAAAGGCAAGAAAATTCACTGTTAGGGTTGCCACACCTACCATCCTGCCCCTATCCCACCCCCGCCAACAGGCATCAGGGTGTGCGTTGGTGTCATCATGCCTAACTCTCACCCCATTCTCCTATACTGCACCACCTCAGCTTCTTTACACATGGAATGCGGTGAGAGTTAGGCTGATGACCCCAATGCAGACCCCAATGCCTGTTGCTGGGGGTGGGGTGGGGATGGGATAGTAGGGGTGGCAACCATAACACCAAATTTCCTCGCTTTTGTCGCTGTGGGACAACTCTAACTAATGCATTAAACTGAGTTTTTTGTTATGAATATGAAATATATATATAAACTCAGTTTAATGCATTAGTTAGGGTTGTTCCATAGTGACTAAATATAAGTATATATTATATATACATACATACGTACATATATGCCCTGGCTCAGGAATGGGGTTCATTCTTGGCACAGTACTAGAAAACTCTGAATTTTTGAAAACACTAACCCTGGGAAAGACTATATAAATGTGCTGAATGTGACAAGAGTTTTGCCCAGAAGTGTTACCTGACAGTACATCAGACAATTCATTCTGGAACCTGATTCTTGAATAAGCCCTGGCTTAAGAATGGGGTCCATTCTCATCACCGTATTAAAAACCCTTGAACATTTGGAGACACTAACCAAGAAAGAGACACCATATAAATATGTTGAAATCCAAAAAGAGTGTTGGGGGTAAAAGTAGCCTGAGAAAACATTAGAGAAGTCAATCTGGAGACTACAAAAAAGCATTTGACAGTATCCCACACTCCTGGATCACGGAGTGCTTACGGATCTACAGGATACACCCTACACTGATAAACTTCATCACAACAACAATGACAAAGTGGCAAACCACCCTGCAATTAAATCATGAGAAAGGTCAAATCACCATCCCAAATATAAGTATCCAACGAGGGATATTTCAGGGTGACTCTTTGTCACCGCTTCTGTTTTGCCTTGCCCTCAATCCCTTGAGTAACCTAATCAACAACCTAGGCTATGGATACAGCTTGAATCCCAGAAACAAAAATAATCAACAGCTAACATCTCACCTTCTATTTGTAGATGACCTAAACTTACAGTTCATCTGACAAACATTTGAAAGAACAACTCAAATTGTTAAGACCTTTTCTGATGACATACGGATGACGTTTGGCCTAGACAAATGTGCCAAAGCAACATTTGTAGCAGGAAAGTTAACTCGTAAAGAAAACTTGAATCTATCGGAGGTTTGTGACATAAAAGAACTTGAGCAAGAGGGAGTGTATAAATATCTGGGAATAGATGAAGGAGCAACAGCACAACATGAACAAATGAGAGTAAAAGTAAGCAAGGAATATTTTAGAAGGTTAAAGCTAATTTTGAAAACTGCCTTGACAACACAAAATAAAGTGCAAGCTATAAATCAACTCGCCCTTCCAGTGATATCTTACAGCTTTGGTGTGATAGACTGGCCACAGAAAGTGTTGAACCAGCTAGATATAAAAACAAGAAAATGTTTCATGCTCACCAATTAATATACAAAAATCAGTGCATGCCAAGATTATACATCCAGGCAGAAGGAGGCATGGGCCTCATTGAGATTGATTACACATATAGATCCACAATAGTGGGTTGCATACATACATACTGACATCCTTGGACCCAAATATAGCCAAGGTCTTACATCATGAAGAAAATAAGCTCTAAATGACTTCACTCATCAAATTAGGAGAAGCCTTCAGAAGGGTAGAGAGATTGATGTCAATTCAAAAGTAGATAAGGAATTGTCAGCAACAGAAAACGCCAAGAATCAGAAAAAGGAGTATAAGGATAAAGACCAACAGAAAAGAAAAACAATTGGAAAGTCCATAATTATAGTGGAAAATACAGGGAGCTATGGAGCAACCACAGGTCGATCAAGCTCTGACCCATGAGTGGTTAAAAGAGGTGAATTTAGGCCACGAGATGAGACTAATAATGGCAGCTCAAGATAGTGGGCTACGACAAGATGGTTCACAAAATCCATTGAAAAACAGGAGAAACAGACAAGTGCAGGTTCTGTAGTACAGAATTAGAAAGTTGCACATCTTGTGGCTGGATGTGAAGTACTCATGGCAGAAGGCCTGTATACTGAAAGACACAACAATGTAGCAAGATTGATCCACTGGAAACTGTGCAAACACTATAACATACAGGTAGCAGAGAGATACTGGAAACATGAACCTCAAAGAATCACAGAGAATGAAGAAGTAATGATCACATGGGATCACCCAATACCAACAGCCAAGAAAGTGGAAGCAAGAAAACCTGATATTGTAATACAAGAAGAAAGAGAACAAAGGTAGCATTACTGATTGAAATAGCACCCCTAAGTGACTACAGTGTGCTACGTGTACAGAGAGACAAAAATCAGAAATACCAAGATATGCAGTCAGAAACTAAACTGATGTGGAATAAGGACACACAGATTGTTCCAGTAGCGCTTGGAGTAATGGGACTAATCAAAAGAACTTTCAGGCACATTTAAATATGCTACCAATACTTTGACACCTTATGAACTTCAAAAGGAAGCTATTTTGGGGACGTTACGTGTGCTGAGAAGAGCGCTCTCAGCAAACATCAAAGATTAATACAGTACTAATTTCTTGAGTTTTGAATATGCCCTGGCTAAAGAATGGGGTCCATTCTTGCCACGGTATTAAAAATCCCTAAACATTTGGAGACACTAACCCCGAGAGAAAGGCCATATAAATGTGTTGGCCACAAATTAGGCAGCAGACTTCCAGGCAGCTGTTCCCGGTCATACAGGAGGTCACAAGGGTCTACACGGAGCTGCCCTCCCCCCTGAATTAAGCAGCAGACTTCCAGCTGCTCCTAGTCATGCAGGAGGTTGCGATGATCCACACGGAGCTGCCCTCCTCTGAATTAAGCAGCAGACTTCCAGCTGCTCTCAGTCATACAGGAGGTTGTGAGGGTCCACATGGAGCTGCCCTCCCCCTGAATTAAGCAGCAGAATTCCAGCTGCTCCCAGTCATACAGGAGGTCACGAGGGTCAACACGGAGCTGCACTCCCCCTGAATTAAGCAGCAGACTTCCAGGCAGCTTCTTCCAGTCATACAGGAGGTCGTGAGGGTCAACACGGAGCTGCCTTCCCCCTGAATTAAGCAGCAGAATTCCAGCTGCTCCCAGTCATACAGGAGGTCACGAGGGTCCACACGGAGCTGCTCTCCCCCCGAATTAAGCAGCAGACTTCCAGCTGCTCTCGGTCATACAGGAGGTTGTGAGGGTCCACACAGAGCTGCCCTCCCCGCGAATTAAGCAGCAGACTTCCAGCTGCTCTCGGTCGTACAGGAGGTCATGAGGGTCCACACGGAGCTGCCCTCCCCTTGAATTAAGCAGCAGAATTCCAGATGCCCCCAGTCATACAGGAGGTTTCGAGGGTCCACACAGAGCTGCCTTCCCCCATATTAAGCAGCAGACATCTGGGCAGGTACATCTTTCACACTAAACCAGGATCCCAATCGGCCAATGTTTTCCTTTGTGTGTGGTGGCTGTAGTGGTAGTGACCCAACGGCTCTTACATAGAACGTTGCATGAACAAAGGCTGTTGTTTTGGCACCTTTTTCTAAATAAAATCAGCGTAGATGTGGAGATAGTTTTTTACTGTGACTCTCCTCACAGAACACATGGACTTTATACTGCACTGATGTTACTTTAAATTACTTGAAGTTGTGCTGGCTGATACTTTAATCTCTGTTTGTTGCCTAGACAGTTACTATAATTCTGCTGCCTGCTTAGTAAGTGTGCCATTTTAAAAGCAGTCTTTGCATAGGCAGTTGCTGCTTAGACAGTTAAGTTACTTTAATTTTGCTGGCTAGTTAGTGAATGTGCCATTTTAAATTGGTCTATACATGGCAGCCAAATATAGATCCACTGTGTACAGCATAGTTAATCTGGAGTGACCTTAGACCCTCCCCAGAATCTCACCCTCCCTTACCTGAATTTAACCCAGTTCTTCCTTTCTCTACCTACAGTTGCTCCCAGTCATACAGGAGGTCACGAGGGTCCACACGGAGCTGCTCTCCCCCTGAATTAAGTAGCAGACTTCCAGGCAGGTACATCTTTCACACTAAACTGGGATCCCAATCAGCCAGCATTTTCCTGTGTGTGCGGAGGCAGTAGTGGTAGCAACCCAACTGCTCTTACATTGAACACTGCATGCCCCGCCGATGCAGAAGCGTCGGCTGCCCACCACCCCCACCACCACCCTTGGTGAGCATTTCCTTTTATAGGAGAGGCCAGCGTCTATGATTGGCCAGCTTCTATGGTTGGCTGGAAACTATCAGCCCACTTTCTCACTTGCAGCTTATATCCTCCTGCCACTAGGGGTTCAGTAACTCTTCCCCTTCTCTAACAAAAAAAAAGTCTAACATGGATCAACACTTCCTGGTGCTTCTCACAGTTGCTTCCCTCCTCCCAACACAGTTTCTTCCTCCATCCAGCCTACCACATAATAGGACATACTACTTGTTCACTGATCCTGGGCACTCCACCTCCCCACCAGACCTCAACATCCCCATGCCCCCCCATTACAACTCCACCACATCCACCTACTTCACTGCCCTGATCTGGATGAGAACTATTACACCTATTGCCTGTGCTGCTCAATATTCCTTACCTCCACTGGTCTGCACCCCCTTACCCCTGTCAACCACCTCCCCTTCTGTCCCAATCCCTTCATATCCCCAGCTCTGCTAACACACCACATGCGCACTCTTCCTATACTGGTCACCCCTGTAAAAAAACTCCACTCTTTGTTATCCTCTCACCCCAAACTGAGATTGCTGAGGCTAACATTGCTCCAGCATGCCATCTTCCTTCTCCTCCTCCTATCAGGTCTCATGCACCCCAAACCTGGGCTGTCAGGACCTGGTCCCACCTTGGAGACAAGACCTGGGAGCCTTCTACTGGCCTCCATCAACATCCACAGTCTCCAGAGGAATTTTATTCCCCTCCAGGGCTGGATTGCACAACACTCTCCAGACATCATAGCACTATCCGAGACCTGGCTATCCAATAACATGCCTGATGGATCTGTCACCTTAAGCGACTTCACCATTTTTTGTGCTGACAGATTGAGCAAGCGTGGAGGTGGATGTGCCATTTATGTAAGCAACTCATTACATGCCACCCCAGCCTCCCTCCCTAACACTATGCCTTGTGCCCAGGTCCTAATTATCAAACTAAGACTGGGCAATACTGGAAAGACACTATATATAATGGCTGTCTACATCTCTCCAGGCAACCACAAACTTGCCTTTGAATCTTTTTTTGTCTAAAATCGCTCAACTCCCCTCCAAGAGTGAAATCATTATTCTAGTAGATTTCAATGTCAATTGGCTAACCACCGTGTCCTCCCTCTACAAAGATTCCATCCTAGCTTATGACCTTACCCAAGTGGTCCATTCACCAACCAGAGTAGACCCTAAATCTGGTACTTTCACTCTTATTAACCTCATCTTCACAAACTACCCAAACAACCTCACCAAGATCCAAGTACTCCCATACTCACTAAGTGACCACTCCCCTGTCATCTGCTGGTGGTCAAATAAACAGCCCCCTATTTTGCCTAAAGTTCATGCCCACAGGTGCCTCAAGAAAGGATCCTTCCCCCGTCTCAAATCATACCTCACTTCCTGTGACTGGACCCCTCTCCACTTTGCTCCTTCCATGGATGCTGCCCTCACTTATTTTATCTCTACTTTAAATCGGCCTGTGACATCTTCACCCCCATCACCAAGCATACAGTATGGCTAAACAATGGGACACACCCTGGATCTCCCAATCATTGCTGGACCAAATGCACCACAGAGACAACCTCTGGCACAGGGCACTGGACTCACAACTCCCCCATGACAGACAGCTATATAGAGAGACCAGGAACAAATGTACCTGGGCTATACAGCAAGCAAAAGCTAATTACTATAGGCAAACCCTAACCTCCTCCTGGGTCTCCAGGAACAAATTTTGGGGCAATATATAAGAACTCAGTGGGAAAACTGCATCCCCTACCCCAGACCAGCTACAAATTGATAGGGTCATCTCCCAGGACCCTGCAGCTATCTCCAATGCTTTCAGTTGGGCCTTCTCATACCTCAGCAACATCCTCCCCCATAACTTCTTCAGCCAGAGTCCAAGTCCCACTGCTTACAAACCGGCCTCCACTGACCACTCCCCTTTCCAGCTACAGGTCCTCACTTGCAGTGAAGCAAAATGCTATCTTACCAAATTCTTGATGAATGCCTGCCATAGCAATGACTCGCTGGACCTCAAACTCCTCCAGCTCACCCAGGATGTGATGCTGCCTCAGCTCACCAAAATAATTAACCTCTCCTTATGTCTCAACCAATTCCTCATGCCCTGGAAAAAAGCAGTTATAACCCCTATTCTGAAGAGTGGTGATCGCACCTCCACTAGCAATTATCGGCCCATCTCGATCCAACCTCCACTCTCCAAGGCACTCGAAAAAAATCATATCGGACCAACTCACAGAGTACCTGAACAAACATAACCTACTCAGCTGTGAACTACACAGCTTCCGTAGGGGCCACAGTACCACCACTGCCCTCGTCAAATACACATCATACATACATGAGGCACTAGAACAAGGTTCCCTTGTTGGGGCAATCTATGTTGATTTAACAAAAGCATTCAATACTGTCAACCACACACTGCTCCTCCACTCCCTCAGTGCCCTGAACTTCTCCCCGGAAGTCACCTCCTGGTTTGAAGACTATCTATCCAGCTGCACCCAACATGTCAAAATAAATACCACTGTCTCCTCCAGTAGACCAATCCTTGCCGGGGTCTTACAAGAATCCATTCTTGGTCCAGTACTTTTCACCCTCTTCCTAAACTCCCTTCCCCAATCCTGCAATGGTAAACTACTGCTCTATGTGGAAGATGCTGTGGTATTCTGGAAACACCCCCATCCCAACCTCCTCCAAACTGCCCTACAGGCTTTCTTTGGGGAACTTGAAGCCTGGTTCCCTGAGCATCGCCTATTGCACAACTACCACAAGACAAAGTCTATGATCTTTGCTCACCATCAGAGTCCTTACCGTAACACCCCACTAATTATCATGAACTCACTAGGCACAAAACTTGAACAGGTCTCCTCTTTCAAGTACCTTGGTATTAACCTTGACACTTCTCTCACCTATCATACACATATCCAACATGTCTCATTCTCCATTAACACTAGGCTAGGGATCCTATTCCGACACAGGCACTGCCTACCCCCACAGGCCCTCCGCCTAGCAGTGTCCTCCTCAGTCCTTTCCTTGGTGGATTACAGCATAATGATTTATGGGACTGCAGACCAAACAGTCTTACAATGCATTAACTTAGCTCTCAATAAAGCCTGCCGTATGATCACTGGAAGTGAACATTTTACTCACACTTGTGAGCTGTACAACCTAACGAACTGGCTAAACTTCGAAGGCATGCTCAAGTATCACACTTGACTCCTTGCAAAAAAGATACTCCAGAATCTAGCCCCTCAAGGCCTTCACCACCTCATCCAAATAGTCCCTATCAGAAGAGCCCCCAGGCTTTCCCCCAATGACACTCTCCTGGTCCCTCACTGCAGGACCTCCCTCCGGTATCAGGCTCCCCTGTGGGTAAACTACCTTCCACCCTCCAACTCCATGGCTCCCAGCCTTGGCTGATTTAAAACCAGCCTCAAGACCCACCTCCTCACCTCCACAGCATGCGAGTGCACATAATACTCCATCTTCCTACTTTTCATCTTTAGAGGTTGCATATCTTAATCTCTTCGAGGAATATTTTCATAACTTGTCAGTTTACCCACTTAGGATACACACTGGAAAAGGGGAACCATATCTGTATCTTGTTTGTTTCCCCTCATTACTTCTCTCACACTGTGAATATATTATGACTCAGGGTCCACTTAAGACCCCCTGAAACTGTAACCTACCATATGTAATGACATGGGGTCTACTGTTCATGACCACCACAGCTGTAACCTGCCAATTGTATATATTCTCTGTAATGTAGTACCTATGTAAGTATCTTGTTGTTATTTGTATATGTGTCTATATGACATGGAGCCTTTGCAAATGAGTCTTTGACTCAAAGGATTGTGATTCTGATTTCTCTCTTAAATAAACAAAAACAAAATGAGACAAGGGTTTTGGTGTTAAGAATAGCCTGATAAAACAGCAGCAAATTCACTGTTGATAGAGACCATAAATATGTTGATTGTATGAAGTGCTTTCACCAAAAGGGTGGCCTGATGGTACATAAGCAGATTCACTGGGGCTCGGATGGAGTGATGAAGTGAGAGTGACGAATCGTTGGTGGAGCAATTTGTGACACTAGTGACAAGCCACAGTTATTTCGTGCTCAAGTCTTGGTGAGTACCTTCACGTGGTGGGCCCTGTTTTAACAGAATCTCACCAAGGCGATACTACTGTATAGACAATCTATAGTATGGAAAGAGACAAAAATGAAACTGAAAGCTGGGCGCACAGATCCCAGCATAAAAAGTGCCCAACCTAGCCTAGGCACTAGGGCAAGGGTTGACGATGGATAGTGCCGTATCCTTGAGTAATAGTACCATCCCTGCCACAGTGTCAGATCATGGAATGCATGGTCCCACAGTGGTAGCAGCAGAAGCCAGCAAGCCACAAACAGTAAAAGACTGATAGGCCAGCCCAGAGGACTGCAAACAGTTAAGTGGACTTACGAGGACAAACTAGAAATTATGTATTGTTATTATTATGCGACGCACTCTGAGTTTCCAGTAAGAGGATATACCATCAGACTTCGGAACAAATTGCAGCAGAGAGAAATAATTGCCACAGACAAACTGAACAGTGTGACAGATGCAAACTTTAGATCCCTAATAGGACAAATAAAAACAAAAAAATACATAGATGAGATTAACTTGGGCAGACTACAGAAGGAAGCAAGTGAAGAGGTAGCAAAAGGGAAGGAAGAGGTACCAGAGGCTTTCATAGCAGGAAGAGCAGATACATGGGACACAGCAAAGAAAAGGGATCTGATAGGTAGCATTTATGCCAAAAGAAAGCAGCTCTTACCAGCACAGCAACGAAAATTACAGACATATTCGAACAGACATATAGACAGAGACATCCAGATATGGCAAACATCACAAAGAAAAGAATAACCACACAAAAGTGGAATGTAATGAAAAGTGCACAGTTTAGTGATCTAGAAAGGCAACACATCGAAATAGAAGTCCTTGAACAGTTAAAGAAAGAAGGATTTGAGGTAGCGACTCAGCCTCCACCAATATCATCTGGTAAGCTGTTACAGCAGACAACTGCTCAGCCAATATTGGTACATGAAACGAAACATGACACATCTCCTAAAGACACCCAGCAAAGTGCACATCAAGTGACATATCCGAGTAAAACAGCTGAAGTTCCAGTTCAACCCATACAGAGAGTGGAAGAGCAGGAAATGCCAACTACAGGAACAACCCTTAACCAAGAGGAAGAAAACATGAGAGAAGACTTGCTGGACCTAATTGACATGGACAAATATATTAAAATACATCAAAGGAAAGACTGCAAAATTACGCCTGACATACACAGTTAGGGAACACATAAAACAGATAAACAAAGTTATTGGAACCATCCAGAGGGATCCATATGATGTCACTGAAATAAACAGAATACATTATTGTGCAGCGAGACTAATAACAAATAGAGAAGTGCCAAAAAAGCAAGGAATGAGGAACAAAAAGAGAGGGAAATTCAGCATACCACCATGGAAAAAGCGGATAGAAGGGACAATTATGGAACTAAGATCAGAAGTATCACTGCTGGAGGAGTTTAGAAAAGGTAATAGATCAATGAAAGTCATCAAGAAAGTGGGTGAAATCAAAGAAAAATGCTGTATTAAAACAGATCAAGACCTAAATTTTACCATCTCAAATAACAAGCTTAAGATCTCTGCTCAAGCCGAGAAGCTCAGGAGATACGTAGAAAGGAACAATGAAAAAATGCAAAATAGATGGTTTAGAGAAGACCCGAAGAAATTCTATAGGGAGCTGGGAAAGAAAACAGCTAACATAAAAACTCCACCAGTAAAGAAAGAAATTGAGGAATTCTGGAGAAGTATTTATGAAGACCCAGTTGAACATAATAGGGATGCAGAGTGGATACAGGAAATAAAAGACAGCATTAAAAATGGTACTACTAGAGATATGGAGTGGCCTGACGTAACTGCTAAGGAGATAGAAATGAAGATAAGGAAGGCCTCCAACTGGAAAACCCCAGGTCCAGATGCAGTACCCAACTTCTGGCTGAAAGTACTAACATCTTTGCACCAAGATTTAGCTACCTCAAAAAACTATTTATACGCACACCCTGACTTGACACCCATCTGGTTAACAACAGGGAATACCACACTCCTTATTAAATCTGAACCTGCCAGTCTCCCCAAGAACTATCGCCCAATAACCTGTTTACCAACAACATATAAACTATATACTGGAATCGATGCAGATAGAGTCTACAACCATTTAGACTGCAATAAACTCATGGCAATAGAACAAAAGGTAATAAAAGAAAATCATATGGCAAAGGACCATCTCATGTTGAACAAAGCCATTATGGAGAGCTGCAAAAATGCCGAAATCTTAGTGTAGCATGGATCAACTACAAAAAGCATTTGACAGTATCCCACACTCCTGGATCACTGAGTGTTTACGAATCTACAGGATACATCCCACACTGATAAACTTCATCACAACAACAATGACAAAGTGGCAAACCACCCTGCAATTAAATCATGAGAAAGGTCAAATCACCATTCCAAATATAAGTATCCAACGAGGATATTTCAAGGTGACTCTTTGTCACCACTTCTGTTTTGCCTTGCCCTCAATCCCTTGAGTAGCCTAATCAACAACCTAGGCTATGGATACAGCTTGAACCCCAGAAACAAAACAATCAACAGCTAACATCTCACCTTCTATTTGTAGATGACCTAAAACTTTACAGTTCATCTGACAAACATTTGAAAGAACAACTACAAATTGTTAAGACCTTCTCTGATGACATACGGATGACGTTTGGCCTAGACAAATGTGCCAAAGCAACATTTGTAGCAGGAAAGTTAACTCGTAAAGAAAACATGAATCTGGCGGAGGTTTGTGACATAAAAGAACTTGAGCAAGAGGGAGTGTATAAATATCTGGAAATAGAAGAAGGAGCAACAGCACAACATGAACAAATGAGAGTAAAATAAGCAAGGAATATTTTAGAAGGTTAAAGCTAATTTTGAAAAACTGCTTTGACAACACGAAATAAAGTGCAAGCTATAAATCAACTCGCCCTTCCAGTGATATCATACAGCTTTGTGTGATAGACTGGCCACAGAAAGTGTTGAACCAGCTAGATATAAAAACAAGAAAAATGTTTCATGCTCACCAATTAATATACAAAAATCAGTGTATGCCAAGATTATACATCCCAAGGGCAGAGGGAGGCATGGGCCTCATTGAGATTGATTACACATATAGATCCACAATAGTGGGGCTACATACATACTTACTGACATCCTTGGACCCAAATATAGTCAAGGTCTTGCATCATGAAGAAAATAAGCCTAAAATGACTTCACTCATCAAATTAGGAGAAGCCTTCAGAAGGGTAGCAGAGATTGATGTCAATCCAAAGGTAGATAAGGAATTGTCAGCAACAGAAAATGCAAAGAATCAGAAAAGGAGTATAAGGATAAAGACCAACAGAAAAGAAAAACAATTGGAAAGTCCATAATTATAGTGGAAAATACAGGAGTTACTGGAGCAACCACAGGTCGATCAAGCCCTGACCCATGATTGGTTAAAAAGAGGTGAATTTAGGCCACGAGATGAGAGTCAATAATGGCAGCCCAAGATAGTGGGCTACGCACAAGATGGTTCACAAAATCCATAGAAAAAACAGGAGAAACAGACAAGTGTAGGTTCTGTAGCAGAATTAGAAACAGTTGCATCTTGTGGCTGGATGTGAAGTACTTATGGCAGAAGGCCTGTATACTGAAAGACACAACAATGTAGCAAGATTGATCCACTGGAAACTGTGCAAACACTATAACATACAGGTAGCAAAGAGACACTGGAAACATGAACCACAAAGAATCACAGAGAATGAAGAAGTAATGATCACATGGGATCACCCCATACCAACAGCCAAGAAAGTGGAAGCAAGAAAGCCTGATATTGTAATATAAGAAAAGAGGACAAAGGTAGCATTACTGATTGAAATAGCCACCCCTAGTGACTACAGTGTGCTGCATACAGAGAGACACAAAATCATGAAATACCAAGATATGCAGTCAGAAACCAAACTGATGTGGAATAAGGACACACAGATTGTTCCAGTAGTGCTTGGAGCAATGGGACTAATCAAAAAGAATTTTCAGGCACATTTAAATATGCTACCAATATTTGTGACACCTTATGAACTTCAAAAGGAAGCTATTTTGGGGACGTTACGTGTGCTGAGAAGAGCGCTCTCAGCAAACATCAAAGATTAATACAGTACTAATTTCTTGAGTTTTGAATATGCCCTGGCTAAAGAATGGGGTCCATTCTTGCCACGGTATTAGAAATCCCTAAACATTTGGAGACACTAACCCCGAGGGTGAGACCATGTACATGTGTTGATGTGCAAGCAAAAACTAAAATAATGTGGAATAAAAACACATATCATTCCAGTAGTGCTCAGAGCAATGGGGGCTAATCAAAAGGAACTTTGTGGCATATCTAAATATGCAACTAATGTCCATGACACCTTGTGAATTACAAAGGGAAGCCATCCTGGATATGCTATGAATCCTGGGAAGAGTACTCTCAACAAACAGCAGGGACTAAGGACTGATTTTCTGATTTTTTTTTTTCATTAAATATGCCCTGACTTAACCTTTTGGCTACCAACAGTATTTGAATGTACAGGAATTCTGGACTGATGTATCAGTCCATGGCACAGCAAGTGTTAAGAACGGGGTCCATTTTCATCACAACATTAGAAACTCCTGCACATTTGGAGACACTAACAAAGAGATGAAGGAGTAAAAATACAGCATGAACAAATGAGAGCAAAAATCACCAAGGAATATTTCAGATGGCTGAAGTTTATAATGAAAACTGCTTCAGCTACAGGAAACCGAGTGTGAGCTATAAATCAGCTTGCCCTTCCTGTGATATAATACAGCTTTGGTGTGACAGACTGGTCACAGAAAGTGCTGGACCAGCTAGACTAAAAACAAGAAAACTGCTCAGTGCCTACTAGTCCATGCACTGAAACCAGTGTGTGCTGAGAAAGGCATGGCCTCATCGACATTGATTACACATGTAAGTTCACAGTTGTGGGGCTACAGACATACCTACTGACATCCCAGGACCCACATATAGTCAGTGTCCTGTATCATGAAGGAAACAAGCCTACTGTGACCTCTGTTATCAAGTTAGGAGAAGTTTTCAGGAGTGTAGCAGAGACAGATAAGCCACCGGTAGATAAGGAGCAACTAGCAACGGAAACTGCAAAGAAGCAGGAAAAAGCATATAAGGATAAAGCTCAGCAGAGAAGAAAGAACAACTGAATAGTCTATAATTATAGTGCAGAACACAGGGAGCTGCTGGAACAATCGCAAGTCAATCAAGGCCTGACCCATGAGTGGTTAAAAAGAGGTGAATTTAAGTCACATGACAAGAGATTGATGATGGCAACCAAAGATACTGGACTATGGACAAGATGGCTCATAAAATCTATTGAAAAAGTAGAACAACATAAAAGTGCAGGTTCTGTAGTGCAGAATTAGAAACAGTTGCACATCGTGTGGCTGGATGTAAAGTACTTCTGGAAAAAGACCTGTGTACCAAAAGACACAACAATGTAGCAAGACTGAACCACTGAAAACTATGCAGACACTGTAGTACATAGGTAGCAGAGAAAAACAAGAAACATGAACCACAAATAATTGCAGAAAATGAAGAAGTAATGATTACATGTGGGATCACCCAGTACCAACTGCCAAGAAAGTGGAAGCAAGAAAAACAGATATAAAAAAAGAACAAAGGTTACATTGCTGATTGAAATAGCCATCCCTAGTGACAACAGTGCCTTGTATGTAGAGAGAGAGAGACACAAAATCATGAAATACAAGGATATGCAATCAGACTGCAAACTGATGTGGAATAAGGACACACACATTGTTCCAACAGTGCTCTGAGCAACTCAGAGCAATGGCAGTGTCAGTGGCTTAGCAGGTTGCACACTCGCCTCTGAGGCCGGGAGATCAGAAGGCTGTGGGTTCTATTTCCACACCAGGCACTTCAGTTAAATTCCAATACTGACACTGTAGTGAAGCATGAGGGGGTGTTGCACTCCTGAAGTGCCATCTTTCAGAGGTGTTAAACCGAGGTCCCATCTGCCTGTTCTGGTGGTAGTTCAGATGGATGTTAAAGATCCCAAGGCACTTCTCAAAAAGAGTAATGGAATTTTTTATTTAAATGAAAATAGTACAGTGACAAGAAGAACATAAGCAGGTCACGTAATTACAACAGCATACTCAGAAAACAACAAAGAAATGGGGGGAAAGAAAAATACTTGTAAACAAAGAAAATAAATCTGTCATTATGGAACATAACAGAAAAAAGGCAAACCTTAGGATTTAAATCATGAGAAATGCTTCCATAAATCAGAACAATTTTTTGTCATTTGCAATATCTCCTTTTCATATATACACAATAAATTTGGAGGTATTTGAATAACAACTTGATTTGTGCTATACTCTTTTTGTAGTAGCATTAAAGCGCATCTTGTTTGCCATAAATAAAAACCTACAAAGAGAAAAAATAGGTGCAGTGTGTTACTATTGTACTTATTCAGGTTAGTTGGATATAAACCATAAACAGTTGTCTCATAGAAGAATTGAGATAGATTTCTGTCTCCCCATGACATGAGAATGTCAGCCCAGAACTGCTGGGTAAAAGAGCAGTGTACATAGAAATGTTCTTGAGTCTCTAATAATCCAGGATACGTCTCTCTAGGGCACATGCACTCTTCTAGTTGCTTGTGTTTGTGGGAGTTCCTTATCCCCAACCTGCTATGACAGGAAAACCATGCATTGTCCCACATTTGGGGGGGAAGCTGTCTATCTGTTAATTGGCTTTATCTGGTGTTTCTAAAAAATGGTCTGATAGGATTACAGAGTAACAAGCCCTCCTAAAAAGCTGTGAAGTGGAGATTTTCCACTCCTTAAGTTTATTGCAGACTGGCAGCAAATAACCAGGGAGATTTAATTTCTTCATGGATCTGAGTAGGCCTTGGATTGAGGTCCAGGTCCCTAAAAATCTTGTAAAATTGTCTTTAAATGTACTAGCCAGGAGCGACATGTGTCCGTTAACATAGGGACAATGTTTTGGTACACAAAAATACAAAAAAAAGAATAAGACTGGCTGGATCATCCTCACCCCACCGAGACTGTAATCGTGATAAGTGTACCTCCTCTTCACAGGGTTTAATCTGTTCCCCCAGAGCCCCCCAAAGAAGATGTTCTTTACTTTCACTTCTGTGGAAGGGGGTAGTGGAAAAACATGAGCCACAGGAAGCAAAACTGGGACAACTAGGGAATAGAGCAAAGAAACATGTTTCCTTTAGAAATTATCTTGTTTTTCCAGGATGCCACTAAACCTTCAGCTTTTTGTACAGCTGAGACCCAGTTTAAAGTGGCATCATCCTGGCTACCATACTGTAGTCCTAAGATTGTCACTGGCTCTATGTATATTGAAATATTTGCAAAGGAGGTGGGGGGGTCTGGTCCTTGATTTAGTGGAGATGGGTATAGAAGTCCCTTGCTTTTATTAAAGTTTAATTTTGCACCTGAGATGTTTTCAGACCTGGAACTCTCATTTTTTTAATGCAGAATCATCCATGTCTGGGGTGGAGTAAATACTAATATCATCTGCATATGCACAGATGTTTGGAAGGGGGCCATGTGCTTCTACCCAAATACCTGGTATGTTTCCAGAATTTAATATTTTCCTCAAAAGAGGGTCAATTTGGAACGTATGCAAAAGAGACCTCATGGGGCATCCTTAGCGTACTCCTTACAAACCTTTAAACTGCCTTCCAAGGATTCCATTTATATAAGGGGTTATGTAATATGAAGCGTACCTCATAGGTATCCACTGAATACATTTATCCGGGATGCCATATTTTTTCAAAACTTGGAATATATAATAATGAGCTACCCCATCAAATGCCTTTTCTTGATCTAAGGCCAGAATTAAGCATCGTATGGTACTGTCCTTTTTCTTGGATAGAATTTCCCGTAAAATGGCAAGATTGTGAAACATGGATCTTTTTTGAATAGCATAGGTTTGTACTGGACAAACGACTGTTGCTGCAGCTTTAGATAATCTGTTCAAAAGGATTATTGCTAGAATTTTGTAGTTTATATTCAATAGATTTATGGGGCGCCAGTTTTTTAAGTCACTCTTGTCTCCTTTTTTGTATAACAAAATTGCAAGAGACTGAAATATATTTTTAGGGAGAACCTGTGAGACTAGCATGTCTGAAAATACAAATGTTAAAATGGGGACCAAGTATTTAGAGTATGCTATATAAAATTCTGCCATTAGACCATCCAGACCTGGGGCTGAATTTTTTTTTTAAGTTGGATATACAGTAGCATGTTGAGTTTCTTCTAATGTAATTGGTGCAGACAAACTGGTCACTAACCCTGTATCTAAAGTGGGACCATCTATATCATTGAGATACAGTACACTCCCGATTTTACAAACATGCTGGGGGACACCGAAAACATTCGGAAAATTGGGAGCCGCATTGAAATAAGTATGTTGGCAGACAGGTAGTCAAAATGTAAGCATTTTTTATTACAGGTATGTTTATGCACTGCACACTTACACACATTGAAATTAAGTAAGTTCAGTAGAGTACTGTACTGCAATCAAAATCAAGGCAGTCCAAGCAAAGCTGAACTAGGAGTTAGAGCACTACTTGAAAAAGTCAGTTATACTTAGCTGTCTTTTTGATTCATTCATTTTCTTGACAGCATTTAAGCACGGTTGTCTCAGTAACAGCATGTGGAGATAATCATTGTCGGCTTGCCTCTCCAACCAAGAAAGACACTGATCGAAAATGCTTACAGCTTCAGAGGAAGTTGGAACTTTGATTTCATCACTGTCATCTGGGTCTGGGAGCATCTCCTCCTGGAGTGACATTTGCTGCATAGCTATGGAGATGATATCTTCATCTGTTAGATCTCCATAGCCTTCATCATCATAGGCCACCCAGGCATCCACCATTTGCTGAGGTATGTTTAAGGGTGCTACCAATTCCTGCACAATCTGGGCAGCTTCATCATGTTGTGGAACAAGGGGGTCATTATGGGTGGTGGGTGCTGTTAGAACAACGCTCAATGGTTTCAGAGCACACCTCAGACCAGGACTCACCAAGGATGTAATGATTCAGTCAGCCCTCACTGGCATTGAAGCAGTCATCATCTCTGTTCAGGCTGCGATGAAATTGAAGCGTTTTCTCCTGTAACATGGGCCCTGAGATAGGAGTTCCTCTGGTATGGTTCTGTACGAACCAGAGGTACAGCGCCCAATCTAGCTGGTCATCTCAGCAGCCTATAATGTTTTTTCTTTTCTTTGGTGATTCATTAGAGTCAAGGGCTGAGGCAAAGTCTCAGATCTTCCCTTTGGCTTTCTTTATGTTGCAAACCATGGAGTTGCCTATGCCAAACTTACGCACATCAACTGCTTTTTCACCACTTTGCAAACATTCAATAACAGCCAGCTTCTGCGATATGTCTGTTACTGTTCACTTACATTTGGTCATGTCATAACACTGCCACACAATGGGTGTGCTAATGAGGATTAGGGCAGAGCTACGGTTCTTATGAGTGAACAATTAACACCCAACAATTGCCAACAGAGTTTAATTAACACCACATTGTTCAATTAACATCATGGCCAATAAAGTGAGTTAAGATTACCACTCCACTTAGGGGGACATAAAACAAATTTGGATTAACCGGAGAGTCAGTTAATTGGGATTCATAAAATCGGGAGTATACTGTACTCCTCATCCCAAACTGCCATGGAAGGAGCTCCAAACATTTAAAAAATGTGGTTCTGTGTGAAGTCTTGTATGTGAAAACATCAGTGAAACCCTTTCTAGTGAATGGATCCATTACTTGATCTAGATTAGTGGGTTGTATTCTAGCGTGACGACTTTTATAAATTTTGAGTTAAGGTTTTGAGCCCTGAGTGCCAAACTGAGCCTCTTTTTTTAAAGATTCTGCTCTATTATACTGCACTTTAAACATTTCAGCTTGAACCTCCTGAATCTCAGCTGATAAATCTACTGCGTTCTCATAAGATCTACAAATGAGAGAGAATAGTGTTTCCCTTAAGCCTAAATATTGCAAATATTTTGTTCTTGGTACATTTGCTGCGGCCTGAATAAAAAAAGCTTTACAATCATTTTTCACCTCCACCCACCATTCACCTAAGGAGTCAAAAGCTTCTAATAAAATATATTTTGCAGCTAGCAAGGAGTATATTTTGCTCTCAGCAGAAGGCAGTGACAACAGCTGATTATTTAACTTCCATCTAGCAAATCTGTTTTCCCAGCTGGAGACTTAGAAGGAGGTTTACATACAATTGAAACTGCCAAATGGTCAGAGGTGTCACATGGAATGGTGAAAGCTTGTGTAGTATCAAGATCCTTTAAAAGAAAAATGTACTCTATTCTTGTGGCCAGTGTACCTTTTATGAAGGTTCTAGCCCCAGTATCATGAATTTCCTTATAACTGTCCTTTAAACCAGCTGTTTTTAAAATAGAGTTTAAATAGTTAGTGTCCTCAAATAGCTTAGTGGCGCACCCTCTTCCTTGTATGGTAAGGAGAGTGGACAATTAAAGTCCCCGCCAAAAATGATACTGTATGTTTATTTCTTTGCAGATAGGGCTGAATTAGTTTAAAAATATCTAACTGTGCTGCAATACCATGTGGAGTGTATAGAAACATAGAATTTGATGGCAGATAAGGACTGCTTGGCCCACCTAGTCTGCCCATTTCCCTACCTAACAGATAAGCTGCAGATCCTAGTTAATCAACAGCCTACTTCCTCCTACCCCCCCACTAGAATTGCCTTATGTCTGTCCCATGCATTCTTGAATTCCCTCACTGTTTTTGACTCTACAACCTCTTCAGGAAGGCTGTTGTATGTATCCACAACCCTCTCTGTGAAGAAATACTTCCTCACATTACCTCTGAGCCATCCCCCCCTCTATCTTCAAATTGTGCCCATTTGTTTTTGCACATCTCTTTTTCTGAAAGATGCTACCCTCTTGGACTTTGTTGATTCCCTTGAGGTATTTGAAAGTTTCTATCATGCCCCCCTTTCCTCGAGGCTATACATCTTTAGTTCCTTTAGTCTTTTTTCATATGTCTTCTGATGCAGACACTGCATCATTTTGGTTGTCCTCTTCTGGACAGCCTCCACCCTGTCTATGTCTTTGCGGAGATGGGGTCTCCAGAACTGTACACAGTACTCCAGATGTGGTCTTACCAACTGTCTGTACAGAGGGCCAACAACTTCCTGTTTTCTACTGGTGATGCCTCTCCTTATGCATCCCAGTATCCCCCCAGCCCTCCTTACTGCCTTCTCACATTGCTGGCCCACCTTTAGGTCATCTGATATGACTACCCCCAGGTCCCTTTCCATTTTTGTTGTTGCCAGTATCTCACCCCCATTGTGTACTCTTCCCCTGGGTGTTTGTTTCCCAGGTGCATTACTTAGCACTTCTTTGCATTGAATCTAAGCTGCCATACATTTGACCATTCCTACAACCTTGTCAAGTCCCTTTTCATCCTTTCCACCCCACCTTGTGTATAAACCCTGTTGCAAATCTTTGTGTCATCTGTAAAGAGACATACTTTCCTGTCCAGTCCCTCTGCAATGTCACTTTTAAAGACATTAAAAAAGGACCGGCTCCAGTACTGAACCCTACGGTACCCCACTAGTAACCCTCCTTTCTTCACTGTGGACTCCATTTACTATTACCCTCTGTGTCCTGTTGTCCAACCAGTGTTTTACCCAGGCTACCATCCTAGGACCCACTCCCAGGCTGGCTAATTTGTTTATTAATCTTTTGTACGGGACTGTGTCAAATGCCTTGTTAAAGTCTAGGTAGGCCATGTCAACAGCCCCTCCCTGGTCTACTGCTTTGGTCACCCAGTCAAAGAAATCAATTAGATTTGTCTGACATAACCTTCCCGCTATGAATCCATGCTGCCTTGGGTCCTGTGCCCCACTGGCCTCTAGGTACTCAACAATTCTTTCCTTCAGAAGTGATTCCATCATTTTCCCTACCACTGAGGTCAAACTGACAGGTCTGTAGTTTCCTGCCTCTGTCTTGCTCCCACTTTTGTGAAGGGGAATCACATCCGCTCTCCTCTAGTCCTCAGGTACCACCCCATCCTCCCATGATTTATTAAAAAGGGTAGTCAGTGGTGTTACTAGTTCTTTCCTTAGTTCTTTTAAAATTCTGGGGTGAATCCCATCAGGCCCCATTGCTTTATCCACCTTCAGCTGTAAGAGTTCTTTCAGAACCCTTTCTTCTGTGAAAGGACTAATATCAACCCCCCTATCCAGAGTGCTTCTATTGACCAGATTAGGTATTTCCCCCTGCTTTTCCATTGTGAATACTGAGCAGAAGTATTCATTCAGTATCCCTTCTTTTTCACTGTCACTCTCTGCCCAACCACCTTCCTCTTTGTTCAGCCTCAGTACCCCTGCCTTAGTCTTTCTTTGCTCCCTAATGTACCTATAAAAGGTTTTATCCCCCTTCTTAACCAAGTTGGCTATCCTTTCCTCAGTTTGGGCCTTTGCTATTCTGACTGCCTTACCTGCTTTCTTCTGCTTTAACTAGTACAGTTCTCTGTCCTGCTCCTTCTGTGTTTCCTTATACTCCCTGAATGACATCTTTTTTTCCCTTACCTTCCCCGCCACTTCTTTTGAGAACCATAGTGTTTTTTTCTTTCATTTTGATTTGTTTATTTGCTTCACACAAAGACTTGTTGCATCTGTGATGGTGGTTTTGATTCCCCATTGTTGCTCCACCCCACCTTCCTGCCTGTTTGCTAGTACTTTTCTGAGGCATTCTCCCATTTTGACAAAATCAACCCTCCTGAAGTCCAGTACCTTCACTTTTGTGTGGCTTGATCCTACAGCTAAGTTTATCATGAACCACACTGTTTGGTGGTAGCTTGTTCCCAGATGGCTACCCACTTCAAGATCAGAGATCTTCTCTCCATTCCTATTTGAGAGCACCAGGTCTAAGATTGCTCCCTCCCAAGTGGGCTCCAAAACTAGCTGTCTGAGGCATGCCCCCGTAGGGCATCGAGAATGGCCCTGATTTTGGATGTGGCTGCAGCACAGGTGCTCCAGTCAATATCTGGCATATTAAGGTCCCCCATCAGCAATATCTCCCTTTTCTCTGACATCCCAAGGATGCCTTCTATCATTTCCTTGTCCATTTCCTCCCCCTGAGATGGGGGTCTGTATACAACCCCTGTGCAGATTGTGGATCCATTTCCAGTCTCCAGGGTGACCCACAGTGCCTCCTCTCCTCCCTGTTTACCCTTTAGTTCTGTTGTTTTTATCCCTTCCCCTTACATAGAGAGCTACTCTTCCTCCTCTTTTTCCCTCCCTGTCCCTCTTATAGATTGTGTACCCTGGTATGTTGACATCCCAGTCATAGTTCTCTATGTACCATGTTTCTGTGACTGCCACAGTATCCAGGCATCCCTCTTCCATCAAGGCCACCATTTCAGGGAGCTATTTACCTATACTACGGGTCTATTAATTAGCCTAAAAAACAGAGTTCCAAAACAGCCATCCAGCAATAACACCCTACCTGGAGAAATATTTAGCACTCTGTGGATTGTGAATTCAAAGCCCAACAAAAGAATCCCCACCCCATCACACCTATCTGGACCTTGGGACAAAAAAAGATTGGCCTATAGTCCAGGAATTTCTTTCTTGATTAACTTCATTAGAGGTTTTGAGTCTAGTGTCCTGTAGAAATATAACATTATTAAGAAGGTCTTTCATGATCTGAAAGGTTGTTATACGTTTCTTATAATTCTTGATACTACAGGTATTTAGAGCAAGGACAGAGAGCTGTTGCTTCCCTCCCATATCTTAAGAAAAAGAAAATCATCAAGGGACTTTTGTATGATGGGTGTGTTTTTGTTTATGCTTCAGTGAGGACTGTGGGCCTGAAAGAGACTCTGTGCAGAGGTGGAGGAGTCATCATCTTCCGCTGCCATGTCCCCTCATTGGCGACGCTTTGCTAGTTCCTGAAACTTATTTCTAGTCACAATGGTAGAAGTTTTTGGGAGGGTTTTTTCCAGCCTTTCTTTTATTTCTTTTTTTCTTAGGGTCGACCGGGGTATACTGAGAAGCTTCTGGTGGGGGGGGGTAACAGGTCATTAGTTTCCATGTTCTCAAGGCCCGTATGTGAGGCCTCATCCTGAGATTGACCAGTAGCCCTAGAGGGAAGTGAATGATCAGATATGCTAGTGGAAGGCAGGGTTGCAGAAGACTGGGGGGGTTGCTGTCTCTTGGGGGGCAGGATCCCTCACTTTCTTGTTTGCCTCCTGTGCTTGACACTTTTCCATAAAGTGTACTGGGTCTTGTTGTGCTCTATCTAGCCTGTTTCTTTTGGCCCAGGGACAACCTTGATAACAGTGCCCTTCTATCTCATAGAGATTGCATTTCAGAGGGTTAGGACTGCCTAGGCTGACATGTCCATGTTCAAGACACAAATTGCATCTGGGTTTGTCACACACTGAACTGAGGTGTGTGTGTTAGCACCACATTTGTGACAGGTTCTAGGCTGTCCCTGGTAGGAACACAACCCTCTGTCCCTTCCAATAAAGAAGCTCCCTGGGAGATGTAAAATACTTGTTCAGTATTTTTTTTAGCTGAACCTTTATCTTCCAATTCTTGTCCAAACAAGATATTCATCTAGGATGGGGTAGGGGCTTCCAGAATTGTGCAACACTGCCTCGACCAATACTGAACATCAGAAATGTTCACCCCCTCATTTCTAAACAGCAAAGTGTCTGTTTTAATCATTGGCTTTGTTAGAGGGATTGGAAAGAAAGAATGCCATAACTTTGAGTTTGAGTTTGAAACCTGTGGATATATTGACCAAAATCTTTCCAGTGAATTAGTTTTAAAACTAACATTGTACATGGGTTCCCCCTAACATGAATCACAACAAATAATTCATTAGGCTGAATCCCCATACCCTCCTTCAACATTTTGTGTAAAAGAGTTTTTCTGTCTGGTGCTACATCAGTGTTATCATTAAATTTGAGCCGCATGGCATTTCACCGCAGTGTGGGCTCACCTGCATGTTTGAACAGATCTGCTATGAACAGTCTCTTTGGCTGCTCAGTTGTCTCTCCCTGCACTGGTTCCTCTTCTTGTCCCGGGACTGTATTGTTGCAAGCTGCAGCTGTGTCAGGGAGCCCTGTATTCACAGGGGAGTCATTCAGCAGGGTTCCAGCATCTGTCACTATGGAAACCTCGCTATGGGCAGAGAGAGCAGAAGATGCTGTGTTTGCCTCAGAAGCACAAGAAAGTCTAATCTCCTCAGCAGTAACAGGGTGAGAAGACCAACCGCTTTGATCTGCATCCTTTTGCCAATCAGAAGCACGCAAAGCTGCTTCAGCTGTCCAATTGGTTTGTTTTTGCTGCGAGCCCATTGGGTGGCCTTTTCTTAATGAAGTGAGCAGTTTTTCAGGTCAATGAACCAAATTTGAAGCAAACTGTGGATTTTCTGAGTGCACTGAAGAAAACTGGGATGGAATTGACATTAAGGGTGAACAAGGCTCACAATCAGAAGAAACATTGTCCATAAGTCTAGCAGCACTTTCTTCCTCATTCATTAGTTTTAACAGAAATTCTCTGTTTGATTTAAGAGCATCCCTAAGCAACATTTCTTGGGTGAGAGTAGTAGGAACATGTCCTGCAGTTTCTTGAGAAACAACATCTATAGGTCTCACATCTGTATTATTTACAGGTACCTGTTGAAACTCCATGAGCTGTAGGTTTTTCATTGAGGAAGTGAAAGAGGTAGAACCAATATCTTCACTCGGACTTTCTTCTGTATGTTGCTGAACAAACCAGACCTGCTCACAGCAGCACCACCATCAGATTCAGATATTTTTCCTCCAGGTACTGCTGAAGTTCCATTGCTAATCTCCTGATCTGGACCTACAGGGATGGAGATCAGATCCCCTGCAGAGACACCAGCCTCCATGCTCTCCACCTTGTTGTCTGCCATCTTGGTGCAGCAGACAAAGGGGTCCCCTCTGCTCACAGGAAGCAAGGACCCCTGCATGCAGAGTAGGGGAATTTCCTCTGTGCCCTGGTCAAATTTCCCCCATTCACTAAAAATGCCACCAACAGCTTAATCTGGTTCAAGCTCAGTTGGCATTCATCTGTATCCCCCTCCTCATTCCTGAAAATAGGCAGGATTTGTCTAGTGCACTTACCTGGTCAACAAAAACTAAATAAATAAATAAACTGGGCTTATCAAAAAGAACTTTAAGGTACATCTAAGTATGCTACCAATATCTGACACCTTATCAACTGCTAAAGGAAGACATCCTGGGGAAGATGCATGTGCTGAGAAGAGCTCTCTCCACAGTAATCAAATACTAATACTAGTGATGCACGGATATCCAACCCAAAGATCCAATCCGGTCGGATATCAGGCTTTTTCCCCATATCCGACCCGATCACTTTTTAAATTTAAATCAGGTCAGGTCGGATATAGGGAAAATGCATCTGCCCAAGAAAGCCAATAATTAAAGTAATACAGTACCGATGCACCGAAGTCAGATCCGGCCGACTCCACCAGGCTCGAAATCGAGCTGCTGTCATCCCCAAGTCCACCACCACAAGTCCAGCAACAAATTCCACCACACTCCAATGCCAGGCTCCAAAAATCCAGCACCCTTTTAAATTCTGGAATCCAAAGTCCTTCCTGGTACTCCACAGAATCCTCGTACAGCTCGACCTCCCCAGTCCATGTAAAACGTACAGTCATTGTTTAATAACTGAGAAACTGCTGCCCTTTTACCTCTTTCTAGTATAGACAATTCCTCCTTGAGAGACTTATAGATAAAGACAAAGCAAAATGTTAATATTAAATGTGTGCTGAGAATAGAAAAAAATAGTAAAAATCAACATTTTGACCTACGTCAATGTTAACTATATTTTCTATTCTTAGCATGCATTCAATATTATCTTTTTATTTTGTTTGCAGTCCACATGTTCGTACAGCTCCACCTCCCCAGTCCATGCAAAACATACAGCCACAGATGCTCAGATGGGGCATTCAAAATAAAAGTCAAATCCACAACGAAGGGCAAAATCCAATCACCGTGAGCGCAAACAATAAAGGGGCCAGTTGAAACAACCCCAGCATTCGCTTCAGGAACATCAGGATAACATGCCAACACCCCAGTAATGCTATCACACTCACCACATTCCTTGGCAAGTGGGGAACAAACAGAGGAGTGGCAGACAGTTTGTTCATTCCAATGTCACACTAACTACTATCCGACCCGGTGTTGAACCGATCCAGTCGGATAGTAGATGCAGGATATCTGGATTCGATATCCAGCATAAAAATGATATCTGTGCATCTCTAACTAATACAGTACTGATTTTCTGATTTTTGAATATACCCTGGTTTAAGAATGGTGTCCATTCTTGTCACTGTACTAGAAGTCCTTGGAAATTTGGATACACTAACCAAGGAAAAACATAAAAGTCTAACACAATACTTATTTCCTGATTTATTTATTTTAAATATGCCCTGGCTTAAGAATGGGGTCAATTCTTGCCATGTCTCTATAAATCCCTGAACATTTGGAGACACTAACCCTGAAAAAAAAACAACCAACAAAACATTTAAATGTTCTAACTCTGACAAAGGGTTTACAGATCAAAGTACTTTCATAAGACATCAACTGATTTACATGAGGGAGAGAAAATAGGAGTTGGACAGAAAAACAAGAAAACATTTCAATTTGCACAAATCTTAAAATGTCTAAGTGCTTGGTGGATTCAAGTACTGCCACGCCCTTTTGCCCTACTGATTGCCCAAATTGTCTCTGGTGTGAGGCTGTCAAATGCACATGTAAGCTAAATAAACTCAGGAAAATCTGTAAAAGGGTATGTTTTTATTATGGTGATCATATCACTTGCATTCTTCTATGTGGAGGTTGTGATCTGAAGTGAGTTTGTTATGGAACATACTGTAGCTCCAAAGACAGATTCTGATGTGTTGATAATGATAAATCATGGTTCAGTAACAGAGGAATGCCTTTCATACTGATATTCATACTAGGCTATGATGAAAGAAGGCACTTCTGCCCATATTGTCATCCACCCACATCAGTGGGTTCAACTACGTCTCCCAACTGAAAGAAATTAATCCAACTTTTGTTTAAACAAAGTTAAGGTATTGCATTCTACAAGGTTAATTGGTAATCGATTCCACAACCTACCAGTTCTTTGTGTAAAAAAAGTTAAATCTGCCGCTTTTGGTTGTGGTGTCTAACTTTATTTGTTGTTTATGAGTCCTAAGCCCTACAGGTTTGGGATGTATCTCTATCTGTAGATCCTTAATTAAATCTTTATCTCTCAAGATCTTATACATTAACAATAAATCTCTCTTCAACCTTCTATTTTCCAGGCTAAAAAAGGTTAGATTTTTTTCAACCGGTCTT
Organism: Neoceratodus forsteri; assembly: GCA_016271365.2. Taxonomy (NCBI): domain Eukaryota; kingdom Metazoa; phylum Chordata; order Ceratodontiformes; family Ceratodontidae; genus Neoceratodus; species Neoceratodus forsteri. The sequence goes on from JADMNL010000038.1 coordinate 11,392,243, forward strand.
TATAATTTAGATTTTTCCAACCACCCACCATCTTAGTTAATCTACATTGTATCCCTTCAACTTTTTTGGCATCCCCCTTTAACTAAGGGTTCCACAATGGAGACCCATAAGCTAAGGTCTTATAGATGTCCTGTACAAGGGTAATATAAATGGTGTTGATCTGCTTACAGAGGATCTTTTGATATTTCTAATCATGTAATTTGATTTCCTAATAATACTCAACTGGTGAACTGAGAAGTCTAAATGCTGATCAATAATAATTTCACAGTCCTGTTCAATTTCTACTTTTTTAATTTATTCAGCATTAAGTGAATATTCCTGTTTGCTGTTTAGTTTGCCCATATGTGCAACAGAACATCTGCCATCAAATTCTATGCTTCTGTCATGGAGAGGGCTGTGGATACATGGAACAGCCTTCCTGAGGAGGTAGTGGAGTCAAAAACAGTGGGGGAATTCATGTATGCATGGGACAGACATAAAGCAATTCTAGTGGTGGGTAGGAAGAAGTAGGTTGTTGGGTAACTAGGATCTGAAGCCTATCCATTAGGTAGGGAAATGGGCAGATTAGGTGGGCCAGGCAGTCCTTATCTGCCATCAAATTCTGTTTCTAACATTTATCCACACTAAAATACATTTCATCCACTTTAGTCTATTCTTCCTTCTTTTTTAAACCTAGTATCAGTTGTTCAAGCCCTTCTGCTGTATTCACTGGTCCTCCTATTTTTACATCGTAGGTGAATTTAACAATCCAACTTTCTGTATTTATATGTAAATCACGAATATAAAGCAAAAATAATACAGGTCCCAGGACAGACCTGTGGGGCTCTCCACTGGTCACCCCCTTGCAATCAGATATGCATCCCCTAATTCTAAACTTATGCTTCCTATCACTCAACTAATTTCCAGTCCACAACACCAATTCACTGTCAATCCCTATAGTTGTTAATCTGACTAATAACAGTTAGAGTACCTTATCAAATGCCTTTTGAAAACCAAGGAATATTACATCTATTATATTGTTGCTTATACATTTGTTTACCTTGTTATAAAAGCTCATGTGATTTGTTATTCATAACCTGTTCTGTCTAAATCTGTGTTGTGTACTGTCACAATAATTGTTAGAAACATATACTTTGGTGGCAGATAAGGACCACTTGGCCATGCTGGCCTCTAGGTACTCAACAGTTCTTTCTTTCAGAAGTGATTCCATCATTTTCCCTGCCACTGAGGTCAAACTAACAGGTCTGTAGTTTCCTGCTTCTGCCTTGCTTCCACTTTTGTGAAGGGGAATAACATCCACCCTCCTCCAGTCCTCAGGTACCACCCCATCCTCCCATGATTTGTTAAAAAGGGTGATCAGTGGTGTCACTAGGTCCCCCCTTAGTTCTTTTAGGATTCTGATGGTGAATCCCATCAGGTCCCATTGCTTTGTCCACCTTGAGTTTTAGGAGTTCTTTCAAAACCCTTTTTTCTGTAAATGGAGTGGTGTCAACCCCCCTCCCCAGAGTGCTTCTACTGTTTGGTTTAGGTAACTCCTCTTCTTCTTCTTTTGTCAATACTAAGCAAAAGTATTCATTCAGTATCTCTGCCTTTTCACTGTCTCCCTCTGCCCACCTCCTGTCTCCTTTATTAAGCTTCACTATCCCTCCCTTAACCTTTCTATGCTCCTTAATGTACCTATAAAAGGTTTTATCCTGCTTCTCAACTGAGTTGGCCATCTTTTCCTCGGTTTGGTCCTTTGCTATTCTGACTGCCTTCCCCACTTCTTTCTGCTTTAACTGATACAGTTCCCTGTTGTGCTCCTTTTGTGATTCCTTATACTTTCTGACTGCTACCTTTTTCTCCCTAACCTTCCCTGCCACCTCTTTTGGGAACCATAGTGTTTTTTTATTCTGCTTTGTTTTCTTTATTTGTTTCCCACAAAGGTTTGTTGCCTCTATGATGGCAGTTTTGATTTTTCTCCATTGTTCCTCCACCCCTCTTTTCTGGCCATTTGCTAGTGCATTCCTTAGGTATTCACCCATTATGCCAAAATCAGCTCTTCTAAAGTCCAGTATCCTTGTTTTCGTATGGCTTGTCTCCATGGTTGTGCTTATTGTGAACCACACTTTGTAGTGGTCGCTTGTTCCCAGATGACTACTCACTTCTAAATCTGTGATCCTCTCTCCATTTGAGAGTACCAGGTTTAATATTGCTCCCTCCTGAGTGGGTTCCAACACTCTCTAAGGCATGCCCCCTGTAGGGAATCGAGAATGACCATGCTCTTGGATGTGGCTGCAATACATGTCATCCAGTTAACATCTGGCATATTCAGGTCCCCCATCAACAATATCTCCCCTTTTTCAGCCATTCTGAGAATGTCTTCTATCATTTTCTTGTCCATTTCCTCCCCTGAGATGGGGATCTGTATACAACCCCTGTGCAGATTGTAATGCCACTCCCTGTCTCCAAGGTGACTCACAGTGCCTCTTGTCCTCCCCTTTTACCTTTCAGTTCTGTAGCTTTGATCCCTTCCCTTATGTAGAGAGCTTCTCCACCTCCTCTTTTACCCTCCCTGTCCCTTCTGTAGATTGTGTACCCTGGTGTGTTGACATCCCAGTCATAGCTCTCCGTGTACCATGTTTCTGTGACTGCCACAATATCCAAGTGTTCCTCTTTCATCAGGGCTACTAGCTCAGGAAGCTTGTTTCCAAGACTATGGACATTGGTACTCATTGCCCTCCATTTAATGTTGGCATTATCCTTCCCCCCATCCCTGCCCTTATTGCCTTTGTCCATTTTTCTATTTACCTCTGTTCTGCCCTCTGTCAAGCTCTGTACCTTGGTGTTTACCTTACTCCCTGCCATGTTTTATGGGAGAAGGCTTGAAATTTCCTGCTTCCTATCAGCACCCCTCCCTCTAGGTAGTTTAAAAGCTTGCCAAGGAAGCATTTAAACCTATCACATAGTAACTTGGTTCCCTTCCTGGACAGATGCAGACCATTGTGCCAATATAGACCTACATCTTTCCAGGTGGGCCCCCAGTCCCCAATGAAGTCAAAGTCCTGTGCTCTGCACCAGTTTTGCAACCATTCATTGAACTGCATGGTGTGCAGTTCCCTAGCCTCACCCATGCCTTAGACTGGCAGCACCTCTGGGAAGGTTACCATGCTTGCTACCTGTCTGAGGCCCCTCCCCAACTCCACAAACTCATCCTGCACTGCACTGATCTTAAATCCAGCTAGGTCATTTGTCTCAAGGTGGATAATGATATCTAGTTCTCTCTCCTGTGATTCTTCTCCTGCAAACCTGAGGATTCGCTTCCTGTCCCTCCAAGCCATGGCACCAAGCAGGCACCTTACCTCCCTCTCCTTTCCTCAGTTCTACCCCCTAACAATTGAGTCCCCTACCAGAAGCTGTTTCCTTCCATTGTGGTGTCCCTTGCCACCCTTTTGTGGGTCTCCCTTGTGGATGTCCCCAGCATTCTTCTTGGTCTCCACTGAGGGTGTCATCATAGAGGCAGCTTCTCTGCCAGAATGGCATATGAATTGCACAGAGGTGCAACTAGAGGGATGTGCTTCTGTTCCACCACCCTCAGCCTCCCAGAGCCCACTGTGGTCCAACTGCTCCTCATACTGGTGCTTTTTGGGTGGGGGAGGCTTCCCTAGTCCTTTACCAGTTCAGCCTGAAGATGAGCAACCTCCTTCTTCAGAGCTGATGGTTGCCTGCAAATAGGACAGCAATGCAGTTTCCAGAATGTCTCCCTGAAAATTGCTGCCCCACAACTGGTGCATTGCACAACTCCCCATATGTTCCGCTCCCTATAATATATAATATGTAATATATATATATATATTTGTGTGTGTGTGTGTGTATGTGTACTTACCCTTTATAGACTGTGCTGGGTTATTAAAGATATGACAGAGTTCTTCCCCCGATCTGTTGAGGAAGTGATGTCAAAATCTTGGCTATAAAGGAAATGCCACGCCTGGGGTGGGTGGAGTGAGGGGAAGGGTGGGTGGATGTTCTGTAGCCATTGGTGACTGTCAAAAACAATAAACTACATCACTGCCCCACCACCCTGGTGTGTACTGCCCTTCTTTACAGTTATTAAACCCACACCACAATTTACTAGACCATTGCACCTACACAAACCACTCTACTGAACCCAGGGATAAAAATGAACTCAATCCTCAGCCAGCAGGACAATTCTAAAAAGTTGCAAAAATATCCTTACAAATCCTAAGTCTCTACAACAGCAATCAGGCACATGATGCATTTAAATTCTCTTCTAGGTTATTTTTTAGAAAAGTGTCAGCTAATTTACAAATAATTGAGGTAAGACTGATGGGTCTGTAATTCAAGCACACTGATTTACTTCCCTTTTTGAACAATGGAATAATTGTAGCATTTCTCCAACCCTCTGGTACTTGACCAGTCCTAAAGGATAGATTTAACAGGTAGGTCAGAGGTTCTACAACAGCGTGGATTGTCCCTTTTAATAGTCTTGGATGCATCGAATCAGACCCAATTGCTTAATTATCTTTACTTTTATTAACTAGCTTTACCACTTCCTTAGACCTCATCTCTAAGTCTAGTACTTCTCTGTCATCTACTACTTGATTAATTGGTCTGTATCTTTTAGTAGAGTACACAGAGCAAAAACAATCATTTAAAATACTGGCCATGCCTACACGGTCCATTACATCCTGCCCTTTGTGTATCAGTGGGCCCACATTAGTGTCAGCTTTATTATGACTATTAATGTAAGCATAGAAATCCCCTCCCCCATCTTTTGTATGTACAATATTGAATTCAGTTCTAACCCGTTCTTTTCTAATTATTTTATTTAGGTTTTTTAGCCTTTAGTTTGGACTTGTCTAAAGCTGCAGAAGTTTGGTACCTTTTCATTAGCACACAGGTCTTTTTCTTATTGATGTGTCTTAAGACCTTCCTTGTACACCATGAGGGCAGTTTTCCCCTTTTGTTATGTAACTCTTTGTTGTTGTTTTTTTTTAACAAATTTGTGTGCTACCACCTTTAACTCATATTTCACTAATATTCTTATTCTGGAAATCACATTTCCGTTCCCAAGTTTCTAATTCATTATTCATTTTGTTAAAGTTGGCTCTAAAATAATCCTTTATAACTGTCCTTCCCTCTGTTTTTCCCTTACCTGTTTGTATGTACATTTGACTAATTTCTGATCGCATCCCCCAAATTGTCCCTTAAATTGATGTTGCGCTTGCTGCCCTCGGTGTTTGTAATTTGAAGATCTAATATGTTGCTACATCTTGTTGGCTTATTAATCAATTATTGTAACCCAGCAGTAGACAAGGCATCTAAGAAGAGATTCTCAGTCCCACCATGAGATGTAACATTGAACCAGTTGATGTTGGGGTGGTTGAAATCATCCATAATTACAACATCCCCCTTTTCAGAAATTTCAACAGTCTGTGGATTTATTGCATCTGATATTTTATTGCTTGCATTAGGGGCCCTATATTATATTAAGAGTCTGAGATGTACTAGATGGTCTTTTTAAACTGCTTACCTGCAACTAACCTCAGTAGATTGATATGCAGTATATTGTTAGAAAGTATGCATATTAGCACTGACTTCACAGTCTACAGCCTTCTATACAGCACACACAATAATGTTATGAACTGGCCATTGAGACATCTCAGTAACCTTTGAATATACACTGGGGCCTAGATAGTCAAAGGTGTGCCCGGAACATACAAAAGTGGATGTGCCGTGCAATCTGGATGCACCACAGCACAAAACTGCAATATTCAGCAGATACACCACAGAAATGCTCTGGCACAAAAGTACCCTGAATAGTGCAATGATGCACCATTGCACAATCAGATATGCGCTGGAGCAACCTGTAATGTGTTGGAGCAACAGTGCAGGCTGAATGCAGCAACTGGAGCAAGTAGCACCAGGTGACAGAGAACACAATCAGGGCTGCGCAAAGGTACAGTGCCATAGCAGTGGAGATAGGGCACAACCACAGTGGCACAGGAGTGTTGGATGACACAGAAAATGTGTAGAGGCCAATATCCATGGAGACAATGCAGAGCAACAAAGAGGCATGGGTAGCCAATGGGACAGGGCACACAATGCCCACAGTACTGAGGCCTGCAAGGACTGGGCCCCTCTAGACCTGTGTCCCAGCAAACAACATGAAATAGCCAAGCACAGTTACCACTGTGTGAAGGCAACAAGCAGGCACAGTGGAAGATAGGCACACAACATTAGGCAGCACATGCCAAACAGGCACACAGGGAGAGAGGGTAGGGTACCATGCAACACAGCAACATGGAAGAGGAATACAGAAGGGGAGGGCAACCTGCTAGACATGAGGATATGGGCACAAGACATGGTGGCAAGTGCAGGGCCATTCCCCAACCCCAACCTATGAATGACCAGCTCATAGGGAAGTGCCAGGCCAGGCAGTGGGTACCAACCAATGTCTAACTGCAGCTACACCAATGGCCATGGCATGGCCCATCCAGACCCCAACCATGGTCACAACAGCACACTGCAGCAACATCCATGTGAGGGAGACACAGAAACACACAAGCAGATCTAAAAAAGGTTTTACTAAAGAATCTGAATAGTTAAGAATAGACTTTGCTGAGCATCTTGCCAGTTAGCTGGGAATTTCTTGCTGCAGCAGTTGAAGTGTTTTTGAAATTAGACAATCACAGTCCCACCCCCTGTTTTCAGCCAGCCCCCCTGCCTGCACAAACACATTTCTTACTGCTTCCATCTCTCTTTTCCACAGCTCCTTGCTGCATTGAGCCCCTGGAGGTTGCGAGGGCTCCCAAAGCTGCTCTCCCCTGAAAATATCCCCAGAGCACCCAAGCAAGGTACAGCCTGCACTGTGGATGATGTCTCAGTGGCTTGCCCTGCTGATGCTCTGTGTCGGCTACCCCACCACCCCCATTATCCCCCTTGGTGAACCACTCATTATACAGTGAATGGGCACATGACATACATAATCTATCAGCCCTTTTTCCCATCTGCAGCCTATCACTCTCCCCCACTAGTGGCCGCTATTACTAAATCCTGCACAATCTACCTTCTACTGTCTGCACAGCCACACTAATACTCTCCTTGCTCTACTAGCTTCTGTACTATCCTTGGAGTCCCTTTAACTCTACCCTCTGCTGTGATCCTCTTTCTGGAGCAGTGCCATCATTTTTTAACTGCAAGGTTTTTCTTCCCTGCACCAAACTATGGCAGGCGGTGCACTGCCACTGCTAACAACTGGGCTTGCACTCTCTCTACTGGTGATTCTCACAACAGTTCATTGTTCCACATCTAATGCCAAGATAATTGGCACACTGGATGATTTTACTTTCTGTGACCTATTTGTGATGCAGCACAAGCGCTATGATGTAGCTGCACTACTACTCCCAAAGTTTTTCCTCTCACTGGCTGCTGACTGTGCCCAAACACATGGTTGGTGATCCATGCTGCTGGTATCCCTTTTCTCCCATGGAAGCTATGGTATCTGGTGCTTCTTGCCTTACTTCTGTCAAGTGACATCGAGACAAACCCAGCCCCTACTCCCCTCACACAGCCCATAACATGGGCTGGTTCCATGCAAAGGGCCTCAGCATTGCTCACCTGAATATTAGAAGTCTTCTCTGCAATTTAGCTGAACTAGAGACTTGGATCAATACCCATAATCCTGATGCACTGTTTTTGTTGGAAATCTGGCTCAAGTCCTTCAACCTCGACTCATCGTGCCACATTTTCCAACTATACACTTCTAAGAGCTGATGGGACATTGGGTAGGAGGGGAGCGGAGTTGCGCTGTACTTTAAAAAATACCTGATGTTATTTCTTGTGCTGCATTCAGAAAACTCCCCAGTGAATTTCTCCATGCCCTTATCCTCCTTGGTGCTAAGAAATTACACATTATATGTGTGTACAACCACCCAAAGGGTGGTCCATCAGGCTGTAGAGATGTACTTGAACACGCTACATTGACTGCCAGCTAAAATGAAGTATTGATTCTCGGTGACCTCAACCTAAATTGGTTAGGTAAAAATAAAAACACTATAGTATCCCTAGTGCATAGCTACTGTATGCTCCAGATGATAAATGATTCGACTGGGGGGGCCCAAAACCAGGCCACTGGGACACTGATTGATTGGATTCTCACCAATCATCCTAGAAATATTACTGCCTCAAGTGTTCTGCCTGCTTCAATTAGTGATCACTCCTTTGTTTTCTGCATCTGAGGGTCCTCAGTAATGATGGCCCCGTCACCACATTATATCACCTTCCATGATTTTGCCAGTCTTGATCATGCAAGCTTCCTAGCAGACTTGTTTGCCATAAACTGGGCCCCTGTCTTCCTTGCCCATGATGTTGAGACTGTCTTTGATCGCTTTATCTCAACCTTCATGTCCCTCCAGGACATACACATGCGTGAATGTACTAGGCAAGATCGGGTTAGGTAGACCAGCTGGTTACACAAGGATCTTCTTTCCACCTTATGATCGCATGACAAGAGCTGGAGCCATTTAAAAATTCAGGAAATCAAGCTATGATACCTACAGAGCACAGCGAAATTTGTGTAAAAAACTAATCAGGCAAACAAAGAGCTTGTATTGCAAAGGCCTACTGGACAAAACCGCTGGTGACCCCAAGAAGTTCAGGGCTCATGTTAAATCCATAAGTGGGAATGAGTGGTGAAGATGGATTCTTGGAATGGCAAGGCAGGACACATTTTATTTTTCAGGTGCCCAATCCCAGAGGCCCTGGGTGCCATACAAACAGATATTCAAATAAGCAATAAATAAATCACACACCATAAAACAAGAACACAGCAATAATAAGTAAAACGCAGGTGACAGCAAGATGGAAGAATAGCTTGCAACAGAAAGCAATCCCTAATATAGGGAATCTGCATGCATCTCCAGCACATTTATATGGTGATACTTTTCTGACAAGTTTCAGACCTCAGGTGTCTGCAGATCCTGATGGTGGACTCCCCACTGCAGAAAAGAGGCATCTATGGTGAGAAGCACCTGTGGCTGCTAAGTTTAGAGAGGACGCCCTGAGAGAGGGGTTCTCCACAGACTATCACAGCAGGCACCTTACTAGAGGTTTGGTTACCTGAATAGGTTAGTATCAAGGGTGTGATGCTTGAGGCCACTGGGTACCGAACATCCACTGAATTGTTGTTATGTGTGACCTTGCTAGGAGGACTGTGAACACTAAAGGTTCCACAAGTCCCAGTATGCACTGAATGGAATGAGCTAACACCAATCTGAATTACATAATGAAGCATATCATTAGCAAGAATGCCCATACTCTGCTGTCTGGAAGGCAGAACCCAAGCTTGGATCATGCCCAAAGCAACTCCAATGAAGAAGAGTACTCGCATGGATGCTACCCTGAGCTGGCAGTGAAACATTGCTTTATTGTGTAGCCTGCCATCTGAAATAAATGACTTCACCTTGCTGCCTGGAAACCAAGAAAGCATTGAGTGAACAGGGGCTTCTGAAGGGAACTGAGACTCGGTAGTTCAGTAATGTTCACATCAAAGCAAGGAACTAAGAAGCAGCCTCCGCTGCATGCTGTGTGTCGAACCTGAATAAGCCCTACAAGAGCATGAACAACTTGTCCAGGTACAAGTGAAGAGAGGACTGGTAAAGGTGCTCCCTAACATTGAGCTGAGAAGAAGGTAATGGCGTTGAGGGTTTACCAGGACATGCTGGAGTGCATTCTGTGTGGCCAGCAGAGGCAGTCAGTGCTGGGGTTTGTGCCAAAGTGGGGGCTCTAGAGACTCTTCAGAATCTCTCTAAACTCATGAACACTTACAGTTCCACACCTTCCCATGAGGTGGACTGGTTACTGTACAGTCCTAGAAGCCCTAAAAAAGCATCCCTGAAAGAATCTGCTGTTCAGATGGGCTTCTCAACAGTTGTTCAGAAGCAAACATGATGGCGCATGAACAGCAGAACACACTGATGTTGTCCACATATTGTAGTGTAAGGAGAAGGAGAAGGACTCCTACATTCCTAAGTACTGCATGAGTCTTGTCTGCCTTGCACAGCAGAAGATGAACAGTTTGATCCAAGCATCCCATTGGGAATGTTGGAATGGGCTGGATAGCAGACCCAGGAAACAGGAATGCAGGGTGCATGAATTCCCCAACTGAAAGCACCTTGCCTGGTCAAAGCCACTGACTCGGACCTGTCAGTTTGACCTCAGTGGTAGGGAAAGTGATGGAATCACTTCTGAAGGAAATAATTGTTGAGTACCTAGAGGCCAGTGGGGCACAGGACCCAAGACAGCATGGATTCACAGTGGGAAGGTCATGTCAGACAAATCTAATTGACTTCTTTGACTGGGTGACCAAAGTAGTAGACCAGGGAAGGACTGTGGACATGGCCTACCTAGACTTTAGCAGGGCATTTGACACAGTCCTGCACAAAAGATTAATAAACAAATTAGCCAGCCTGGGAGTGGGTCCCAAGGTGGTAGCCTGGGTAAAACAGTGGCTGGATAACAGGACACAGAGGGTAGTAGTAAATGGAGTCAATAGTGAAGAAAGGGGGGTTACTAGTGGGGTACCACAGGGTTCAGTACTGGGGCCAGACCTTTTTAATGTCTTTTATAAGTGACATTGCAGAGGGACTGGAAGGAATAGTATGTCTCTTTGCAGATGAAACATAGAAACATAGATTTTGACTACAGATAAAGACTGCTTGGCCCACCTAGTCTGCCCATTTCCCTACCTAGAGGATAAGCTGCAGATCCTATTTAGCCAACAGCCTATTTCTTCCTACCCCCCACAAAAATTGCCTTATGTCTGTCCCATGCTTTCTTGAATTCTCCCACAGTTTTACACCCCACAACCTCCTCAGGAAGACTATTCCATGCGTCCACCACCCTCTCTGTGAAAAATTGCTTCCTCACATTTCCCCTGAGCCATCCCTCCTCTATCTTCAAATTGTGTCCCCTTGTTCTTGCACATCTCTTTTTCTGAAAGTTGCTACCCTCTTGGACTTTGTTGATTCCACTGAGGTACTTAAACATTTGTATCATGTCTCCCCTCTCCCTTCTTTCCTCAAGGGTATACATATTAAGCTCCTTTAGTCTCTTCTCGTGTGGCTTCTCTTGCAGACCCTGCACCATGACACAAAGATCTGCAACAGGATTGATATGTAAGGTGGGGTGGAAAGGATGAAAAGGGACTTGGCAAGGTTGGAGGAATGGTCAAATGAATGACAGCTTAGATTCAATGCAAAGAACTGCAAACTAATGAACCTGGGAAACAAAAACCCAGGGGAAGAGTACACAATGGGGGAGTGAGATACTGACAACAACAAAACTGGAAAGGGACCTGTGGGTAGTCATTTCAGATGATCTAAAGGTGGGCCAGCAATGAGATAAGGCAGTAAGGAGGGCTGGGGATACTGGGATGTATAGGGAGAGGCATCACCAGTAGAAAACAGGAAGTTGTTGGCCCTTTGTACAGACAGTTGGTAAGACCACATCTGGAGTATTGTGTACAGTTCTGGAGACCCCATCTCCGCAAAGACATAGACGGGGTGGAAACCACTGATTTCACACCTGCACAGGTAAAGGATTTGGAGGGGAAGCACTTTGTTAAGGTTAATTCATACTTTGTTCTTAAGTCCCCATTCAGCCTGCATTATCAGTTTAGGGCTCGGTCACTCAGATTATGCCATCATGTACTGACGCAGCCATCATTTTAGGGAGCTACTGCAGTGGGAGGTTTAAACATGAACAGGCATTTTGTTTACACATCGGGAAAATGATTCAGAATTAGCGACTGTGGATAAATGCTGTTTCAGAGCATAATGGAGCACAGGATTATGTAGGTAAGCACCTGACCTACCAGTCTGTGTTTTTTGGAGCACTCATCAGAAGATCTTGTTTATGAATCCTTAAATTAGATGATTTATAAAATATTAATATGAATGCCACGGTGTGCCTGCACTCCTTAAGTGTCAGCTGTTTTATTCTTTGGGGTCTCAAGCCAAGCACCTTTCGTTTGCGGTCCTCTCACCTTAAGGACATGTAATACAACACTCTTCAACAGTGCAGAACAAACCTTGTAGCCCATTGGAATAAATTACCTAGAGAAATACAATTAATTCAAGGACATCATTAGTTTAAAAAAGCTCTGAAAAGTTATTTGTATGAGAATTGTACTTGTTTCAGCTAGTGGATAGCTATTGAGTGACTCAATATTAGATTATTTTTTAAAAATTACATGTGCAATATGTATAATAGTGTGAGTGAAGTGTTAATGCATGTCATTGTTAGTTAGAAATGTTCTCAATATGTATTGGTGAATGATTGATATGGGAGAGAGAATCCACAGGACACTGTTGAAAATGGACCTCAAACCAAACAGTTTGTATCCTGTTTAAAAAAAAATGTTAGCATCATCATCAAAAATGTCATACTAACCATATTTACCTTTAATAGGAACCCTGCTGCCTAAAATGCAGTTTCATTCTGAAGCGGTTTGGCTGGAGTTTCTGAATATCTTTTCACATTTCTTTACTACTACAGGAAATCCAGAAGGTCCAAGCATCCAATAATTCCTGAGGAAAATAAAACTCTGAAAAGCCTTGCACATTATTCCTTACCAGGGACCACAGCATCCCAATCCAAGAACAACATTCCCCTATTTTTCAGTTCCTGGGAATAAACTGTAAACCATCAATGAATCTGGATGAGATAGAAAGCATTCAGTATTTATTTTCTTTATTGAAATGTTTCACCAGGAAGGCATGCTGACCAAAAAGTTGCTTGTCTCTTGGTGTAACCTGAGGGGGCGACATGAGGATAGTATACAGAGATTTGGTACACAATAAAGATATACAATTTGATTACATTCAATAAAGTGAGCAGACTATACAGAAGCACTGAAAAGGAGGAATGCTAACAGGTATGAACTAAATAGATACAATGCTAACAGTCTTGAAATAGATAGATGTGACAGCACAACTATCTTAGGCAAACACTTGGTGGGACATAGCTTTGTACAGTAGTTAGAAAATGGCTGGATAGAATACAGGAAGATTGAACTAGGGCAAGAATGCGAGGAGAGACACAGATAGAACAACATTTGCACAGTGTAACAAAAGTGCAAGGTTGACTAAAAGTGCATTAAAGATTAGGGGGTTAGCCAATAACTATGGCAAGGCAAGGGGTGGAGGAAAAGGGTCTTCCAGGGCCTGACTCTCTAGAATGCTGGGGACCCTGCCTGCACTAGGTGGAGGTCAAGCATGAACAGGAGGGAAGCAGGTTGTATGCAGTGGAAGTTAAAGCATGTCAGGAAGGAAAAGAGGAGGAAGAGAAGGGCCTGCCAGGGTCTGGCCCCTCCAGTATGCTGTGGACCCTACCTGCACAGGGCTGAGGTAGAGCATGACAGGAGGGAAGCAGGTTGTAGGCAGCAATGGAAGAGCATGACTGGAGGGAAGTAGGCAACAATGGGGAGTAGGCATCTGAAGGACCAAGAGAGAGGGATTTGGGAAAGAACAGGGGCGGAGACCCTGCCCCTTTCAGGAAAGAATGGGGTGGGAGTAGGAGGCGTGCAAGGTGTTTGCCTAGGTTCTGGACCCCTCCAGGATGCAGAGAGCCCTGCCAGGGGCCTAGGCCATGCAACAACGAGTGGATAGTGAGGGTAAGCTGGTGTACAGAGGAGGGAACGGGGGTGGGAGTAAGGAGGAAAGGAAGGCGTGCTGGGAAGGATGTAGAGGGAGGATTTTGCAGGAAAGAGGTGGGTGTGAAGCTAAAGCAGGCTCATAGGGGAACAAGTTAAGGAGGATTGTAGCAGGAGCAGCTAGCAGAGAGAAAGTTATGTAAGGCAAAGGCAAGGGAGTGGGAGGAGGAGGAGGAGGAGTGTCGTATTTGAGGTGGGAGTGAGTTCCAGATTTTGGAGTAGTGATGGGAGAAGCCTGATTAGTCAATGAGGGTGGTACAATGGGGGACTAGCAGGGTGCAACTGTCGGTGGATCTGAGGGAATGGGAGGAAGGCAGGGGGAAAGTGAGAGAGCATGAAGTACACCAAGCCAAAGTTTGGAAGTTAGCTTAGCACAGTGAGCCAGGAATCCACTTATTTAAAAGTCTATTGTTTAAAACTGTATAGGAAAGCTTTCAGGAACTTTAATATGTGTGTATTTCAAGGTATATAATGCATTTCTGTAGCTTCTGCTCATGTATTCAATGGAAAATGCTTGAACCCTTCTTCTCTCGGCTGAAATGTAATGCTGGCGAACATATAGAATAGGGGATGGTCGCCCATCCACAACAAGGCTGTGTTTCCCTCGAGGGAGTTGATGACATCATAGAGACCTCGAGAGCGAAGCTGAAGAGGTCACACTGATGTCATCAGCTCCCGAGAGGGAAATAGCCTTGTTGTGGATGGCCGATCATCCACTGTTTTATATAGTATATGGACAGCCTTTATTGTCCATGGAAACCAGTAGCCTTTTAAATGTTTACCTTTTTTCCTTTTTTTATTGGTGCTGTTCCCTGTCCCACTCGCTCTGGCTTCTCCTGCTTCCGCTTGCTCCGTCTTCTCACAGTTGGACCATATCAGTCTGAGTAAACTCCTCCTTTTGGTTTTCTTCTTCTGTGGATGAGCAGTTTAATTTTTAAATTAAAAAAAGTAATTTTCTTTTCTGACAAACTGCCATGTGTGGTTCTGTGGGTGTCACTTAATGGACCGTTTACCGTTCTGCGCTTGGTAAATCACGCTGACATGTTTTCTTTTTTTGTTCTGGTGGGTCCTCAATGAATGAGCCAATCAGGTGAGAGAATGAGTCTAAAAAGCTGTTGTACTATCGATGTGATGTCAGAACGATAGTACAACAGCTTTTTTGACCTTTGAACTTCCCTACAACAACATTTAGAAAGCCACTGGTTTCCATGGACAGTAAAGGCTATCCATATACTATAAGCTAATATCAGCCATCACAGTGCAGAATGCATTTGCTGGGTAATGCGCTAAAACAAATGAGCAAATCAGGGTGTTCAGTTCTCTTCTGGAAAGACAGTTATTAGCAAACTCCCCCTCTACCCCATATATGAACTCACCCCACAACGAAATGCATTTTTATTTCCTTTCCAAGTGGAGACTATATAATGAACTATTTTCCAGTATAAGCACGTGCAGAGATAAGGGGTGGGATATTCAAAAGGGTTGCACCATGCGCAATAGGGTTGCACCAGCACAAGTCTGAAATTGTGCCATTCTGCGATATTCAGCAGGAGGCAGTTGCGCCACTGAAAACATGCTGAGCAACAGCGCAATGCTAATTAAGGCAAGCGCAACGGAAGGGTGTGGAACCATGCATAAAGTGCACAATGCGATAGTTAATGGCTTGCGCAATGCGCAACAGTGGGTCAGTCGGAAGTTGCGCCATAGAGGAAATGAGCCAAAATAAAAAGGATCAAGGAAGAGGTGCAAGAACGCTACAGGGAAGCCACATGAGGCAGGGAGACAGACAAGGCCAGAGGGAGAAACAGTGCAGGCCAGAGAGAGCACAGGACAGAAGAGGGGCAAGGGAAGGTGTGTGGGGCCACAGAGTGCAGAGGCCAGTAGGTGTACCCGGTGCAGTGAAGGTAGCAGTCAGGACAGTGGGGGTAACAGAGTAACAATAGCCAGGGGGGGAACACAAGCCAGGGACATGGACAGTGCCAGCTTCCACATGGAAGCTGTAATGAGGGGGGTGAGAAGGCATGCTGCAGGGGGACATGGCCGTGGAAGGGCCAGTCAGCGGTACGCCCCCAACAGGCAGTACCGAGCCCGCATCAGCTTTGAGCTCTACTCAGATGTCGAGATTGTGGGCCAGTACCACCTGAACAGGGCAATACTGAGGTGGCTCTGTGAGCGGTGCAGTGATGTGATGCAGGCACCCTCACGACGGAGTCACGCTCTGTCAGTGGAGACAAAGGTAACAGCCTGCATGTGCTTGCTCACCACGGGTACCTTCCAGAGACCAACAGGGGACACCACAGGCATAACACAGTCGACCACGTCATGCATCCTCACCCAGTTCCTCAGCGCACTGCTGCCACATGCTGCAGAGTACATCCATTTCCCCAGCACCGTGGCAGAGCGTACAGCAAACATACAGGAGTTCCACAGAGTAGCATGTATGCCTGGCTTGCTAGGGGCGATAGACTGCACCCATGTGGACATTCGCATGCCACCTGGCCCCGATGGGGGCTGCCTATCGGAGTCGGAAGGGATTTGCTAGTGTCAACTGCCAGGTGGTGTGTGATGCCAGTGGGCGCATCATCAATGTCTGTGCCACGCACCCTGGTGGAGCACACGATTCATTCATATGGTACCAGTCGGCACTGTGCCATCGATTCGAGAGTGGGGACATCCCCACAGGACATCTAGTGGGTGAGTATGCATGTAGGATTGGTAAATCGGGGGGCATGGTGGGTAAGCCACAGGTGCCATGGATGTGGCACACAGCGTTAGGTGCAATATGAGCATGAACAAGACACTAACCTACACTATTTCCACACAGGTGACAGTGGATACCCACTCCATCCCTGGCTGCTCACACCCTACCGGAGGCCCATGACCCCATCACAGCAATGCTTCAATGAGGCACACGCCGCCACACGCAACATCATTGAGTGGGTGTTTGGGATGCTGAAAGCACGCTTCCGATGCCTAGACACCTCCGGCGGTGCCCTACAGTATAGCTCCTCAAAGGCCTGTGGGATATTCCTGGCCTGTTGTATCCTGCACAGCGTGGCCAAAGACTGTGGGATAACCGTACAGATCAAAGAGGGGGACAGCGATGGGGACAATGGTGACGTCGGTGATGATGGAGATGAGCAGCCCCCCCTTGGACGACGTGACCCCCGACTGATCCGGCTGGCCCAGCTGCACCGGGACACCATCACAGAGGAGCACTGCGTCCAACACAGGTAAGTCATGGGGCCATGTGCAACCAACAGTGGCTAGGGCACAACCCACATACACACAGGGAAACACACCAGGGGTGCATGATGGCAAGGGAAGTGGCAGGGCACAGAAGCACACACATACAACCAGGGAGGGGTGAACAGTAAAATGTCACATGGACAGACAGACACACACACACACACACACACACACACACACACACAAAACAGGCACAAAGTGCACAGGGGTCAGGTGCACAACAGAGCAGGAACACAGACACTAAAAACACACACGTCCACAGGCCACCACCTCCACTTTTACTGTCCATGTATGTGTGTCAGATGCTAGGCACCTTCGCACTTTGGTGTTCAGTGCAATGCAGGCACCATCATGCACACGCACCTGTGGACAGCAGTCGGGAGGGTGTGCAGGTGGTCCTTGTGTCTGCATGTAGGGCAGGGCACCCACTGGTGCACTGCCAACCGAAACACACATTGCACACAGGGCAGCGCCAGACAGGGCCCGCACTGGGAGACAGCTCAGTCATGCGGCACAGTGCCACGGCCACCTCGGATGCATGGGCAGCCCCGCCGAGACCCAGCAGCACTGGCAAGCTGAGCACGGGCCTCATGGGGTGGCACCGATGGACCACCAGGGGTCCCACTGCGTGAACACGACCTTGCCCACACAGGGGTATGCTGCATACCGAACATACCTGCACCGGGGTGCTCGGGATGCCCACAGCTGAACCCGGCATCGATAGGGTGGGTGTCGCACGATGCCGGGAATTGGGAGTGGATAGTGTACTGTGCGGTGTGAGTGGCACAGGGGCACCTGACTGTGTGCCCAATGTGGCCACGACAGTGACCAATGCCTGTGTCTGCCTGTCGATGGCGGCGGTCACATCCACCCGCAAATGGTCAATCCGGGACATGATCCTCTCGTTGCCCCTGCTGTGCCACTGCAGAGCCACACACAGTGCCTCCACGGACGTTGCAACCTGCATCTGCTGCTTTACTGATGCCTGCAGCAGGCGGGTGTGCTCATCAAAGAGGTCATCTGCCACATCAGCAACCTGTCCCTCAGGGTATGGAAGGGCCTGATGTACAGCACCCCTTGAGGGTTGGCGCCACTCACCAGGACCAGATATGGGCATGTCCACAGGTGGTGCACCTACATCACCGCTGAGCCCTGTACCCCCAGTCCCAGTGGGTGACTGCTGCTGCTGCCCCTCTGCCTACTGTGCCCAAGGGATCAGTTGTTCAGCTGCTGTGGCTGCAACAGTGCCAGCGACCTGCACAGCCACCGGTGCTGCCCCCTCGGTGCTGACAGGCACAGCCTGGGACTGTGCTGACATGCTGGCACACACATCGGAACCAGCTAGGTCCATGGCCATGAGCTGTCCTGCTGTGTGTCCATTCTGTGACACACACATGTCAATGCCCATAGTGGTTGGTGCATCATCAGTGGTGCAGGTCTGTGCCACAGCCACAGTGTGCTGGCATGCTTGCATGCCAGACCGCTGAGACACAGGAAGGGCACTCCGCACACCTGCCTCAACGACATCAGTGATGGTAGCCAGGCATGCACACTGGCGCAGTGCATGCTGGCAACCTGTGGAGGTGGCTGGTCCCTCCTCCAACTCCGGATGGATGTCTGCAGTGGACAGACCCTCCACCGCTGACCCCTGCAGATGCACAGGATCTGTATCAGAAAGGAAGGACACATTAGTGCATGTGATCTACCTTCCCCCCCGACCATGACATACCATGCAGTGATGGGCTACCACCCTGTCTGGAAGCTACCTCCAGAAACACCCTCAATGGCACTATGCTGCATGCTTACAGCGAGCATGTCCTCTGCCGGAGTCAGCTGCACCACCTCCGGCTGGCCCCCACCTGTTGCAGCACGTGCCGCCCTGATGGCTGCAATCTTCGCCTTCACCCTCCTCCTGTCGGTCCCCATCTTCTTTTTACACTCCTGCACAGAGCACTGGTGGCTGCCGTGCAGGTTGACGGCACGTCCAACCCCCTCCCATGCAGCAGCATGGGCCTGAGGGGTGCCCCGCCGTCCACTGAGAAGTGGCTCCTCATCCAGGTAGGCCTCGAACAGTGCCTCCATCTCAGCCTTCATAAAGTTAGGCCTCCTCTTCCACTCACCATCATCCTCCTCAACCAGTCCTTGCTCGGTCATTTCACAGCCTGTATGGGTGAGAGTGGTCACCTGTGACTGTGCAGTACACAGCAATTCTCTGAGGCCATGGTCCAGAACATCACAATGCATGCAACTCACCTATCAACTGCAGTAACCGAATATGGCCACTGCAGAACAGTGTCGCATATTTATAATGCAATCCATGCAAATTAGGACTGGAGCAACTTTAATGAGATGCAAATCACCCTGCTGTGCCATTGAATGGCTGATTGGATGATTTGCATATGACGGCTGAATATCGCGCTGTTGCACTTTACGCAATATGGTTGAACCGGCTGAGCCAATGGCGCAGTTCTGTGACTGCGTAGCACATCGCACTGCGCATGCCCAGGTAGCTTACGCAGGCATCTGCCATGTTGATGACGTGCTGTGTGCGGTAGGTAATTCAGGGCACAGCCAATATTGTGCCAGTGGCGCTACAGCAACAGTCACTACATGGCACTGTGGCACAACTGCGCAATAGTCTGCTGTGGCAATGGCACACAGGCAACCAATCACACTGGATGCATAGATGTCTGATGGCGCTGTGCATGGCCTTGTGCCAGAGACCCATGACCCTGTGCCCGACCGTTGCCCCCTCGGCGCTGTACATATGGCATGTCTGCAGCTCTATCGCGCTGTTCGGTAACAGCACAATAGGGACTGGTGGCGCTTTACTAACAGCATGATAGGGAATAGCGGCGTTGTATTGTGCAACAATTCCACATGGGTTGCTGTGCTGCGGAGCGCCATATTGCCTACTATACATGCAGGGATGGCATGCAGAAGAGCCCCCCAGTGGAGTTCACTCGAGCTCACCAACTTGGTGGCCATAGTGGAGCCCCACTATGGCCCACTATTTGGGGATGAACCCCTCAACATGGCCAGGATCCATGTGTGGCAGCAGGTGGCCACTGAGCTTGAGGAGGCCACTGGCCAGTGGAGGTCCGCAGAGCGGTGCAGACACCGGTACGGGACCTGCAGAGGAGGGAGTCGGCACTACTGGCACGTCTTCAGTCATGTGCCAGGAGGGGCGTGGTGCCTCGGCCAGTTGGGTGAGCCATCTATGCACCTGTATGGTCCATATGGGTAACACTGTCTATTGTGTCCAGCACATGGGGGAGGGTTGGTCTATGGTTGGCTGTGGCGGTGTTTACAGGATATGTGATGTATGGGTCTGGCTGGGTGGGCGGGCATACTCATTGGGGCAGGGGGATATCTGCTTTGGGATTTCACTGATGTGTTTCTCACCTTTTATTTCCCACAGGCGTGGTGGAGCAGAGGAGGGCCAGGGCTGAGGTGCAGGGAGTGGTGGCAGTGGGTGGCTGAGCGTGGTGGTGGTGGTGGTGAACCATGACAGCAGCAGCAGCAGCACGATGAGGGTGAGCGCCATGACATCATGAATGCTGTAGCAAGCTGTGTGGGGGGGGCAGGGCATGGCCACCATCCACAGACAACACTGCCATGCACGCGACATGTCTGGGAGTGCGTCAATGGTGGTCCATGCGTGCACTGAGCACATAGCTGTGGCACTGCCTGCCCACCGCATAGCCACGTTACTGTACAGCCTTGGTTGTGCTGTGCTGGACATGGGCGGTGTGTGTGTGTGCAGTGTGACACATGGCTGTTGCTGCCTGGTTGGGCATGTCTTGTGCATGGTCACTATGGGTGGGTGCAGTCCATCACAGGAGCGGAGCACTTGGCTGTATGCCATGCATGATAGGTGGGCTTCAGGGATATGGACAGTCACACCCATTGACGTTGATCCCTTGTCCTAGGTGTCCAGATCCTGTACCGCATTGAACATTTGATGCAGCAGCTGATACAGGTGGCGATGGATTCACTCGCCATACTGCAGGACCTACAGCAACATGGTGTGAGGCGCAGGAGGAGGCCCCGGGACCAGCACCAGGCGGCAGAAGAGCAGGCTGGCAGGCAGTAGCTGCCCATCACCTCCCCCCTTTACCTATCCCTCACACCCTGCCTTCCCTCTCCCAGTTGTTCACCCCTGCCCCTTACCCATCCCTACTTTGTACCCATACCCCCACCCCTGTTTTGTATATTTGTACATAGTTATAGTTGTTGTTCTTCTTATTCTTGTTATATTTGAAATATATATTTTGATATGAATACTGTGGTGGTCTCTGATTTGCAGCTGGCTATAGGTGCTCAGTTGCAGTGTTGTGCATGGCATCTGGGGTGGTATAGTCATGGGTATGTGTATGTGTGCGTGGGGAGGTGTCTCTGGTGTGGGAGTGGCTTTCAATCAGTATTGCCGTGTGCTGCCACCCACTGCTGGGTGCTCATGGTGGGTCTGGCTTGTATGGTTCTGTGGTACACGAGGTTGCAGTGTGACGGGGGGGGATGCATGGAGATTCCTGCAGTGATGGTCACTGCTCATGGGGTGTCTTGGGGTCACAGTGCAGGGTGTGCTGTGCACAAGGGGCTGCTGTACACTGGGGTGGTCCGCCCCTTTGTGTAGATCTCAGCTTGCCAGTGGGTGTGCTGGGCACCATGGCCCAGCTGTGCTTTGTTGGCTTGTCCCCATGGGCCGGTGGATATTCCGTCCCTCCCCCAGTGATGCTGTGCTTGGGGTGTGGGGGTGCATTGTTAGTTCTGCAGTGTGTTCCTGTGGCCATCTGTGGCATGGGTGGTGGGCCCCTGCCTACCTCCCTGGTTGTGCAGTTCCATTGCTCTGCTGCTGGGGGGCTCCCTGCTTGAGCTATGGTGCCTCTGTACTGCTCAGCTGGGCTGCCCTTGTTGTGCTATAGTGCATCGTATCTGCGCAGCTTCCCCTTCCTGGTTGTGCTATGGCGCAGGTTGTGCGATATTCAGACGTTGGCTGGTTGCGCAATTTGCCTTGCTCCATGTTTGAATATCGCGTCTATTGCGCATGTGTGCAATGGACTTGTGCTTGCTCCTGCTATTGCACACATTTTGGGTGCAGTTTGAATAGCTGGGCCAAGATCTACAAATTCATACATGTCCGATACATACCTCTCAACCTTGTATCACTAAAATGAGGAACATGGACATTTTTTGGACACTCAAAATGAGGGACAATGAGGGACACAGACCCTCAGAATGAGGGACACATCCTCAAACATGGAGACAGTGTTTACTTGTACAAAGTTTATTTTGCATTTAGTATTTTAGAATACTAAGAGTCTTTGCTTTAAACTCTGAATTTACAGCACATTCTTTGTGTGGGCAGCACCTTTTCCATGAGGGACGAGTGAGGGACAGACCAATTTTAAGGGGCAAAATGAGGGTTGTCCCTCGTAATGAGGGACACTTGAGAGGTATGGCCCGATACTTTAGGCAGGTTCTGCTTTAAGCAGGAGACTGTCATGCTAAATGTCCTCTCGTTTGCACCAAACACTACTGCTTAAAGCAGAACCAGCCCTAATTCTTTTATGATGATTTGCATATACTTCCCATGACGATTTGCACTATTGAGGTATGTGTGATTTTATATTAATATGAAACCTGGTTTTACTCCCAGCGCCCTTCCTGGGTAACTCTTGCCTCAATACTTTTGTGTGCAGGGTCTTTGTTTTTTAGATTGCTTTCCTGTTTGGGGCTCACCATGATCCAAGCCTGTAAAACCGTAGCTTAGCTGATTCTCCCTTCCTCTGAGTTGAGATACAGACGAGGCACACTGATGAGTCCTGAGAATGATGAAACACACATTTGGGTCTCTTGTTCATAGCCTTTGTAGATTGTGTGAGAAACATAGAAACATAGAATTTGATGGCAGATAAGGACCGCTTGGCCCACCTAGTCTGCCCATTTTCCTACCTAACAGATAAGCTGCAGGTCCTAGTTAACCAACATCTTACAGCTTGTCTGTGTGTGAGAGGCCATTTAGCACTATACACTCCTGATTAAAGCAGAAACAGTCTAAATTCTTACATGGCGATTCATAACATATGCTTCCCATGATGCTTTGCATTATTTGGCTATGTGTGATTCTCTGTTTCTCTTTGAAACCTGTCTTTATTACCAGTGCCGCTCCCAGGCAACCCTTGCCCCAGTGCTTTTATGTTGAGGTTCTTTGTCTTTTAAAATATCTTTTAAGGTTATTTATGTTTGTATTTATTTTAAAGACTAATATCTTCAAGATTCACTATTGTATATGATAACTGAACCATATCTTACAACAGTGAGAGTCCCACCTCAAGCGTTAGAGAGAAAGTACCCCAAAACCGAAGGTGAGCTTATCTGGCACACTAAGGACATCAAAGGTGAGAAACAGCTGCTTGGGATGCTCTGATCGCCATATAAATATAGTATTTATCATTAAACTTTGAGCAGCTCTTATAGATAAAACAATGTATTAAAAATGTTTAAAATAAATGACGGGGTGCCCCTTAGCCCAGTGCTGGTCTTTCTCTATTATACAGATCTCAAACGCTCAACAGGGTGGAACATGATCTGTAGGTACTGGAGATCTACACATGTGCTGCAAGAAGAGTTGATAGCTCTGCAGGGTGGTTGTAAGTAACCACACTGATGCTTCAGCATGTTGTCAGGGCGGGGGATACTCTGTTAGCGTGAGGTGCTGTCTTTCGGATAAGACATTAAACCAAGATACCAACCTGTTCTTGTGCATGTTTACAAATCCTATGCAACTTCAAAATGATCAGCTTAATGTCTCCAGTGTCCAGGCCAGATTTTCCCCCATTTAAAAATCTGCAAATAGATTAGCCAGAGTAATATCAGTCAGTACTTCCTGTATATTCTCTATGCCTCCCCTGGGCCGAGACTGAAAACAGGAAAATACTGTATAGCAGTTAAAATTCACGCCTTTTATATTTAGTGCTCAGAACATACATATCACGTTCATGTCATCTTATTTTCACCGGTGGAACACTTGTACTGTTCTTGTGTAACCCCTATAAATGGGTGTTCACAAAGTCTTCCTTGGGTTTGCTTAAATGTCCACTGCCATGCAGGTGTTCTGTGTCTTTACAGGTATAAAAGTACTTGCATGTGAGTGCCCTGTTAGCTCTCCATGTCTGTCCCTTTAATGACATTATTTTTAGTGTATATATTAATCTGTAGGGGCCAAGTGTTTCCAGGCTCGAGTCCCACCCAAGCAGCAATAATATTGCTCTGTTCTGCCATCGCAAATGATGCAGAGGGAGCTACTATAATAATAAAGGTATTATAGTTTGTATAACCTGCCTTTCTTTGCAGCATGGATGTTTTTGTATTGCACCAATCAGTACCTTTTGGGGATCTTAAAATGGAGTCTGTCCGCAGGGGTCTTGTGGGAGTGAATTTCTGTAGGAATTGTATTTTTTTCATTTTGGCACCTAAATGGACCTGGAGGGGGAGCCCTTGCTTTGGCAGACAGATGAATCAACCAACCAAACCCTTTTTGGATGAGAAGGAAGTCCTGGTGCTGCCTGCAGCAGAGAGTCAGTCTGAGTTTGGAGTTGAGAGAGTGAACTGCTCAAGACATTCGAGCAGCTGCTCCTGTGTAGCAGCACAGGAAACTGGTGGGAAGGTTGTGCCAGCCTGCCTGCTTCATCTTCCCTTCTGAGGGATCTGCTAATGAAATTAATTGGACTGAATCCGAACCGACTTGTGACCAGAAATACCAAATTGTGACTGCCCTGGTACCTGAAGAAGACCGAAGATTTGCTGTAAGTGATCGGCCTGTCAGGATGTCTGAATCACCATAGAGATCACGGTTTTGCTCTGGAAAACTGAAATTGCAACTGGACTGACATCCAACCTGTGGTATTGTGTTATGCTTTACTATAAATGTGCTGTAAGCTGTTAGTGGGTCGCAATTTGGTTCCCCACTACTTAAGTGTGTCACTTGCTGAAAGCTGTCTCCAGCACCAATCGAATTGAATCCGAACTGTTCACCCGGCCCAGTCAGCTACTTCAGATGCAGAGATCACCATTGCTAAGAGACTCCCCTGGGGATCAGTCCCCTGCTCAATATCTTGAACAGGAACGACACCTCAGTGAATCGTGTGGGTCCTGCTTCTCCTGGCATGCCAGCTTGTCGACCTGCTGTCTCCATTGCATCCCTCCTGTGTTTCATAGTGGGTAGCATGAGTAAACACCAGGGCAGCTCACTCCAGTATCAGCTGAATCAAAAGTGTTGTCATCTGATTCAATTGTTGTTTTCATGTCACAAACTGAGGCTCCAGGCTCCAGATTACAAACTGTATGTGGTTGTGCATGCTCCTTCTTCCCATCACAGGGCCTCGACCAGCTGCAATGCCGGCCTACCCCAGGCAACGTGTCAGGCTAGTTCACCTTTTTTCCAACTGGGTACTCAGAGTGTGTGACTCTGAAGGGACTCTAAAGTGCATGCATGATTGCCTGAATGAATCAGTTACAGAACTAATCAGCCAAATTACACCCCTCCCTTGTTCATTCCACCTGAATAAATCAGATCTAATTCTTTTTGCATTTAATTTGACTGTGGTTCCATTTTTAAAAGAAGCACTGTACTGTTGTTTCCTGCTCTAACCTTATTTTACAGGGGGTCTTCAAGATCAAACTGGTAGAATCAGCCCTGGTGGTAAGTGCAGACAGCGTGGGGATTTGTATGCTGATTGTGGGTTATTGTAACTGTGTCTGTTGTTCATTGTTTAGGCCACTAGAGGGGAAAGGGGGGGTTACAGTGTCCTGAAGGGCTGTACCCAGGTCAGCTATGCTACCAATAACCCTGTCCTCCAGGTGGAGGCACGTGTTTTCAGTACCCAGGCACCTTAACCTGCACCTAGGGAGTAGCCCTTGGGATAGTGTCACCTAGGGGTTACATCTTGGAGGCTACTGCTGGGATTAGTGCCCCTGAGTGACCAAAATCAAGAATTATTGTTAAAGATTAATGGCTACCCCAGTAGAAATGGCTGTACTCCAGTTGGTGGGGTGGTCAGGGCACAAGATTGACCCCCAAAATGTACTGCTTATACTGAATTTCCCTGGGTACCAGTAAGGACACTGTAGAGGAGCACTCTCCAAAGTCGAATGTTTAAAAAACACTGTGGTGGTGGGTCGACAGGCTGATTTGATCGCCCAAACTTTCATGGCCTTGGTAGAGTGTAGTGACCTCATAGACAGCTCTAAAGTGCTACAGACTATTGCCTCAGAAGGGGTCCCAACCACCTGGAAAGTGATAACAAAAGACAGTAAAGACCCCGGGGAGGATGAGCCCCCACCATTATCAGAGACTTTTGAGGAGAAATTCACTAAGTTGTTGCTGGAGAAAGGGAGGACTTTAAGCAATTATTCCTGCCACTTGGGGGTGTACCTTCCCCCACAACCCGCCCACTCCAGTACTGGTTCCAGTACCTGCACCTGTGCTGGCACCCACATCAGTGCCTGCAGTTAGTCATGACACATATTGCAAGTTGAGGATGTTCTCAGGTACCCTCCCACCCCACAGGGGGAGGATGACTGGGAGAACTGGATCGACTATGTTGCCCCCTTGGTACCCGGGTGGCAGTGTACAGAGGATGAAAAGTGAAAAAGGAGCATGAAAACTTTGAGGGGTCTGGCCCTGGAAGCCATTAGATTTCTGAGGTCCACGAATCCTGAGGCGTCTGCTCAAAAGTACCTGTCTGCATTTGAAGGCAATTTCGGAAGCATTGTGTCAGGGGAGACTTTGGTGTGGCAATTCAAAGGTACCAAACAATGGAGAGGGGAAGGTTTGTCTGTGTATGTTACTCACCTAGAGAGGGCCCTGCAGAGAGCTTATCGAAAGGCTGGGGTAGCTGCCAGTGACTTGAACCGTGTGAAACTGGGGCACATACTACAGCATGCAAAGCACTCTAAATTGCAGATTATCCTGTGAAGGCTCCAGGATAGGAGAGATAAGCCACCTGACTACTGCGACTTGATAAAAGAACTCAGGGAGGTTGAAGGTGAAGAAAGAGACTGTGATTATGGGGTGGGCACAGCCTGAGTGACCACGGCACAGGAAGACCTCTCTGAAATGGAGACCACTAAGGATATTCCACCATGGGCTAAGCAGTGGAGAGACGAGCTGCTGAAGGAAGTCAGACAAGTATAAATGGGTGTCTTTACAGAGGCCTCCACCGCAGACAAAGACCCTGGTCCCTCTCAAGACGTGACTGCCATGGGGGTGAGGGTGCACCCTCAGGCATCCTCTACCAAAGAGGGCTCCCAGGCTGAGATCAAAGAATTGACTGCCACCCCAAAGGAACTGTTAAGACATGTTGCACCAGCCTTGCTGCTGCAAGCAGATATTGGACCCCGATCCCTTGCTACTGCTTCAGTCTCTCATGCAATGTTCTCTCCAAGGATGACCCAGGAGTGGGTATCATTTGTCACAACTGTGGAAAGAATGGTCATATGAAGAGATAATCCCGGTCTCAGAAAGACTTAGAAAAAGTAGTAAACAGACTCCAAGGGGAGCTCCAAAAAACAAATCAATGGCCGAGGGGTGCCTGAAATGACTGCAGTGAGGGCTCAAGAAATACTAACTCAAACTTCTTAGCGGCTAAATTGTCTGTCCAGGTCCCTGCTACCATCCCTCCAGACTGGTACAAATTGGTGGGCCCTTCAATGGAGACTACTGTGACTGTCAATGGTATCCATGCTCGGGCTGTGCTCGACAGCGGGTTGCAAGTGACCATTGTATTTCAGGACTGATATGACAAGCACTTATCTGATGTGCCATTACAATCTCTAGAAGGCCTATATGTTTGGGGCCGGAGTGACAAGTTTTATCCCTACCTAGGATATGTCCAGCTCTGGCTGTCTTTTTCTGTAGCTGTAACTGGTGTAGATGAACAAGTAGAGATGCCGGCCCTGGTGTGCCCTCCTACAGGGATGTATGATGGGGTCCCCTTACTCATTGGAACCAACTCCCACATGTTTGGGAGGTTAGCGCAGTTGTGCAAAGAGAAATGAGACTGACAAACTGGTCGGGCAATGAGAATTCCAGCTCTGATCAAGAAAGCTTATGACCTGCAGTGGTAGTCTGTGGCAGAAGACCAGGATGAGCCCATTGGAACTGTTTGGAAGAAGGACCCTGGTTCCTTGATATTGCCACCCAATACTCAGTATACTGGTAATGGAGAAGTCCGTCTGGAAAAGAGATGTGAAAAACAAAATATTAATGCTGGATGCACCAAG
The DNA here is from genome assembly GCA_016271365.2 of Neoceratodus forsteri. NCBI lineage: Eukaryota > Metazoa > Chordata > Ceratodontiformes > Ceratodontidae > Neoceratodus > Neoceratodus forsteri. Next base: position 11,420,492 of record JADMNL010000038.1, read on the forward strand.
TGAAGGAAAGTTGCCAGAGGGGCTACTGGTTAAACCCAGTATTCTACCTGCCCCTGCCCATTCCTATGCAGGATAATTGATGGTCCAGATTCAAAATGTGTCAGATTGAGAAGTCTGAGTGAACAGAGGGTGTACACTTGCTACAGCACACTACGCAGATGCTGCAATATTACCCAGCAACAAATATTCTGGCGAGAAGGAGGAGGTGACCCCAGACCTACCTGACTTTGGTGATACCCCCTTGTCTGCGGAATGGAAGACTCAGATCAGTAGGAAACTTGCCCAGAGAGACCAAGTGCTTTTGCTAAAAGAATGGGATGTGGGTGCACCCATGGTGCTGACCATAATATTCGGATGCATGATAACAGACCTTTCAAGAGCAGTCCTGCCGCCTTGCTCCAGCTGATATAGATGATGTTCAGTGGCACCTACAGGACATAGAAACATAGAAACATAGAAGTTGAGGCAGATAAGGACTGCAAGGCCCATCCAGTCTGCCTATTTCTTTTTCTACCTTATAAATGTGCCATTGGCCTTTGCTCTGTCAGTGGCCCATCTATTCATACTAATTTGTATTGCTCCCTTATGCCTATCCCATGCCTGTTTGAAGCCCTGCACTGTATTCATAGCCACCACTTCTTGAGGTAGGCCATTCCATGCATCCAACACTCTTTCTTGTGAAAAGAATTTCCCACATTCCCCTTAATCGGCCCCCTCTAATCTCATGCTGTGTCCTCTTGTCCTGCTATTTTCTTATATTTAAACATGTTAGACTCTTTCACCTTGTTAATGCCCTTAAGGTGTTTGAATGCCTCGATCATATCACCTCTCCCTCCTTTGCTCAAGGGTATACATATTGAGCTCTGTTAATCTGTCCTCATATGTCTTCTGATGCAGTCCCTGCACCATTTTGGTTGCTCTTCTCTGGACTGCCTCAATTTTGTTGTTTTCTCCTGGTCCTCCAAGGCCATCGGGATTTGATAATATCCTTGTGAAGGTGTGGCCTCCAATACTGCACGCAGTACTCCAGATGGGGCCTAACCAGTGTCTTGTAAAGAGGGATTATTACCTCCCTCTTACGACTTGTGATACCCCTACTAATACACCCTAATACCCTTTTAGCCTTACCTACTGCTTTAGAGGTCTGCTTGGATGATTTCAGGTCATCAGTGATGATGATGCCCAAGTCTCTTTCTTCCTTTGTGACTGCTAGCAACTCCCCTCCCAACCTATAGGTGGCTTCAGGGTTTCTCTTCCCTATGTGCATGATCTTGCACTTCTTTGCATTAAATGTCAGAATTATTCAAGAGTCAAAAGCCCTCTCATCTCCCATCACAGTTGTGTGCAAGAAAATGAGTCTGTGAGGATGTGTGCGTGGATTATCGGACCCTTAACTGACGGACTGTCCAAGATCAATACACCATGCCCCGCATACAGGATGCCCTGGACTGCCTGCATGGGAGTCAGTGGTTCTCAGTACTTGATCTTCACAGCAGATATTATCAAATCCGATGGCCTTGGAGGACCAGGAGAAAACATCCTTCATCTGTCCTTTGGGGTCTACGAATTTCTAAGAATACCACAGGTGACTTCGGTGCCCCTGCTACCTTTCAGAGGTCACTGGAACATGCAGCAGGAGACATGAATCTGCTAGAATGTTTAGTGTACATGGATGATGTCACTGTTTTTGGTAAATACGCTGTGAGAACAGGAGGCCAGGCTGTTCAAAGTCTCGATCGCTTGGAAGAATTCGGCCTCAAGCTATCCATTGACAAGTGCCATTTTTTTCAAGCATCTGTAAAATATGTGGGACATATAATGTCAGCTGAGAGGATACAGACAGACCCCAGTAAAGTAGAGTCCCTGACCACCTGGCCCCAGTCCACCAACCTGAAAGAGCTGCAGTATTTTCTGGGGTATTGCGGCTACTATCGCCAATTCATTAAGGACTATTCAAAGGTAACATGGCTGATCCTTAATCTTATCCAAGGCTGTCCTCCCACCAACCGCAGATACAAGAAGGGGTCCCTCAGAGAAGACAAGGTGTATTTTCAAACAGGTGAACATTTAGGAACCCATTGAACCCCCAAGTGTCAGGTGGCATTCTTCGAAGTCATCTATCAGCTTACCCATGCCCCAGTCCTTGCATATGTTGATCCCACCAAACTATACGTCCTGCACACAGATGCCAGTCTGAAAGCACTTGGGCTGTGCCATATCAAGAATATGAGGATGGCCTGAGACCTGTGGCCTTCACCAGTCGCAGCTTGACACCCTCTGAGTGGAATTATCCTGTGCATAAGTTGGAGTTCCTCGCTCTAAAGTCGGCCATAGTCAATCAGTTCCATGAGTACCTCTATGGGGCCAAGATATTAGTAAAGACTGATAACAATCCTCTAACGTATGTACAGACTTCAGCCAAGTTGGATGCCACTGGTTACCAGTGGCTTTCTGCCTTGTCAACTTATGATTATGCTGTTGAATACCGTCCTGGACTGAACCATATTGATGCCGATGCCCTTTCCCGGTGGCCAAGTTCCAAAGACCATTGGATGAGGCTGTCTGAACCTTCTATTAAAGCATTGTGCCAAACATTTGACAAAGATGAGTAATTGTCTGCAGACATCATGGACTGCCTGGTGGACTGTTTGGGGCCCCCCGATACTTGCATACCTGCCACTTATTGTTATTTTTCTGCATTAGATATCAATGCATTGCACCAGTTTGATAGTGACAGCATTCAGTGGACTCAATCCCATGACCCCATGATTCCACCTGCACTTGATGCCCTGTCTGTGGGGAAAGATGTGTCTAAATTACGTTCTACTGGCTTATGAACTGCACTGTTATTCAAAGAAGGCCCCAGACTAAAATTACTAGATCAGTTATTATATAGAGATACAGTAGATCATCAAGGTCAAGTGGACAAGCAGCAGTTGGTCCTACCCGTAGCCTTCAAACAGCTGGTACTGAGGTCCCTCCATAACCACATGGGACACATTGGTATTGACCGGACTTTTGACTTAGTACAATCCCGATTCTATTGGCCAAAAATGGCGGGGGGCAGATGTTGAGAATCATGTCAAAACTTTCAGTCGCTGCCTCCAGCAGAAAGTTTTGCCCCAGAAAGCTGCCCCACTTGTCAACAACACTACCAGTGCCCCCATGGAACTGGTTTGTATAGACTTCTTGTGTCTGGAGCCTGATCAAAAAAACATTGGCAATGTACTGGTAGTACTTGCTCAGAAAACATTGATTCCCAACTTCTCCATGTCCTCCACTTCCAGCCAGGCTGCCTTTAGCTACCGGATGGCAAAATTATGGAACTCCTTGGCGGTTGATATTAGGCACTCCACCAGCACACCTCATCTCAACTCCCTACTCAAGACACACTTCTCCACTACATGCTCATGCAACTTGCACTGCTGAGAGCCAAGTAGTCATGACTGTTTCTACCTATTTCTGCCCAGCTTACTGAGCTGTGCTGCCCCGTACTTGTCTCACTCCATTGTATTTTTTCTGCTGTTGCCTAATCTGTAGATACATTTGTATTATTTTTTTCTGTTGTTGCCTACTGTATATACGATTGTATTCTATATATTATTTCTGCATTTCTCCTCTCCTCACTCCCCTAGGGCGCATCTGTAATCAAGCAGCACCCTGCTCAGTATGCCTTCCTGGTAAAACTCTTAAATAAATAAATAAATGAACTTTACCCGATACGCACAAGCTTTCTGACCAAGGATCAACAGGCCTCTACAGTGGCCAAGGTGTTAGTAGAAAAGTTCTTTGTCCACTATGGTGCATCCCAAAGTACCCATTCTGACCAAGGAAGAGACTTTGAAAGTAGACTAATCAAAGAAATGCTCTCTCTATGGGGGGGTGCGGAAGTCCAGAATCACTCCCTATCACCCTCAAGGGGACCCCCAGCCAGAACGCTTTAGAGAACCCTTCTAGACATGTTGGGTACTCTCCATCCTAAAGACAAGTCTAAGTGGAGTCAGCAGATTAGCACCTTGGTACACGCTTACAATTGCACCAAAAGTGATGCTACCAGATTCTCTCCCTATCATCTCATGTTCGGGAGGGAAGCACGGCTGCCCATAGATGTTTTCTTTGGGGTCTCCCCGGATGGGATCTGAGCTGAGAACTGTTTACAATATGTACAGAAACTGAAAGCTCAATTGAACCATGAGTATCAACTGGCTCAAACAATGGCCACCAAGAGAAACCTTGCCAACAAAGAGAGGCATGACAAGAAAGTGAAGGCTGAAGAGCTACTGCCCGGAAACCGTGTATTGTTGCGCAATTTGGGACTGCATGGAAAGCATAAAATTGCTGACAGGTGGCATCACCTTCCACAAATAGTGATCAGTAAACTGGATGAACTGCCTCTGTACAAAGTGCACCCTGAGAACAACTCTAAAGCTGTCAAGACCATGCACCACAATCACCTACTGCCCATCGGTTAAGTGATCATTGATGCTGAACCAACACCTGACACTTCCCTTGGGCTGGTGACTCATGCTGCTGCCAAACAGAGACAAAGTCAACCTGCCCCTGTTTTTCCAGACCTAATACCTTCCCCCAGCAGGCCCTGAATGATGATGACTGTCAGTCCATTTCTGATGAAAGTGAATGTGACAATGCCTACTATCCTTCTTATTTATTTATTTAGCTTTTGTTGACCGGGTAAGTGCACTAGACAAATCCTGCCTATTTTCAGGCATGACCCGGGGGAGGGGGATACAGATGAATGCCAACTGACCTAGAACCAGATTAAGCTGTTGGTGGTATTTTTTTAGTGAATGAGGGAAATTTGGCCAGGACACCGGGGAAATTCCCCTACTCTTTTCGATAAGTGCCATGGGATCTTTAACATCCACCTGAACTACCACCAATCCAGGCAGATGGGACCTCGGTTTAACGTCTCATCCAAAGACAGCACCTCAGGGTGCAGCACCCTCTCATGCTGCATTACAGTGTCAGTACTGGATATTAACCTAAGTGCCAGATGTGGGAACTGAACCCACAGCCCTCTGATCTCCGGCCCTCAGAGGCGAGTGTGCTACCTACTGAGCCACTGACACTGAACTGAGCTAGTTGTTTTGAGGCAATCCTCTGCAGAATTGTGGGGATGAAGCTGGGCCTTCAGAGCTGCCTAACTCCCCAGCTTCATCCCTGGAGCCAATGCACCCTGAAGGTGAGGTGCAGAGCATTACGTCTGAAGCAACAGATTCCTTGTGCCTAGTGGAACCTTTTGAATTACCTGAGAATGAATCTGCTGTGGAAAATCTCCCTGGTGACACCCCAGAACCTGCAGAGTAACATGACAGTGTTGACAGCACCCCCTTCAGTGCCACAAAATTCAGTGATCCCAGAGTTCTTTCAAGATGAGCAACCTGGGCCCTCTTCAGGGGAGAATAATGAGAAAAGTATTGTGGAAGCAGAATCTGCCGTGCAAGGAACCGATAATATTCCACTACTGGAGACTCTGCACAGTGCAGATGTACCACTTTCTACTGAATAAGAAACTGATGCAAATGCTGGTACTCCCAGAGACTGTACCGGTTTCCCCAAGGAAGTCTGGGAGAGCAGTTAAACCCATAATACATCTAAGCTATGACTCCCCTGGAAGACAAGTAGATCTTCTTTTAAATGTTGTCTACAAGGGTATCTATGTTTCAAAGAGCTCACTGCCCAAACTGAGCCTTTCTGCTACTTCCAAGTAGATTGTCCATCCTTCAGGACATGGTGCCTCTGCCCGTCTAGCCCCAAGTTAGCTGATAGGGGATGGGACCCCATCTTTGTTGTTTAGAATGCAAGAAACTATAACATGAATGAGTACAGTAATATTATTGTGTGAATCATAGTGAAATCATTATTGAATGTATAAAAACTGCATAACTGTTGCCATAACACATATCTATCTATCTATAAATATCTATCTATCTATCTATATCTATATAAATACATATATAATCATATGTATTAGCTATTTTGGATACGTACAGAAATCATAATGGAACACATATATTTTGTAAAAGTATAATGTCTTCAAATAATGTTGTTGTGAGCATGGACTAAATGCGGACACCAAGTTCTTTCCAGGCAGGGAAGGGTGTAACCCCTTCTATAAATGGGGGTTCCCAAAAGTCTTCCTTGGATATGCTTAAATGCCCACTGCCAGGTGGGCGTTCTGTGTCTTTACAGGTGTAAAATTGCTTGCATGAGAGTGCCCTGTTAGCCTCCATGCCTGTCCCTTTAAGAGGCATTATTTTTGTAGTGTATAATTAATCTGGGTAGGGGCCAAGTGTTTCCAGGCTCAAGTCCCACCCAAGCTGCAATAATATTGCTCTGTTCTGCCATCGCTAATGGTGCAGAGGGAGCTCTGTTAGAACTGGCAACTGTTTGCTGATTAGCTGCTCTAATAATAATGGTATTATAGTTTCTCTAACCTGCCTTTATTTGCAGTATGGACATTTCTGTATCGCACCAATCAGTACCTTTTGGGGATCTTGAAATGGAGTCTGTCCCCAGGGGTCTTGTGGGAGTGAATTTCTGTAGGAATTGTAGTTTTTTCATTTTGGCGCCTAAATGGACCTGGAGGGGGAGCCCTTGCTTTGACAGACAGATGAATCAACCAACCAAACCCTTTTTGGATGAGAAGGAAGTCCCAGTGCTGCCTGCAGCAGAGAGTCAGTCTGAGTTTGGAGTTGAGAGAGTGAAATGCTCAAGACATTCGAGCAGCTGCTCCTGTGTAGTAGCACAGGAAACTGGTGGGAAGGCTGTGTCTGGCCTGCCTGCTTCATCTTCCCTTCTGAGGGATCTGCTAGTGAAATTAATCGGACTAAATCTGAACCGGCTTGTGATCAGAAATCTGAATTGCTGAATTGTGACTGCCCTGTTACCTGAAGAAGACCGAAGATTTGCTGTAAGTGATCGGCCTGTCAGGATGTCTGAATCACCACAGAAATCATGGTTTTGCTCAGGAAAACTGAAATTGCAACTGGACTGTCATCCAATCTGTGGTATTGTGTTTTGCTTTATTAGAAATGTGCTGTAAGCTGTTAGTGGATCATGATTTGGTTCCCCACTACTTAAGTGTGTCACGCTTACTGAAAGTAGTCTCCAGCACCAATCGAACTGAATCCAAACTGTTCTAGCCTGGACTCTGCCACCTTGACCCAATCAGCTACTTCAGACGCAGAGATCACCATCGACGAGACTTGCCCGGGATCAGACCCTGCTCAACATCTCGAATAGGAATGACACCTTGGTGAATTGTGTGGGCCCTGTTTCTCCTGGCATACCAGCTCATCAACCTGCAGTCTCCATTTGGTCCCTCCTGTGTTTCATATTGGGTGGCGTGAGTAAACACCAGGGTAGCTCCCTGCAACATCAGCTGAATCAAAAGTGTTGTCATCTGATTCAATTGTTGTTTTCTTGTCATGAACTGAGCCTCCAGGCTCCAGATTACAAATTGTGTGTGGTTGTGCATGCTCCTTCTTTCCATCACAGGGCCCCAACCAGCTGCAACGCCGCCTACCCCGGCAACGTGTCAGGCTAGCTCACCTTTTTCCAACTGGGAACCCAGAGTGTGACTGTGAAGGAACTCTAAAGTGCATGCATGATTGCCTGACTGAATCAGTTATAGAACTAATCAGCTAAATTATGCCACTCCTTGTTCATGCCCCTCTAAATAAATCCGATCTAATTCTTTTGCATTTAACATGACTGTGGTTCCAGTTTGTACAAGAAGCACTGTACTGTTGTTACCTGCTGTGTCTAACCTTATTTTGCAGGGGGTCTCCAGGGTCAAACTCATGGAACCAGCCCTGGTGGTAAGTGCAAACAGAGTGGGGATTTGTATGCTGATTATGGGTTATTGTAACTGTGTCTGTTGTTTATTGTTTAGGCCACTAGAGGGGTAAGAGGAAGGTTACAGTGTCCCAGAGGGCTGTATCCAGGTCAGCTGTGCTACCAATAACTCTGTTCTTTTGGTGGAGGCATCCATTTCCGTACCCAGGCCCTTAATCTGCACCTAGTCATGCAGGCAGGGGAGTAGCCTCTTGGGATAGTGCCACCTAGGGCTTACACTTGTATAGTGATTTAAGAATTACTGTCTTTATTTTCACGCCTAATATGGAACTAGCAAACACAGTGAAAATAAAAACAGTGAATATTACCCATTATACAGTATTTCCTAGTCCCCTTTCAATAAAAACAAGTAAATCTAGAAAGAGTCCAATGGCAAAATACTCAAAACATTGCGCACAGCGCAAACCCATAGTGCTTGAATACCACTGGAATTGCAGCAGGCTGCAATATTCAAAGGCACTAATAGAACAGGTGGTGAGTGATACCACCAGCAATATAAGTTAATGTTAGTTAAGTTAACTATAAGTTAAGTTAGTGCTGGCAGTATAGCCTAGAGGTCAGAGTAATGAACTGTTAATGAGCTTGGTACATCCATCAGACCAGACCTGGCTTTGATTTTCACAACCTCAACTTGCGTACTGTGTGACTCTGAGCAAGTCACTTAACCTCCCAGTGCTCCCAGGTTGTCCCTGAAAACAGGCACTTGTGCCTAGTGAGCCTTACCCGGTTACGAAAGACTAAAATAAAAAAAAATAAAAAAAAAATGTATGCAGGGGAGGAGTCGTGAATGATAGAGCAGTGGCATATTCAAAAGTGCAGCGCTTTTAGCACCACCGTAGCATCACACTAAACCCTGCCTGCAAAAAGCATGTGGTAGTGAGGCGATGGCAGAGGTCCAGTTTTGAAGTGTAACTTTTGCTATAGTTTGAATTACTGCTATGTTACCCCAGTAGTCTAATGGTTCCCCCCCCCCAGCCTCATCACTGACCCCCTCTTGTCCCCGTAATATATCTAAATTCCTGGTAGTCTAGTGGCCTGAGCCCCCCAGCATGATCCCTGACCCCAAAACAATTACTTCCCTGGTGATTCAGTGACCCCCACCCAACAGTTATACCCCTGCCACCCTGAATGGAGCGGCAAGTGGCTCAGCCCTCCTCTCACTTTCACGGCTGCCACCAACTGCTATGAATGAGCGGTAGTGCAGTGAATGGGGATGTGCCCATTCATTGCACTACCACTCAGTCATAACTCAGATGGTGGCCGGCCACTGAAGTGAGAGGAGTGCTGAGCCAGTCACCAGTTTCATTCAGGGTGATGGGGTTGGGGGCCACTAGACCACCAACATATTTCTGGGGTGTTTTGCCAGAAAATAGAAACATGCCTTGCATCTGCAGGGTCCGACTAGGTGAATACAAAAATAATTAGGTTGCTAGAGGGTCCCAAATTTAAATGCCAATGTTTTGGGGTCTGGGATCATGCTGGGGGCAGTGGGGAGGCATACTCAACTGTCCCTGATTTACAGGGACGCCCCATTGTGCTTCATATATCCTCTGTCTCATGCAATAAATGCACCTGGGCCGTCCTGCAGGCTAATCAGATTACTACAGATGCACCCTAGCCTCCTGCTGGGGATCTGCCTGGAAGTTCTGGGATATTAAGGAGCTGAATGAAAATCCAAGTCACCACCCCCACCCAGTTAGATGTCAACTGGCTCGCTCACCACTGACCCACAGAGTATAGACTCAATGAAGCATTCTTGGACCTCAGTACAGTCCTCCCACCAATTTCTTTTACCTGCTCCTGCTCACCCCCCACAACACCTCCACCACCACTCCTTCCTTCTCAGGACCCTCACACCATTGCAAGCCAAACCTTACCTACTTAAAGCCATCAATGGTACTGGTTTTAGTAATGACACTCTTGACCCAAAACTGCCTTGCTTAATGTTTGATTCAGTCCTTACACCACTTACTAGTCTTCTCAACTGCTCACTCTGCCACAGCTAATTCCCTCATGTCTGGAAGACCACAGTGATCACCCCTATACACAAAGGAGGGAACGTACCACCCCAGGAACTAAAGTCCAATCTTGATACTGCCCTCTGTCTCGAAAGCCTTAGAAAAGATTGTGGCTGACCAAGTTACAGAATACCTTGATAAGCATGAGCGCCTCTGTCCTGAACAACACAGGTTCCGCAGGGGACACAGCACCACTACTGCCCTTATCAAGTTCTCCAACTTCTTACACACTCCCCTGGATAAAGTGCATATTGTGGAAGCAGTCTACATTGATTTATCAAAAGCTTTCGATACCATCTGCCACCCACACCTCATTTCCACACTTTCTCAGCTAGGTTTCACACATGGGCCAGTATCCTGGTTCTCCAACTACTTCTCTGCCCAGTCACAGTGTGTAAAAACCAACAATACCCTCTCCAGCATGTGGCAGGTCCGTCCGGGCATCCCTCAAGGTTCGATTCATGGACCACTGCTCTTCAAGCTGTATCTCAATTCTCTCCCCAGCTCCTGTGATGAGAAAATGCTCCTCTATGTGGATGACGCTGTTCTTTTCAAATCCCACCAGACCCCCTCCCTCCTTCAAAGTGCCCTTCAACACTCTTTTAATCAGGCTGGGCACTGGTTTCTGGACCAACATCTTGTAATTAACATTAAAAAGACTAAGCATATGTTCTTTTCACACTCCTAAATCAAATCTAGGGACAACCCACTCACCATCCTGTTTGGCTCCCTCCTTCCCTAGAGCAAGTAAAAACTTACAAATACCTGAGTATCACTTCTGACTCTTCCCTCTCCTTTCATGACCATACTCGCAACCTCACCACAGCTATAAACACTTGTGTTGGCTTACTGTACCGCCACAAAAACTGCCTTCCGCCTGTTGCCCTAAGACTGGCCATCACCTCATCTGTTCTGTCCCTAGCTGACTATGGTATACTGGTGTATGGTGCAGCTGACTATGGTATACTGGTGTATGGTGAGCTGACTGTGGTATACTGGTGTATGGTGCAGCTGACTATGGTATACTGGTGTATGGTGAGCTGACTGTGGTATACTGGTGTATGGTGCAGCTGACTATGGTATACTGGTGTATGGTGCAGCTGACTATGGTATACTGTGTATGGTGCAGCTGACTATATACTGGTGTTTGGTGCAGCTGACTATGGTATACTGGTGTATGGTGAGCTGAGTATGGTATACTGGTGTATGGTGCAGCTGACTATGGTATACTGGTGTATGGGCAGCTGACTATGGTATACTGGTGTATGTTGAGCTGACTATGGTATACTGGTGTATGATGCAGCTGACTGTGGTATACTGGTGTATGGTGCAGCTGACTATGGTATACTGGTGTATGGTGCAGCTGACTATGGTATACTGGTGTATGGTGAGCTGACTATGGTATACTAGTGTATGGTGCAGCTGACTATGGTATACTGGTGTATGGTGAGCTGACTATGGTATACGGGTGTATGGTGAGCTGACTATGGTATACTGGAGTATGGTGAGCTGACTATGGTATACTGGTGTATGGTGCAGCTGACTATGGTATACTGGTGTATGGTGAGCTGATAATACCACTCAATAAAATAAAACTGTCCCTGAACAAAGCCTGCTGTTTACTCACAGGCTTCTGCAGACTCACCCACATGTGCCCTAAATGAGCTTGCTGAGCTCCTCAGCCTTGATGAGAGGTTGCGCTACCATACCTGACTCCTAACCAGGAACATTGCTGCAGGCCTTGCCCCTCCAGGCCTAAGTACCATTCTCACCCCCTTCATCCCCACTGTCTTCACCAGGAACACCCTCAAGTGTACTTTTCAAGTACCCAGGGTTAGGACTTCCCTGGCACAAAGATCCTTCCACTATAGGGCTCCGTCCTGGAGCAGTGCCCTCCCCCCTGTTATCACCACTCTACCTAGATTAGGGCCCTTCAAATCAGCCCTCAGACAACACCTCATCCCCACTCGCAGCTGTAACTGCACATAACCACTGCTCAAGTTGCCTAGCTAGTCTGCCTTTAGCATCATCGTGTTACCTGCTAGTTGCTTTGCTGCACTGGCACTGTTGTCTCTTGTTTATTACATGAAAATTATCTACCACACAGTATAGGACCTACATACAGTTTCTCCATTGTTAGCCTTGTTTCCCCGTAACTATGTACATATATATAAATTATTTTCCCTATAACTAGTCTGTATAATATGTTCTACTGTGTATGTAAGTGTCTTTGCCGTTCTGTATTTTGATGAAGAGACTTTGAAAATGAGTCTATGACTGAAAGGGTTGTAATTCTGATTTTACAAATAAATACATAGATGATTGTGTTTTTGTCACTGAACAGCGACAATTGTAACCTCAAAATAATGTCACACATTATATTTACGGAAATGTTCTTCTTCTGCAAATGCATCTTACGATACTCCCCCTATTCTATCAGCTTTCTGAATAAATATTGTCAATTTTTTAAAATGTGATCCTGGTATTGGGTCTTCGTCCCTGATTTATGAGGTAAGAGGTTGAGAGGTATGGTGGGGGGGCCCTAAAATACCAGAGATTTCATTACATTACAGGGACAACAGGGGTTGGGAATTGTGTTGGGGATGGGGGTCCCTAGACCACCAGGGGCTGTACCCTATAGAGGCATAGACCTTGCTGGCAGTTAATGACCGCTTGGCCCACCCTGTCTGCCCATTTCCCTACCTACTGGTTTGGCTTCAGAGCCTAATTACCAAGAGCCTGTCCACTTCCCCAAATACCAGCCTTGCCTTCTGCCTGTCCTTGGTGATCTTGCCACTGGTGTATGATGCTTCTGTTGGTGTTGGAGGTTGTCTTCCTCCCAGGATGTTCTGTGGGATGGGCAAAATGTTGTACAGTGTACTTTCCTGGTGGGGCATTTCAATTTATAGCTACACAGTGCATCACATATGGCTGACATTATTGTCTGTGTATATGGTGTGTATATATCTATATCTATGAATCTATATATATATATATATATATTTTAGAGGCAAAAATTCTGTTTAATGAATAAGTTAAGGTTGTTTCACAGCAACAAAAGCAAGGAAATTTAGTGTTCACGGTTGACAGCCCTCTAGGACCCCTGCCCACACCCCCAACCAGCATCGGGGTGCACATTGGGGTTGCCGGCCCTAACTCTCATCCCATCAGATGTGTGAAGAAGCAGAGGTATAGGAGAATGGGGTGACAGTTAGGTCCGAGAACCCCAATGCATACCCCGATGCCGGTTGGGGGTGTGGGAGGGTCCTGGGGAGCTTTCAACCCTAACACTGAATTTCCTCACTTTTGTTGCTATGGAACAACCCTAACTAATGCCTTAAACTGAGTTTTTTGCCTCTAATTTCCTATTTTGAGAATTAGTCTGAGAAATATTGAATGTAATGAGACGGGCCCGCGCTCCCACCACGTGATGTCTTGTCATAGTAACACGGTGCCCACAAACGCAAATGGTAATGTGATGGTGACACAAAAATAAACAGTACTGTAGACACAAATAGTTAAAATAATGCAAATGCAAGCGCAAATGAAAATGCAAAGGGTAGTGTACATGGTGGCTAAGGCGGGAACAGTAAACAAAATGGGTACAGAACCGCAAGCAGAAGCAGTAAGGGTAACAGTAATGTAAGCACACAGGCTGGTTTTCCCCAAAAGCTGCATAGAGAAAGACAGTGAGCACAAAGAATGTATGCATAATAATGGGTCTCAGAGCAGAAAATGAGGAGTTGGAATGCTAAATTGCTTATATCTCATGAACCGTATGACGTAAAAAAATTTTTTTAAATTCATATGATTTATGGCTTTCCTGGCTAGTTTTATATTTAGCCCCAATTTTTCTGATGAAAAGTCTGTATCTCGCACCGTTTCCGAGATACAGGCCCTGAAAGGTTCGGCGAACGCCGTAATGTTATTCTATGGGAAAAAAGAGAAGCTCAGAGTGCCATAACTTTGCCTCCCTGTAATATTTTTTCACCAAACCACAAAAAGACACATCTGTGTGATGTTGGCTTTTTTCCCTCCAAATTTCAGCCCAAAAGACCAAACTGTTATTTTGCAGCAGGGCGGCAAAGGATTCCTGTAATGCGGCGGATGCGGTAATGTTATCCTATGGGAAAAAGTGTCACCTTTGGAGTGCTGTAACTATATCGCCCTGTAATATTTTTTAACCACAACACTGAAAGGCACATCTGTGAGATATTGGCTGCGTTCCCTCCAAATTGCAGCCGAAAAGACCAAACAGGTCTTTTGCAGCAGGGTGGCAAGAATTGCTGTCATTTTGCACAGCCCGGAAAAGTACTGTCAAACTTTGGAAAGCTTTCGCAAATTCATGCAGCAGTGTCACAAATGCAAAAGTACTTTGTGAAAGTACTTTTTCCAGAAATGTGAAAAACATATTTCTGGGGTGTTTTACCCCAAAATAAAGACATGCCTAGCATCCTCAGGGTCCGACTAGGTGAATACAAAAAGAATTAGGTTGCTAGACGGTCCCAAATTTAAATGGCAAGCATTTTTCTGATGATCAACTGAAAACAAAATGGTGGATTTGCGACAGTAAAAGGGCCATTTGTGAAAGTAAAAACTGCATTTGTGAAACTTTTGAACTTTTTTTTAACTTTTCCCATTGGCTTATAATGGGAACTTGCTTTTTGAATAACATTTGAACCGTTCAATATTTTTTCATGAAATCTTCAAAAGGTACATCAGGGACCCTGGCGGCACATTCCTGAAGATTTCAGACTAGTGGCACAAACCATACGACCTGTAGAGATGAGCACAGAATTCTAAAAGCATAACGCCATAAGATGCATCGCTCTAATAACTCCATCCATATCCCAACAGTACAAAAGTTGGCAGATCCCAAGATGTGTAGTTCTTGATTGTGTATTCCAAATGTCAGGCAAATCTGTTAAACAGTTGCAAAGTTATTAAGGTGCAAAATTTTAGGTTTAACATGTAAATGACTCCTCAGCCTAACTATGGTAGCACTACCATGCTACCATAATGCCATAATATATATATATATATATATATATATATATATATGGAGAGAGAGAGAGAGAGAGAAAGAGATGTAACACCCAACCCCTGCTATTTGGCGGCTTACCTTAATTTTGCCGTTGGGCATTCTCACACTGCTGCTGGCGTCCTCAGCCATCTGTGGCTCCTTCTGCCACCTTTACATGTCCCTCAGTGTCTCTCCATTAAATGAGCCCTGCAGGGCTCGCAAAGTTTACGTGTGAGCGGTCAGCACAACTGTTAAAGCCACTGCTCACATATTCAAGGAGGCGCATTGAGTACCAGACTGCCGTTATGGTCTAAAGCAAGAAAGTGGGTCTCTAGTGGTTCCCGGTGCCCAGTTTAGGATAAGAGAAGCACCAAGGATATGTGAAAGTAGGGAGAAATATGTTTTAAATACATTTCTTTATTTAATGATTTATTTGAATTTTGGTAATTGGTAAGTCCACTGAGACAATTACAGTCCCTTTTTCAAGGTTGACCCGGGAGGAAACAGCAATGAAAAGACAATACATTTAGCAACATTAAGAGATTAAAAATACAAAAGCAAACACTTGAGAACTGAAGGCCACTTGAATGCAATTCAAGTACAGGTTACAGAATAGCAAATGCGTAGAGAGCAATTATGTAATAAATGAAAATTACATACCTACCATAATACTTGATCTTCTCTTGTATCATCACCATTCATTACTGCTGGGTGTAAGCCATAGGCGCGTACCCACCATGGGAGTTTTTTTTAAAGAGGATTTGGCGCTGATGACACCACCCCCGAGAGTGACGCACCACGTGATGCTCGAGGGGCAGCCATTAGGTGTCGCAGACTTTTTCTCCATCCCAGTTCTGTTAGCCAAAGAGGCAAAATAAGCATAAGATAAAAGAAGAGCAAGACAAGAGAGCTGAGGATAGAAAAAGGAAAGGATATAAACTGAAAAAGGGTTAAGCCAGGGACAGTAAAAGGGGATGCCTACCCTAAGGGACTGCAGAGCCTCACTCCTGGGGCGGCTCCAAGAGAGGAACAGATAATGGAGAGAAAGAAGAAGGTAGAAGAAGAGAGGAAAAAAGGAAGAGGGATGTAGGGAGGGAAGAAAAAGCTTGCCAATTGAGGAAATGGTTTAAGGCTTATAAGCTCGTAACCAAAAACAAGGGAGCAAGGATCCCATTTGGTAAAACTGAAGAGGAGGTTCAACCAAACCACTTGAACCGCTTGGACACAAAAGGCAGATTCTCTACACCTCCTGCCATTCTCAACCCCTTAAACTCTAGCTGAGAATTCCCAGACTGCCAAGGCAGAAATTCTGATCTGAAGGGAGCATGCACAACTAGGAAGGGGAGAAGCCCACTAGCACCTTGTTACGTGCTAACTCAGAAGTGTGTGTGTGTAGGAGGGGGTTCCCTACAGAGGACATCCCTTTACGTGATGGGTAGAGTGGGAAGTCAATCAGACTCCCTGGAGGCAAGGCAAAGAACACTAACTCAAGAAATTGTAGTGCCAGGACATCGCTAAGTAGCAGAAGCTGACACAGTAGGTGATTGAGAGCTGCCAGTGGGTATCTGGAAAAGGGGACCATGCTGAGTAAGGAGCAGTGTCTTTAACTGTGAATTGAACAACATGGCTAAAAAGAGCCTAGAGGTCACCCCTAAGGGTAATCAGAAAGAGTTCCCTCAGAATAGGTAAATTCCACTTGTTCCTCCATTCCCCAGAGGGGAGGGATCTGTTCAGAAGGATGGAAGAAAAACCAAGATAGGGTTTTTTTTTTTTTGTTGTTTTTTGTCTTAAAGGCCAAAGGAGAAGGAGGAGGAACAAGCAGGGAAGGGGAGACGTCGAAGAAGGAGGCCTGTGAGGGGATGGTGGGAGGAAATCAGTAATGAATGATGAAGATACAAGAGAAGATCAAGAATTACAGTAGGTACATCATTTTCATATCTTCCCTTGTCAGTCTTCACCATTCATTACTGCTGGGTGAGTATCAAGCCCCCCCAAAGGGGGTCTGGATAGACCCTGAGGGAACAGATTCCTCCAGCCTCCTACTGGTGAAAAGTAGGAAGGGGAGACCCTAACCAATAGACTAAGAAGTCTAAGGTGGGTGAGGAGGAGGAGGAGGTGTCCCCTGTGGGCTGGGGAAGGGAGGTTGCCCCTGAAGAAGCCACCTCGCCCTGCGGGAAAAAAGGTGGGTTCCCCAGAAGGCAGAGTTAGCCACCCTATGCCGGGCAATGGGTGACAGTCTGGAGAGGCAAAGCCATGCTGTCCGCCTAATGCAGATCACTGTCCCTACTAGTCTGGATGCCACCTCATTGGCATCATAGGATGCCCTCGCTTGGTGCCTTGCAAGCTCCAGACCCTGTGCAGAGAGGGCAATGGCTTGTCTAGATTGCTCTGAGTTAGGCAAAGAGGCTAAGACCTGAATCAGCATCGTCCACAGATGCCTGTTGTAAGCAGCTTGGTGAGCCTGATGAGATGAAGCAAAACAAAATGGTTATATTAAATACACGCTGAAAATAGAAAATAGAGTTAAAAATCTACGTTTCAACCTTAGGTCTTCTTCAGGAAATATCTAAAAGAGAAAAAAAACAAGTTAGTGTAGAAGAGAGGTAAAATGAGAGAGATATATATGTGGAGAAAGAAGAAGGGGAGGCTAAGGGAGAAGAGGTGATAAATGGTGAGATTAGGAGAGAATCTGTGAAACAAAAAGGTGATGATGGGAAAGATAAAGCATAATGGGAGAGAAAGAGCTGGGGAAGTTCCCAGGTAGAGACTGATTAACAGGGCCTTGTAAGAGGGCTGAAAGGTGGTAAATGTGTGAGAAGGAGACAGAAATGGAGACATATGGTGAAAATTAAAAATAAATGAGTACTAAAACAAATTGACTTTTAGGGAAAAAAAGGGATGGCTGAAAGATGTTAGTGGAAAATAAGTCTATCATTTAAACCAGAGGGCTGCTGAGGCAAAGGCGGATGATCAACTGCTTCCATGTTTTTCTATGGTCAGGATCCCGAAGCCCTGCTGAAGGACACAAACAGAAAGGTCATTAACATTGTGGTCCCTGGAGATAAAGTGGGATACAATGGGTTTAGCAGTTTCACCATTCCTGACTGCTCTGTAATGTTCAATGAAACGGTCAGCAAGACGCCTACCAGTTTCTCCGATGTAAATAGCTGAACACCTCCTGCAAAGAATACAGTACACCACATTAGCGGAGGTGCATGAGAACTCCTTGGTGATGTGAAAAACACCTGTAGGCCCCCGAATCTCAGTTACACTGGAAATAAATTTGCAGGTGTAGCAGCGAGCCCTGTTGCAAGGTTTGATACCTGGGGGGGAGGAACTGTTAGGAGTGGGTAGACTGCTTTTTACCAGGAGATTGCACAGGTTAGGTGGCCGGTGGTAGGAGGCAATAGGTGTTTCTGTAAAGGAAGCACCAATGTTAGGGTCAGTTTGCAAAATGGGAAAGTTACTAGTGATGATCCTGTGAAGAGAAGGTGTGCTCTGATGGAAAGGAAGAACTAGTGGAATGCGCCGTTGTTCTTGTGTGATAGTATCCCTCCTGCGGGGTTCAAGGTTACGAGGCATGTTACTGACCCGGGAGAGTGCTCTGTCCACTTTGCTTTTAGGGTATCCCCTGTTGATAAAAAAACTATGCATTATTTGGGTCTGCTCAGCAAAATCATCCTCTTCACTGCATAACCTGCGAAGTCTAAGAAACTGTGAATAAGGCAGGCCATTCTTGACATGTTTAGGATGGAAGGAGCTATGGAGGAGGAAACTGTGAGAGTCAGTGGGTTTGTAATAGACTGATGTCTTCAGACCAGTGTTCTGGACTGAGAGCTGGATATCCAGGAAAGGCAGTGTAGAGGAGGATACTTCCACAGTGTACTGAAGGGAAGGATGAGCCGTGGTGAAGTTGTCATAGAAGACTTGGAGGGTCTCCCTGGAGCAGGAGGTGGCCCCCACACAGTCTGAGATGCATAACAACGCATGACCGGAAGAGAAAACCCTTCGTCCCCACCGATCAAATTCGGCAGAATCCAAATCTGGAGGCCTGTCATGCCCCAGGTGCCGAAGTCCAGAAGGAGTGTCTAGGGGTGTCAAACCCAAAGGAGGGTGAGACAGAGAACCTAGAGACTCGAGGGGGACACAATACCATCTCCTGCAGTCTCCCAGGGCTGGAGAAGGAGTGGCTGGAGACTGCCAGGTGCAGATAGATGCCTCCTGGAAGGGATTGGACAGGAAGGCACCACCAGATAGCAAGCACTGAATTCACTAGGGAAAGCACGCGTCTGCCGCTCGGTATTGTCCCTACGGATGTAGGAGATACGAAGCTCCAAAACCATCCTCGAAAGGTAACACTGATAGTCTGTGAAATCAGCATCAGAGGAAAGGTGTACAGGAGGTTCCTCTTCCTCAGAGGAGGAAGATGAGGAAGAAGTGGAGCTTGAATGCTCAGAAGACTACTGCAGCGGGGGGGGGACAGGTGAAAAACCTGTTCGTCCATGGCCCTGACATAGGACAGGAAGGCCGCCGCAGAAGCTCTGAACATCTCCCAAGTTAATGGCCCAGTGGGCCCCACATGGCCTGGGAGAGAGGGAGGTGATTGCAGAGGGATGGGAGAGGGGCACCTAATAGCACATTCCCAGCCTCCTCCAGGGCACTGGGATCCAGGTAACGATGTCGCCAAGACTAGGGACCCTGAGATTGTGCCGGGTTATGTAGTAGAAAGGGTAAGAGGCAACTCCTGTGATGCATGTGGGATTGTATGAGTCCAGAAGGGCAACCCTCAGAACCACCACCAGAAGGCGCTTTAAAGACCTTAAGAGAAAGGCGAGGATCAGTGCTACGACTCCTCCCCACACCCCGCAGGGTGGTGAGGGATCGTCACTGTTCCTGACCTCTGCCTCTCAATCCTTTGGACTCTGAAGCAGCCCTGTTCCTCATGACCAGTGGTGGAAGTCCCTGCCGAGTGAGACCCCGAAGGGAACTCACTGAGGCAGAGTCCTCCCCCTCTGCTGAAGAGCCCGAGCAGCACCAGGAATGGCAGCTGCCAGGGATCTCCGAGAAGAGGGTATCCTCTCCTGAACACCCGAAGGGTCCACCACAGAAGACTCCAGGCCACCTCTAACCATGGAATCATCCAGGCTAACCAGCTCCGGGGACTCTGGGAGAGGAACCCTAGAATGTCTAGCCCTGTGGCCTACAGAAGGTTCTGAGCCCGAGGACTCTAGCCATTGGTCTGGGTCCTCACCTAAATTGTCCTCCTCTGAGGAGGGGTCAACAAGGGAAGACTCCATCGCAACAGCTGCAGGAACCTGCCCAGAGGTGACACCAGGCCTGGTACTGCCATAGGCCACGATGCCAACCACATCCTCAGAGTCATCCACACTTTTGGCAGTGCCAGGTAGTCAGGCCGCACAGTAAATGGCACCGCCTGAGTCCCTGGCACCGTGAATGGTGCTGAGGCCCAGCATGTCACCACGAATGGTGACGCCCGAGTCCCCGGCCTGCAAATAGCACCAAGGCCCAAGACAGCACCATCAATGGCACTGCCTGAGTCCCCAGTGCTGCAGATGGTGCCGAGGCCCAGTGCGACACCGCCAATGGTGCTACCTGAGTCCCTGGCACTGTGAACGGTGCCAAGACACAGAACGGCACTGCTGGTGGTGCTGTCTGAGTCCCTGGTTGCTGTGGTGGGTGCCAAAACCCAGAATGGCACCACTGATGGCCCTGCCCGAGCTACCGGCACTGCGAGCGGCACCAGATTCTATGACGACAAGGGCAGATGGGAATGAGGGTCCACCAGAGCTGGGCCCTGCAATCAGGTGCCACGACACCAGGGGAACCTGCACCTCCACAGAGGTGACTGCCGAGACAGCGCCAACGATGTGACCCCGGGAGGGATCACACCGTTTCTTCAGCACCGAAGAAGAAACCTCCTCCTCAGCAAGGCTGGAAGTGGAGGAGGCTTCCTCCTCACCGGGCCGTATAGACCAGGAGGGGACCCAGAGGAAGGGTAGAGAGATCTGGCCTGGGAAGCCCTTGGGCGATGTTGTCCTCCAAATGTCAGTGGAGCTTGTCTGACTACAAATGCGCTGACTTCCAACACACGGCGATCCATGGAGAAGCAGGCGCTGCAAAGATCCATATCATGGTAGGGTCCCAGGCACCGGAGACAAACATCATGACGGTCCGTGACGGAAAACTGCCGGCCACAAGGGCACCGATGCATAGGGGCACGCCTGCCTTAGACTTGCATTTTATCCCCGAACCAGACATGATGCAAAACAATTAAGGAAAACACAGAAAAGCTCTCAGCATCGTCAAAATAATACAGAAAAACAGAACGGTCTTACCGGTCGATGACGTAGAGAAAATGGGATGAAGACTTCGAGAAAAATGTGGCCTATGATGCAGTACTTAATTCGGCTCCGTGTAGCAGGTATAACTTTGACAGCAGGAGAAATAGAACTGAGATGGAGGAGAAGTCTGTGGCGCCTAATGGCAGCCCCTGGTGCATCATCGTGATTGCATCACTCTTCTGGCCGGCACCGTCTGTGCCGACTCCTCTTTAAAAAAAAAAATCCATGTTGGGTGTGTGCCTCTGGATTACACCCAGCAATAATGAATGGTGAAGACTGACAAGGGAAGATCAGTCCTGTAGATCAGACAAGTACATAGGGTAGAAAACACATTTAGAACAGAGTGCAAGGCCTAATAAACATTTACAATACAATATTGGTAAAAACAAATGAAACCAGAAAAAAAAGAACGAATAAATACAATCAGCTTTTTTCACATGATTCCATAGTTTTAAAATCAAGACCCAAAAAGATTCAGAGAAGAAGCCTGTGAAAACATGACTGGAAGGTAGAGGGGGAAGAGGACAAGGGGTTAGAGTAAAGATGAGGAGAAAGTGGAGGAAGACAGTAGCTTATAAGTCAGCGAAAGCAGGTGCAGAGAGCAGAGGAAGAAAGGAATGCAAATAAAGTGGTTTGGAACTTGGGTAGAGAGGTACAGGAAAGGACTGGAGAGGGCAGGGCGTTCCATTCTGTAACTGCTGCAAAGGAGAAGGACATATGAGCGACCACAAGCCTTGGATTAGGCCTTTTGAGCAGGGGTAGAGTGGCAAAGTGGAGGGCGCGAGCAGCTTTCCTAACGTGAGTAATCTCCCTTATGCAGGGAAGGGGTAAAGTTGTGGACAAGCTTATACACAAAACTCATGGTTGAGTACCTTAGTTTGGATTCATAAGGGAGCCATCTCAGGAGAGAGAGAGGATGTCACAGTGGCGATGACAGTTATTGACCCAAGAGCAAACCTTCCCAACCTATGGTAGATCTGGGCAAGGAGTAACATGTTAGATGCATTGGTAAACAGTAGTAACGGTGCACTGTAAGTAAGAAGAGGAAGAAGAAATGAGAAGGCAATCTTGATACAAGAGGCAGAGGTGAGGAAGGGTGGATGCAGTAGAGAGTCCCAACTTTTGGTTTAGTGTTTTGACCAGGATGGAGACATGGACAGTGAGGGATAATGAGTTATCTAAGGTGGTGCCCAGATACTTATAGGTGGGGACAGACTCAAGAGTGTCACTATTATGGGAGATGATAGAGAAGTAAAAGGGGCAAAGAGGAGGAAGCACAATGAAAAAAAGCATACATTTCGGTTTTTTTTTGTATTGAGGACAAGTTGGTTACACTTGAACCAATCTTCAAGGTCCATAAAGTCAAAGGCAAGTTCCCTATTGATAAAAGGTAACATCAGGAGAGGAATGGTACATAATGGCGTCATCCACATAAAGGTGCACAGAGACCCCACCACAATGCCTAGGTAGATCATTTATAAATACCGAGAACAACAGCGGGCCCAATACGGAGCCCAGAGGGACACCATGAGTAATATGCTTGAAGCCAGAGAGAGCACCAGCCCATAGCTATGGACCAAAAGGAGGGCACTAGAATCCAAGCCAATAGCCTGCAACTGTTGTAGAAATAGACCATGATTTACAAGGTTGAATGCTTTTTTCAGGTCAACAAAGATGGTACCAGTAGCAGAACCTTGATCCATGGTGTGGTAAATATCTGCAGTTACTTTCAACAAGGCCATGAGGGTGCTGTGTCTCTTTCTGAAGCCATGCTGATAGGATGACAACAGGTTATAGTGCTCTGAATAATACTGGAGATGGTTGTAGACAATATGCTCCTGGATCTTGGCAAGATGACAGAGAATAGAGATCAGTTTGAAGTTCTCAACCACGGTGTTAGACCCTCACAAAGTTGCTCTGCCACTACCCCATCATCTACCACCCTACAACTAACCACCTTACTTGGAGAGAAGCTGGAATTCGTTGATAACTTCAAATATCTTGGTGTCTGGATTGATAACAAACTTGACTTTTCTGTCCATATTGAGGAGCTACTAAAGAAACTGAGACAAAGGCTTGGTTTATTTTTTAGAATAAAGCACTACCTCAACAGAGACTCCAAAAAAAGATTAATCCAGGCTTCATTCCTATCCCTCATTGATTATGCTGACTTTCTGTATGGACACTGTTCACCCCCCCTCTTAAATAAACTGGACACCCTATACCACAGGTCCATCAGATTCATTACTGACCTTCCCTTCAGCACCCACCATTGCTCCCTTTATAAGGCAGTTAACTGGTCATCATTACAACACAGAAGAAATAGGAATGCTGCAATCTGGATATTCAAAGCCTTATCAGGCAAGCTACCTACCTACATCTCGGACTGTTTTATTCAAATTACTTCTAGGCCATACAACCTAAGGATCAGCAAAATTATCACTCTTAAGGTTCCCAATGCCTGCACCCAGCTTGGGAGGGCTGCTATCAGCTACTCACTAGCAAATGTTTGGAACTCACTCCAAAAAACCATGAAGCTAAATAACCTCCCACCCTTAATATCCTTCAAAAGATTATTCACCACCCTATTCCCAGAACTCTGCACCTGCTTCCACAAGGCCTAATTCATGGCCCTACCCACCCACTCCCTTTTTATGCTCGTGTTTCAATATGCTGAAAAAACTCCCATTCCTAGTCTCAAGATTCACCCTCAAAATGCCTGCTAGGCCCTATAATCTACATATTAATTCTGATGTGCCAACTGCCTACTGTCTCACAGATTAAAAGTGTCAATGCCTTGTACATATGTATATTGTTATATACTAGCACTTATGTCATTGTATTACTGTTTTTTGTTACCCCTGCCATTGTATTACTGTTTATGATACCCTTGTCAATGTAATAACACTTGCACTTCTTGACCACTCAGGTCCATCTTGTAAATGAGCTATGCTCAATGATGTTCGCCTGATTAAATAAAGATTTTGATTGATTGATTGATTGATAGACCCTCCTTTGTGCACTGGTACAACTACTGCAATTTTCCACTTGTCTGGTACAGTGCTGGACAGGAACGAGCAATTGAATAAGTCACACAGTGGGCAAGCAAGAGCAGGAGCACCAAGTCTTAGGACTTCAATCACATATTTGGGACTGTCTAGTACAGTATGCCCTGCTAGCCCATACTGTACCTGTCATTTGGCGGGCAGCCGGGCAGTATGAGGGCGGGTTGCAGCCACCCACAGCTGACGAGGGGGGGAGCAGTGGACAAGGGATCTGTGTGGGTGGAGGTGGGGTGCCACTGATCACCAGGAATTCTGTTCCGCACTGTACAGCGATCATGGCAATGGGCGGAGGGGTACCACTAGACTACCAGGAACTTAAATAATGGAAATATTCTGCCAATCAGTGACATGGGAGGGAGGGGGGTCCACTAGACTACCAGGGAAAGCCTTACAATACATATATTGGGGAATCTGGGTCACGGGAGACAGTGGGATCCACTAGACTACTAAGGAAAGCCTTACAATACATATATCGGGGAATCTGGGACACAGGAGGGAGGGAGGTCCACTAGACTACCAGGGAAAGTCTTACAATACATGTATCGGGGAATCTGGGACACGGGAGGCAGTGGGATCCATTAGACTACCAGTGATCATTTCAATATACATTTACACTGATCACGGCAACGGGCGGGGGGGATACTACTGGACTACTAGGGGTTGACATAAAAGGCAGATACCAGTGATCATGGACAAGGGAAGGTGGGGGGTCCACAAAACTACCAGGGACTGTTTTAAGTTACATTTACCACAATCGTATCTGCAGGCGGAGAATTCCCCCAGGACCCACACTGTGCACACATCATGCTGTGCAGGGCACCAGGCACAAGTCGCCAGGCTGCCCTGCACAAGACATGCAAATGAAGCCATAATGACATGCAAATGGCCTAGTTTGTGCCTTGCATATCTTATGGCCTCATTTGCATGCCCTCAGCTGAATATCGCAGGTGATGCACCCAGTGCAACTGCACTTGCGCCGGAGCATCTCCATGCTCCCTATCTGTGGCTTGCATTGGCGCAGTGCCACTGTGCCAGCGCAGTCTGTGCCATATTCAGTGTTGCTGCACCATGGCGCATCACCGTTGAATATCACCTGGTCCTGGTCCCGGCACATCCCAGTTGCACTGCGCCCAGGCTTGCACCACTGCCTGGTGCAGTCTGAATATTTGGGCCTTTGAATATAGCAGGATATTGGTTATGGGCTAATTTAACATGCTAAGCAGTGGTAATTTAGCCCCAGGGTAACATTTTGAATATCTGGCCTCAGGTTCTAGTGGTGTCATCCTGCACTCTCTTGTCAACTTTTCCATAACATCATTAGGGAGGGGATTTGTTTTCATCTTACTCGTTTCCCATTCACCCTTCAGCAGGGCCCCTGATGTTCGGCGATACTTTGTCCTCAGCTCTGTGGCTGGGCTCCTTGGCTTCTGCAACAGCATTTTGGGGTTTCTGTGACATGATTTATTCAATTCTGGGGCAGAATGCAGTCCTGCCATTGGTTCAAATATGATGTGATGTCATCAGTGGCAGCACATGCTGAGCATAGCAGAGGGGCTTCAGGATAAATGAGCTGAGGAAGGGAGCTGGGCACCATGGAAAAACTGTATACAGTGCTCCCTCGCTAGCGCAAACACCACTATAGTGAAACATTTACTATAGTATAGTGAACGACTCCCGTGGCTCACGGTGAGTCTTGCTACTCATTAAATGTGCGACTCTGAAAGTCCATCACTTGCCACTCACAGTGTGACTGCAAGTAGCCGACAGCTAATGGTTTGAATGGTCATGGTATTTATTGTATGCATTTTGTTTAAAACAAGCTGGCAAGTATTAGGTACAAAACTTTGGTTTTACACTTTCGCCATCTGTCTCTTATGCTTCTGTGGATCGTGTGACTTTGCACAGCAGTATGATTTTATTTTAAACAGCCAGGTCCAGATAGAATGGAACATTGGCATAGAGTGAGGAAGTCGGATGGGCACGGATGAGGGAGCATGATCAGCATAGACAGGGCCAAACTGAGAGCCGCTGCTGTTGGAGAAGTCTCCACAAACTGGGTAGAGAGAAGCCTGCAGTAGTATGGCAGACTGAGGCAACAGGCATCACCGTCAGAGAAAAAGCTGGCACAGGTGACAAAAGAGGAAGGGGAGATCTGGTTGATGCAGGCTGAGGTGAGAGTCGTCGCTGTCAGTGAAAATGTCAGGCTGAGAGAAGAGGCACTGTGGCAGTTACAGTACGCTGTAAAAGATATATTTTATTTCTTACACTTCTGCTCTGTGAAACTACAGCAGACACAGTGCAGCAGTTTTACTACTGCTTGAGGTTTATTTATTTATTTGCTTTTGGTGATCAGGTAAGCACACTAGACAGCCAAGTGCCTATTTTCAGGTGCGACCCAGAAGAGTTACAAGGTATTCATGAAACAAATACAGAGTCGTGGTTACAAACCGGAGCCACATGCTCCAACAGTGGGTAAAACAGGCTCAAAGAACATTGTGGGGAGGTAGAAAAACATCAAGACATAGCCTAGAGATTAGAATAAAAGCAACTCAAACAGTGGCAGCCTCAGAATTGTTTGGAGTACACCTGTACACTCTGGCCAGATCTGTACACCTAACGTGAAGGAGAGACTCAGTGCTGGACAGTGGGTGGTTAGTGATACTAGACAGTATTGATGTTCCACCTGGGCAGTAAGTGTCTAGTAGGGGTACCAGTGAAGGTAATTATACGGCACACAGGCAGGTAGCTCCAGCTTTTAGGAAGTTCCAGAGGGATATTTTGAAGGAGGGATGGGAGGGGGAGGCACGAACTTGGGCCAGAAGGGAGCTCCACATTTTTGGGCGTGTGGACGGTGAATGCCCGATCACCAACAAGGGTGCGGGTCTTGGGGACCATGCGGGCCTGGGACGCACATGACCTGAGATGGTAGACGGGGAGACATGTTTCAGGGGAGGGGCGAGCTAAGTGGGAGTGGCCATTCTAACTGCAGTATATTGTCAATGACATTGCCTAGGATGTAGGTGTGGTATTTTTCAGGGGGAAGCCATTCCTGGTGAGAGTAGCGCACACAGCGATGCGTGAGACAGGGAGCCGAGAGTGTGAAGTGGCATATGTTGTACGTGGTGTCCCACTTGGCTAGGCTTGAGGATGGGACAGGAGCAAAGGCAACAAGCCCATAATAGAGAGTAGGAAGTAGTATCCCCCTGGCTATGGCCAGCCGGGCAGCTGGGGTAAGGCAGTCTTCATCTCTGTAGGCTAGGCCGAGCTTGCCGTTTGTCACATTACAAATGTTCCTAATGTGACAGGAGAGATCCAAATGAGGATCGAGGGTAACTCCTAGGTACCTGGCAGAGTCAATTGTCAGCAGGAGGGAGTCACTAGACCCATGTATTTTGAGGGACGTCGTGCAGGAGGAGGTTTTGGCCGCAGAGCCAAAGAGCATGGCCTGAGTTTTCTTCTAGTTGACAGTTAGTTTTGGCCATCAAGCCAATTCCTGATAAAGGAGAAGTCAGAGTTGAGCTGGATATTGATGCTGGAGGCATCATGTGAACTGGCTAAGATGACCAGGTCATCTGCGTAAAGGGTTAAGTGCCCTTTTGTAGCGGCAGAGGGTAAATCGTTGATGAACAGGGAGAACAGGATGGCTCCAAGGATGGACCCTTGGGGTACCTCTCTGTTCACAGGTGAGAGGGTTGAGAGGGTTCGATTAAAATAGATGAGTTGTTGCCTACCCCTGAGGTAGTTGGAGAACCACTCGAGGGCATGGAGGGAGAATCCATGAGTCTGCAGGGTGGAGAGGAGGAGGGAGTGGTCCACACGATCGAAGGCTTTGGAGAGATCAAGAAATACAGCCGCAGTCAATTTGCCTTGGTTGGTTGTGGACCTAATCTTGGAGGTGACCACAGCAAGTGCTGTGGCCTTTTCTGAAACCATGCTGAGACAGGGAAAGGACATCATATCCCTGGAGGTAATGGGAAAGTTACGAGGCAACGACCTTTTCTAGGAGCTTGCAGGCAGCTGATAGTATGGCAATGGGGCGATAATTATTGACATCTTTAGGGTCACCATGTTTAAGGACAGGGACAACCTTGGCAACCTTCCATATGTCAGGGATGATCCCTGAGATAAGCGAGGCGTTGAAGATGTGAGCAACTGGACGGGTGAGGAGAGGAGCCCCTGGGCTGAGTAGCTTAGATTCCTGGCTGTCCTGTCCGGCTCCTGTGTGTTGAGAGAGGCCGGCAAGGAGTACCTGGGTCTCGCCAACAGTGATCCTTTTAAGGTAGAAAGGCAGACGGGAGTGGAGGCCTGCAAACCGGTAAGGGACAAACTGAGAGCCAGTACTGTCGGGGGTAGGAGAAACAACAGCACTGTGGCAATATTGAACTGCATACTGCCCGTACCCTGATTGTTTGTTTCAATGTCCCTCAATGTAATGAACAGGGAGCTATAACAAACTCACGTTATGGCTTCCATTTCATTTGTTATATTGAGGGAGAAACATAGAAACATAGAATTTGATGGCAGATAAGCACCGCTTGGCCCACCCAGTCTGCCCATTTCCCTACCTAATGGATAAGCTGCAGATCCTAGTTAACCAGTAGCCTACTTCTTCCTACCCCCACCCCCTAGAATTGACTTATGACTGTCCCAAGCATGCTTGAATTCCACCACTGTTTTTGACTCCACAACCTCCTCCAGAAGGTCGTTCAATGCATCCACAACCCTCTCTGTGAAAAAATGCTTCCTTAAATTACCTCTGAGCTGCCCCCCTTCTATCTTCAAATTGTGCCCCCTTGTTTTTGCACACCTCTTTTTTTGAAAATTGCTACCCTCTTGGACTTTGTTGATTCCCTTGAGATAATTGAAAGTTTCTATCATGTTCCCCCCTCCCTCCTTTCCTCACGGCTATACATATTAAGCTCCTTAAGTCTCTTTTCATATGTCTTCTGGTGCAGACCCTGCACCATTTTAGTTGCCCTCCTCTGGACAGCTTCCATCCTGTCTATGTCTTTGCGGAGACTGGGTCTCCAGAACTGCATGCAGTACTACAGATGGGGTTTCACCAGCTGTCTGTACAGAGGGATAATAACTTCCTGTTTTCTACTGGTGATGCCTCTCCCTATGCATCCCAGTATCCCCCCAGCCCTCCTTGCTGCCCTCTCACATTGCTTGCCCACCTTTAAGTCATCTGATATGACTACCCCCAGGTCCCTTTCCATTTTTGTTGTTAGTATCTCACCCTCCCATTGTGTACTCTTCCCCTGGGTTTTTGTTTCCCAGGTGCATTACCTTACACTTCTTAGCATTGAATCTAAGCTGCCATACATTTGACCATTCCTCTAACCTTGCCAAGTCCCTTCTCATCCTTTCCACCCCACCTTGTGCATCAACTCTATTGCAGATATTTGTGTCATCTGCAAAGAGACATACTTTTCCTTCCAGTCCCTCTGCAATGTCGCTTATAAAGACATTGAAAAGGAACGGTCCTAATACTGAACCCTGCGGTACCCCGCTAGTAACCCCCCTTTCTTCAGAGTGGATTCCATTTACTATTACTCTCTGTGTCCTATTCTCCAGCCAGTTCTTTACCCAGGCTGTCATCTTGGGACCCACTCCCATGCTAGCTAACTTGTATATTAGTCTTTTGTGGGGGACTGTGTCAGATGCCTTGCTAAAGTCTAGGTAGGTCATGTCCACAGCCCCTCCCTGATCTACTACTTTGGTCACCCAGTCAAAGAAATCTATCAGATTTGTCTGGCATGACCTTCCAGCTGTGAATCGATGCTGCCTTGGGTCCTGTGCCCCTCTGGCCTCTAGATACTCAACAATTCTTTCCTTCAGAAGTGATTCCATCATTTTCCCTACCACTGAGGTTAAACTAACAGGTCTGTAGTTTCCTGCTTCTGCCTTGCTCCCACTTTTGTGAAGGGGAATCACATCTGCCCTCCTCCGGTCCTCGGATACCACCCCATCCTCCCATGATTTGTTAAAGATGGTAGTCAGTGGTGTTACTAGTTCTACCTTTAGTTCTTTTAGAATTCTGGGATGAATCCCATCAGGCCCCATTGCTTTGTCCACCTTCAGTTTTAAGAGTTATTTCAGAACCCTTTCTTCTGTAAATGGGCTGGTATCAACTTCTGTATCCAGAGTGTTTCTACTGTTTGTTTTAGGTACCTCCCTCTTCCTTTGTAAATACTGAGCAAAAATAGTTGTTTAGTATCTCTGCCTTTTCACAGTCACCCTCTGCCTACCCTCCCTCCCCTTTATTAAGCCTCACTAACCCTCCCTTGGTGTTCCTTCGCTTCCTGATGTACCTATAAAAGGTTTTATCCCCCTTCTTAACTGAGTTGGCTATCTTTTCCTTGGTTTGGGCCTTTGCTGTTCTGACTATCTTCCCAGTTTCCTTTTGCTTTAACTGATACAGTTGTCTGTCCTGCTCCTTCTGTGATTCCTTGTACTTCCTGAATGCTTTCTTTTTCTCTTGAACCTTCACTGCCACTTCCTTTGAGAACCATAGTGGTTTCTTACATCATTTAGTTTTGTTTATTTGCTTCACACAAAGGCTTGTTACCTCTGTGATGGCAGTTTTTATTATTCCCCATAGTTCTTCCACCCCTCCTTCCTGCCCATTTGCTAGTGCATTCCTTAGGCACTCACCCATTTTGTCAAAGTCAGCCCTCCTAAAGTCCAGTACCTTTGCCTTTGTATGACTTGAGGGAGCACTGTATTTGAATGGAAATTCACCAAGAAAAACAAGCATTTGTCAATGCTGAATGTTGGCTTGCTGGCATTGGCATTGGTAGTGTAGGAGTTACAGAGCTGCATAATAGGAATGACAGTGAAGTATTGAACTGAAGCCAACCCCACCACCACCTTGCAGAGACTGAGAGGCATTGGGGTGTGCCTTTGAATCATCAGGCATAATGACCATGCCATTTCACCACACCCTACCCTGCAGACACTGACAAATGTCACGGTGTGCCTTGGTGTCTTTGGCCCTTATGCTCACCCCATTCCATCAGGAAATATGGTGAGATGGGTCCTGTATAGGAGAGTGGGGTGAACTTTGGGGCCAAAGAGTCTAAGGCACACCTCGATGCCTCTCACTGACTGCAGGGTGTGGAATGGTATGAGCATTACAGGCGAGAATCCCAAGTCACACACCCTAACACCTCAGGTGTTCGTTGGCATTTTCACTCCAAATTTTCAACATGTTTTTTTTGTGACCCCCACCTTATGAACAGTGGCAATATCAGTTTGTTAGCCGAAAGCTGATTTTGCACAGCGACTATGCCATTTGGCACCACTCGTGCCAAAACACATTTCAAACAGGATGTGAAAAATGACAGCTGTACCTATCATGGGTAGGTGCAAAAAATGGCAAAGTTGAAATTCTGCAGTGAAAATATTAAAATAACTGGTGAAGTCACGAGCATGCATAGAAAATGCGCAACGCACACCCATAATGCAATTAGTTTGGGGATTTTTTACAGCAGATTGTCAACACAGGGATTCTGTAACCTCCGCTCATGAACAGTGTCACTGTGATTTTCTTAATCTGTCCCAAACAGTGATTTCCCACAGTGACCACGCATTTCTGCACTGAAAGTGCAAAACACATTTCAGCCATGGTGTGAAAAATGACAGCTGTACAATTCATAAGGAAGTGTGGAAAAATGCCAGTGGTGAAAATCTGGACTGAAAATATTAGAAATCCATGAAGTTACGAGGGTGCGTGGAAACTGGACAATGGTCGCTCGTAACACAGTCATTTTATGGACGTAATTTACCAAATTTTTAACATAGCCATTTTAACACCTCTGCTCATGAACAGTGACACTGTGATTTTCTTAATCTGTTCTGAACATTGATTTTGCACACCGACTGTGCCATTGTATGCTACATGCGCGGAAACACATTTTGGGTCAGATGTGAGAAATGACAGCTATACTGCTCATAAGGAGGTATGGTAAAATGGCAATGTTGGAAATCTGGAGTGAACATATTGAAAATTTGTGAACTTAAGCGTCATTAGGAACAGCTATAGCATGTTTGTAAACAGTCATTTTTGGGATTTTATTCACCAAATTTTACATAGGATTTTTGAGGCCTACTTCATGAACTGTAACACTGTCATTTCATAAATCAGTCCCAAAAGGTGATTCCACACAGTGACTGCGAAATCACCTTTCGGGGCAGATTAACACCATGACAGTGACAGAATTCATGAGGTGGGGTCCCAAAAACCCCATGTTGAAAATTTGGTGAAAAAATTCCCCCAAATGCCCGAGAAATGCACTAAAGTAGAAAAAACTCTGTTTATTACATTATACAGTTTACCGGCTTTTCCTCAGTTTGCGGTTGCTTTTGAAGAGTGCAGACGTGTTCCTGATCCACTGAAGATCGTCGCGCCGAGCTCTGGAGGTAAGTATGGGGTGAGGAGGGGGTGTGGGGAGGCAGGGTACGCAGAGGGTGGGCGGGGTGGGGGAAGATTGGGTCAGGACAGTCAGTGAGGGAAGATTTTTTTCTTTCAGGTTTCTTTTTTTTTAACAGACGACGCAGGACTTGTGCCACACTAGGGTGGGCTCCCAGCGTGGCAGCTGGAAGGCTGTTTGGGGGGGCTGTGGAGCTGATGGGGGATTAAGCACCCCTGTCGGCCATATGATCTGTTGCCAAGCTGGGGTGGGATCCCAGCGTGGCACCATGTAGTCACTCAGGGGGACAGTGGAGCTGACGGGGGATTGGACACCTCCGTCGGCCATACGATCTGTTGCTAAGCTGGGGTGGGCTCCCAGTGTGGCATCTGGAACTCTGTTGGGGGAGTGCAGCTCAGCTGGCGGGGATTGGGTACCCGTTGGCTATACAATGTCGTGATACGCGGAAATGCGCAGTATGTGCGTGTGGTATGTGTGGGGAGCGCATTATGAGCACGCAACATCTTATCATCTGCTCACTGAAGCGTAGCTCTCCCTTTTAACTGTACGGCACTGCATTTTCAACTGCTGTCATAGACAGCTACAGCATTCATTGGAAAATGGCGGCCGCGCCTACAAACACATTGACTGAATTGGAAGAGGGGTGCCACACCTCCAAAAACTTGGATGATGGCACTATGTTTCTTGAACATGCTTGCAAGCAAACATAATGGATTCTGTGGCACTACACAAATTCTGTTGTATGATGCAAATTCTGTGTGTAACCACTACCTCACTACTTTACATAGTTAGCTACCCCTGGCATCCTTAACTGGGCACAGATTCCTTCCGGACCTAAGTAAATTACTTGAGAAAATCATTCACCACCAACTATCCAATCGTCTAGAAAAATATCATCTCCTATGTCCTTTCCAGCATGACCTCCACAAACACCAAACCATGTTCTCCACCTTGGCACTTTCCTTGAATCATATCATTATAATATGGACAATGGCAGGGTCATCACAGACACAGCATTTGTGGATCTGTCAAAGGCTTTCGACCTTGTAGACCACCGTCTCCTCTACTCCACCCTGCTAAACTTTGGATGCTCACCAGACACAGTCACATGGCTCAATTGTTACCTCTCAGGCAGGTCCCAGTCTGTCTTGATTGGTAAAAATTCCTCTGTTCCACTACCTACCCACACCTCAGAGCTCAATACTGGGGCCTCTACTTTTTTCTATCCTTATTAATGACCTCCCTGCTGAAAGCATCAATTACAAGGCCCACCTCTATGCAGATGACCTAATCATAAACCACAGTGATAAATCCATAGAGTCCTTGAGCACCACCCTCACAGCAAACTTTGGGGCTGCACAGAACTAGTTCCTCTCCAGAGAACATCTCATTAATGATAAAAAGACAAAGGTCATGCTCTTTGACTCCCAGCCTTTCCTAGGCAAGGTAGCTAGGTCAAAAACCCCACTCTTGCACAGTATCCCTGCTGGCCCTCCACTCAAACTGTCCCTGACTTTAAATGTCTAGGTGTTACTCTAAACCCCTCCCTTACTTTCTACGAACACATCAGCAACACTGTGGTAAAAATCCACCAAACATTTGCTGCTGTCTACTACCAAAATGAATTTGTCCCCTCAAGCTCACCTAGTCATTGCTCATGGAAACCTCCTGCTCCTCCTTGACAACTGCTCCCCTGTCCTTGTCCTTATGGACCTGTTTACATACCACATACAACTCCATCTACCGTTTCAAGCCCCATTTACCACCCACCAGTGCTCTCTATACCAGTCTTAGGGTGGCTCTCTCAGCAGGGTCATTTTGAGTTCTCTACAGGCAGCCTCATTAACAGTGCACTCAGGAACCATCAGCTGTTCCCCTACTCCTCCCTACTCACTGAGTGGTCTCTCTGAGTCTCCCAGCTTCCTCTGTTCCCCCACTGGAAGTCCCTTGCACTACTACCACCATGGGAGTAAAGCCTTCTCTGTCTTAACACCTTTCCTCTGGAATAGACTTCCTTTGTCTATCCGATCATCCCCCTCCCATCAGTCTTTCAAGGCAAACTTAAGTGCGTGGCTCCTGACAGAGACCACTTGCACCTGCAGCTGTTCCCCAGGCAGTACCAGGGTCCCTATCCAGGCATAGCACCTTTTCGTGCCCTCACCCTACCTCCAGTGCCCCTACCCCCTTGCATTATTCTGCTCCTCTGCTCAATATGGATGTGACTACCTGTTTAATTCTGAACTGTTAGCAGGTTCTGCAACTTAAGTTGCATTTCTGCATATGACTTGTGCCTGTACCACTCCTGGTGATAGACTGAACCTTTGTCTTAACTGTATTTATTTCCTTGGCTCCTCAGTGACTGTCTGTACATTGCATGTCATACTTTACCATAATCCCCATGTTAGGCATTTTAGTATCTTGCACAGCCACTTAATGTATGTCACTACACCAGTATTTACTGAATTCTCTGAAACATTTGTGCTATGCAATGTGACCTCACACCAAGCACTTTTGGTAGTCCTGTTTTGCTCTAATTGTATCTCTGTACTGTATTGATGTGTGTTGAGTTTGCAACTCTGGTGGCCAGGGTCACAACTGAAAATGGTCCTTTGGATCAGTTTGCTCACCCGGTTATCAAAGACATAAATAAATAAATAAATAAATGGTACCATCCTGAACTTTGGCGATGTATACCAGGCTCATTACTTCTACAGATCAAAATGGGTGGGGTATACAAAAGCAAAAATGGCCTATTAGGTATTTACAGAACCAGGTCCTGAGGAGAGACCTTTTTACTAGGGCTATGCTGGATCTAGCTACTGGGTCATAATGTTGTATGCATAATGGCGTACATCATTATAGCTAACCCAAAATAACACTGTCAATGACAATGAATGGTACAATACCGCATATACTGCTGTATGTGGTATTGCACCACTCATACCATCCCAGGCAGAGGATAAGACCGCTACTGGGATGGGGGTTCACTGAGCAGCTGCCATGGCTCAATGGACTGAGCCACTGCAGCAAGGAACCCAGGTGCTGCTTCTGAGACTGGGTTTGATTCCCAGTCCCAGAAACTTTTTTTTTTTTTTTTACAATTTTGTGCGATTCCAGTTTGACCCCCCCTCCCGGAGTTGAGAACCCTTAATGGGAGCTCTCCACAAAAAAAAGACTTATGCTGCATGGCAGAAATCATGCAGTATTGGCAATGCAAATTTGCCATATGGCATAATGTCTTGAGACATTATGACACCATGCCCTATGCTAGATCTATACTTCTGAGGTACCCAGTAAATCCCCACACAGGAAGCAATAACATAACTGTCAAACCATAGTTGGAGTAAGCTAGAGGTGACTTTATTCCAAAAGATGTCTCTCAGCAAGTGATGGACCTCCACAGTTTACACATCGTAGCACTAGGAACTTGTAGAACAACAAAATGACAGAAATCTGACAGAAACTCTATGTATTCCTACAGTATATTTCAAAGGACATTGCTCTTCTTGAACTGGCATTCCCATATGGCACAGGACTTTTAAACACTCTCTCAATGGCACTGGCCACAACATGAATATTTATTCTAGTGGCACTGGCCATAACGTGAACATTTATTCTAGTGGCACTGGCCACAACTGAGCATACATTTACTGACAGAAAGTAGTAGCCACAGACATGGCCAGCTATTTCTAGATATTTCATTAAATTTTAACTAGTGTCTCTCTGTTGCCCTGACTGTGGAAATACAGAAAGTAGGAGATTTCTTCAGAAATATCACAGAAACTTCAGAAAATATCTGGCCATGTCTTTGGCTGTGACTGTACTTCTAGTGGCACTAGTCACAACTGAGCATACATATGGCTAATAACTAGCACATCCCACTTCAGGGGGCAAGATCCTCTTCAGACATTGGCCACTATGTCTAAAGTAACCAGGCACCCTTACTGAACCTGTAGTCCTGAACTAGTTACTCCAGATGGGGGTCTGCCCACCCATTGCTCCCAAATCCATACTCAGCCATTCTTTCAGAGTTACACCTTAAACATCTTGAACACACTTGAGTAAATCCTTAATTGAATCAACTTTCACTTCCAGCATTTAAAAACACTAGGCTTGTAGTGGCAGAACTAAAGTCCTGAACAAGTAAGAATTGAGCCATGACAAAGGATGGATCTACTGTGGAATGAATTCATGGTTGGGGGTGTTGGGGGCCGAGTGCCTCCAACAACACAACCATGGATTAATTCCACTGTAGAACCATCCTTTCGAGTGACTTAATCCGCTTGTAACATTGTATTATATGTAGGAATAATGCAATGTTACAATTTCTCTACAAATGAAGAGACACTGAATTGTACTTCAAAATATTTAATTCTGGAACCAAATTATGCTACTCATTTAGTGAGAAAAAATTAGAACATATCGATCACATATATTGAAGGTAACCAACATCTCCCGCTAAAACTTTCTTGTATTTTTTAGCACTCATTCCTGTAATGCCACTATATGGTTGTAAACACATAAAAACTTACAGTGCTGCTGAAATACCCTTCGGTATTGCCCAATTCCGATTACTGTGATGGTGCACTGTGTGCTTCATTCTGGGACCGACGCACGGCATAACATCTACCACTGCAGTATGGGTAGAATTGGTTGATTGTGAATATTCGCTGTTTAGACAACATCTTTATTTCACTATTAAACTTTTTAAAACTTCAACTATTTACAACTTTTTACCTCAGACTCCACTCTTGCAGGTAACTTTACGCAGCACAGACGCTTAACCTATGAATCACTGGTTACAGTGTTTTGTAGGGTATTGACTAGATTCAATCTGCACTCATTTGCATATGCTTACATTATTATGCTGCTGTTTCTGTGGTTTCATTTGTATTATAGATCAGCAACCATGGTCTACTATGGTATTAGACCATGGTTGCTGATGTACCACATGTTTCATTTCAACAAATCAAAATGCTTTATTTTGCTTCTCTGTTTTATGCCATGTTACAATGTGAATTAGTCATACATCTGGACCTCACACTTGTTAGCCAACTTTAAACTGAAAAGAGTCTCAGAACTTCAGAACAGGTGTACATTTCCCTGTTAGAGAAAAAACACAGCACAGGTACTTGCTTTCTGCAGTACAAAGTCAGATCTTATTAACTGTTACAACATTACAGGCATTTTCAAACATCCTGGATCAAAAAGGGAATTGCCCCAAGGATCCGTCCATTAGCAGTCCTTTTCACCCCTCCAAGGATGAAAATCAGGAGATCCTGCTGTAGACAACAGTTTCCACCACTTCTCTTGGCAGACTGGAGAATACCTGGATTAGGGTGAGACAGTAGGCTCTCCACTCAGAGCCCACAGCTGGGCACTTATCACACTTCAAACAGCAGCTCCAACTACTCTCTACACAGACTGATTGACTCAAGACTCTAACACTCACCAATCCCAGCTGCTGTGGCGTATGCTGCTGCGAGAGTTCTAAATAAGCTCATCTCTCTCATCTTGACTGAGGTCAAGTAAACAAGACAGTGATTATGTGAAAAACCCATTTAACTAGTTATTCACCAGCTGCCTGTCCCTACCTAGCACTGACATTGAGGGGATTCTAATAACCCCAGGGGACTGGGTGGATACATGTGAAAAATTCTGCAACCATCAAATTACAATTTTATTTTTATTATTTTATTCCATTGGTAACCAGGAAAGGCCCACTAGGCACAAGTGCCTATTGTCAGGGGCAACCTGGGGGCATACTGGAGTGGTTAGGTGACTTGCTCAATCAAACAGTATGCAAGTGGAGGTTGAGGAAATCAAACCCAAGCCTGCTGGATATACTAAGCTCATTCACAGCTCGTTACTCTAACCCTTAGGCTATACTGCCAGCCCAGTTAAAACTCCGAGAGCCTTGCCCCCAGATAATGCAGTCTTTCAGATTCCCTTGACACAGCACAGTCTTCATTTTCACCAATGGAGGTTGAAAACCAA
This sequence comes from Neoceratodus forsteri, assembly GCA_016271365.2. NCBI lineage: Eukaryota > Metazoa > Chordata > Ceratodontiformes > Ceratodontidae > Neoceratodus > Neoceratodus forsteri. The sequence continues at coordinate 11,459,273 of JADMNL010000038.1, forward strand.
GAACAACCAAAGGACTACCCTTACATAAGAGTGAATGGGAAAAGATTAAAAGAAATACCCTCCATAGGGAAGTGAAGCAAAAATACGTGAAACACTGTGTGGAGAACAAGGTGTCTGAAAACCAAGGCATGGTAAAGGACATGCTCTTACTGTGACCCTAGGTTTTATGTCATAGATAGACACATGAATGGGGGAAAACAATGCTTTTAAAAACAGAGCCTCTGACATCCACTCTTCCTTTCAAGAGTCATCTGGTTCCATTAAGATGGGAGGTGTAACCATTTTGTTTAAATAATTTGACTTGGAATTACATATGCACATGTGAAATTGCCAGCAGATACAGGCCATTCATTCTTTCTAGTCTGCTCAAGTGTGCAGCACTTCTGTCCATAAGACTGCAGCTGCCCCCCTCCTTCATATGCCCTCCCCCCATCTCATGCTCCCTCCCGGTTTGTACCTTCCCCTTGAATCTGTCCCACCCCAAATGAAGCCTCCAACGCTCTGTAGCAATATGACTTCTGGCACAGCATTCCACTGTGCCACCACCCTTTATGTGAAATAGTGCCTCTTCCATTCCCTCTTGAACCTGCCCCCTTTCAACTTCATAGAGTGTTCCCTGGTTTCCCTTCCACCCTTCAGACTGAACATACTCCTGGTGTCTACTTTGTTCAAACCCATGAGGTACTTGAAAGTCTTAGTCATATCCCCTGTCTCCTTCTTTCCTCCAGGGTATATATATTGAGATCTCTCTGTTGCTACTCATATGGTCTATCCCGCAACCCCAGGATCATTTTTTTTGCCCTGCACTGTACCTCCTCCAGTGGATTGATGTCCCTTTTCAAATAGGACTGCCAGAATTGCACGCAGTACTCTAGGTGCAGTCTCACCGGGGACCTGTACTGGGGCAAGATGACCGCCCCATTCCTGGAAGTAATCCCCCTTGCTACGCAACTTAGCATCCTGTTTGCTTTCACTGCTGCCTTCCTGCACTGAGCAGAGTGCTTCATCTCCCCAATTACAAGCACTCCCAGATCTGTCTCCTCCTTGGATTTTGTTAACGGGACACCCTCCAGCCAGTAATTGTGTCCTGGGTTCTTGCCTCCTAAATGCATCACTTTGCACTTCTTGGCATTGAAACTAAGCTGCCAAGCGTAAGACCATTCCTCCAGTTTTACCAAATCCTCCTGAAGTACTTTTTGCTCCCTCCCCCATCTACCTCATCACAAATCTTTGTGCCATCTGCGAAGAGACTGATCTTACTTTTAATCACTACTGCAGTGTCGGCTATGAAAATGTAAAATAGAACTGGTCCCAGCACCGAGCCCTGTGGTACACCACTTGTTACTGCCCTGGGTTCCGATGCCTTCCCCCCCACTACTACCTTCTGCTGCCTACTCTGCAGCCAGTTCTCAACCCATCTGACCAGTTTCTTCCCTGTTCCCAGACTCTTCAACTTGTTCTGTCCATTGATTGTTCTATAAAGCAATACGCTGTTATTCTAACAATTCAAATTTAAACATAAAAGAGGACCCCACCCTCCCAAAAAACTAGAATATAACATGGCAGATGGCTTGAAGACTGACACCCACTCATACCTCTCAACTGTCCTGGATTTTGCGGGACATCCCGTTTTCCTGCCATTTGTCCCGCCGTCCCGAACTGACTGGCCATCTGCACGATTTTCTGCTGCCATGCTGCCCACGACAACTTCGCCACTGAGTTGTCTCGCTGCTCGCAATAAAATCCCCCCATCCCCATATTCAAGCTGCAGCAGTGACGTGCGCCGTGATGTAGCGTCTCATTTTCCTGCCTCTTGCAGCCAATGGCATGACTCCCTGCTGTCCGTTGCTGTTTTTAGCACCCCCGCCCACACGGACCTGATTTTTGTGTCCCCCCTCAGGTCCGATTTAGCTGCATATAAGGAGTCCTCCAGCGCTCTGAACTCACTGAGCCCAAGAAGAGTTCCAGAGCACTGGAGAAGGGAAGCAAGCACTAGCCGTGATCGTCGCTGGAGAGAGAGAGAGAGTTGCCTAGGTCGGGAGTCAGGACTGGAGCGTCAGGGAGACAACAGGAGGAGACCCAGGCCAGACAAGTAACAGCGAGGAAGAGACCTGCTGCTGCCTAGCGGGACACACAGATCGTTCGCCAGAATTCTAGTGCAGTGCTAGCTGCTACTTGCTGCTGCTAAATCCAGTAGTGCTAATCTAGAAAGATAAAAGAGCTAAGCAGCAGCATCAGTGCCGGCAGCAGGTACCAACTGCCAGCACCAGCACAGCAGAAGCACAGACAAACAGAACTTGAAGAGCAGCACAGAGGGAGCAGCCAAGCACAGCAGGATGAGCCTCGAGGACAACGACAGCCTGAGATTGATCCTGTGTCCAGCCAGTGTCTGAAACTGCTACAGAGAGAGTACTGAGGTACACCACACCACTAGTGCCTGCCTTGGCTTAAGGTAAGTAATATCATGATGTGTCACAAAAATGAATGCCAACTTAATGCCAAAAAATGCCAACTAGTACTGCCAGTATCAGACTGACACAGACCAGTGCAGTGCCAGGCAGTCACTGTGTGTGTAAACAGGGGGAGTGGGGGATAGGAGAAGGGAAATGAGGGAACAAGTGTTCTTGGACAGCAGTTATGTCTGCATAACTGAAGGGGGAGCCTAGCTAGTACTCTCCTCCAGAAATAGGCAGGAGGTATGAAGGAACTAGATACTGCATAGGCAGGAGGCAGACTGGACAAGGTGGGTCAGGAGCAGGAGGGGATTTGGGGAAGACAATAGGGGAAAAGGATGACATAAGGGAAGAAAAAGTTCAGGCAAAGGATGGTATTCAAGAACTAAAAGGGGGAATGGGGGATCAAGAAGGGTGGGTGGATGGGGGTCTGCCTAAATGCTATGAGCTTAAGAAATAATATTGGTGAGCTCCAAGTGAAAGTGCCAGCCAGTCTGCCAGAGGGGAGAATAGCATGGCCATCACTTAGTCATTTATATGTAGGTTCTGTCCTGCTCCGCTCTGGGGAAAGCTCATTTTTGTACTGTGAAATTTAAAAAATAGTTCAAACTTCTGTTTCTTAAAATTGGGGGGGGGGGGCAGAACCTCCATGTAACTGAGTAAGAGAACCAAAAGAGAGCGGTGGTGCTACTGTCCTATTTTTCTTCTACTGCCGTGCCTATAAATTGGAATTTGTTTAATTTTGTTGACCCAGTAAGCCCACTGGGCCTAGAAGTCCCTTTTTCAGGGGTAACTGGGGAGAGGGGGGATAAAGATGTTAAGCAACTGACCTGAACCAGATTAAGGTGTAGGTGGTATTTTTAGTGAATGAGGGAAATTTGGCCAGGGCACTGGGGAAATTCCCCTACACTCTTAACATCCACCTGAACTTCCACCAGTCCAGCCAGTTGGGACCTTGGTTTCATATGTCTCATCTGAAAGACGGCACCTCAGGAGTGCAGCACCCCATCCTCATGCTGTAGATGTGGGAATCTGAACCCACAGCCCTGTAATCTCCTGGGCTCAGAGGCCAGTGTGATATCCTGAGTCACTGAAACTTGGACAATGTCTGTATTTCTGTTCTATTGCTATTTGCTACTGTTGGACGGAGTTGTCACAACACCATCCAGCTAGTAGCAATAGACAAACATACAGACTCTTTGATTTTCTTATGTTTAACCCACATACTACATCTGAAAAGGATATTATGACCATCAGGCTGAAAGGGGAGAGAGGGGAGAGAGGGAGAGAGAGAGTGGTGTGTGTGTGTGTGTGTGTGTATATATATATATATATATATATATATATATATATATATATTATACACACGACAACCTGTTCACTCCGTAGTACAGCAGCTCTCATTTCAAATTTAATATGTTGGCCAGGCCTGGAGTAGAGGAGAGAACTCTCACTCAGGTCCTGTGATTGTGAACTGGGTAGGGAGCATTGGTTAAAAGCAGCGCCCTCTACGACAAAGCCCTCCCTGTGGGCACTGGTTAAAATACAAATGTAAATTGCTTGTTTTGTCTGCCTTTATGCTTGTTGTGGTTGACAAGGTCTAGAAGTTTCAGACCTGGTGGGAGGACTTTAAAATAGCATGCTTAAACTGTTTCAGACTTGGCAGGAGGACTTTTACAAAAGTGTGGTTCATGACCCAAACCATTAAGCTAGATCTGGCAGGAAGATTTTTACAGAAGTGCGATTCAGCTAAGCAGTGACTCATTAGCAGCTCTTTATGTGTGCCTGAGAGAATGTGTTGGAGCCAGGCAAGATGGAAAACATGCATATAGATGAGGATACATTAGCAGCTCATTATGTGCACCTGGTAGAATTTGTAGGACATATGTAAAAAAAAAAAAAAATGGGGACAGCTTAAGCTTGATTTGGACTCATTAACTACTGCTTAGGTATACTTGGTAATGCATCTCAAAGGTGGACCGTGGACACTGAAGGTGTTATCCAGCGATCTAGAACTGATGCTGCTCTACCTCTTTGCCTCTGCCAAAGAAATGTTATGGACTACACTGTCCATCTCGGCCTGAAGTCAGTGTTACATATTTTTCTTGATTGCCGTCCTCAATAGGAGATGGATTGTAACAGATGCTTCAAATGCGGAGCTGACTGCAGTGCCAGTGGTAACTCTGCCTCCACACCAACAGCAAAAAGAAGAGGAATTCAGTGTTCCAAAGTTCCTGGAAGACTTCCTGGAGTGGATCCAGAGAGCAAGAAAGGCCACTGTATGCATTCTGCAAGTCCTGTGGATGTGACATCAGCATCAGCCATGGAGGACGAAATGACATACAGAGACACGAATCTTTGCAGAAGCATCTCCAGAGTAGAGGCATGCAGAAGGAAGAAGCTGACCCAATTCTTCCAAGCACAGAGTACCTCAAAAGTTTTGGAGGCAGAGGTGGCATTTGTGAACATGTTGGCGGAGCACAACTTGTCATTTTTGTGCAGACCACCTCCTGAAATTTATGAAGAAGTACTGCACAGATCCAGAGGTAGTCAAGAAGATGAGCTGTGAGCAACCAATCCACCTGCATTGCCAGAGATGTGCTTGGTCCCAGCTACCAGGAGACTCATAGCTTCCCGTCAAGTGCCATTTTGCCTCTATGTTGACCAAAGCATCGGACATGGGGGATGAGAAACTTCTGGTCATCCTTGCAGGTGCTATGACATTCGACAGGGAAAAAATGTCATACAGTTTCTTGACATGCCGGCATGCACTTCAGGGACTGGACAAGCAGTGTTTGACTGCATGATGAAAACTCTGGAGCAGCTGGACATCCCTGTAAAAACCTTGTGGCATTTTCATCTGACAATGCTAGCAATGATTGAAAACAACAACTCTGTGTTATCCAGATTAAGGCAGGTGAACCCAAACCTCATAAATATGGAGATGCTTGTGCCATCTGCTAGACCTGTGCTCCAAATCAGGGTCAAGGCCTCTGTCCTCGCCTGTTGAGAACTAATTTCGACATTTATTGCCATTTCTTCCAGCTCATTACGGCAACAGCAGCTGAAAGAGTTTGCTCTCTTTGTTGATATTGGACCCATTAAAAATCATTAAGCATGCAACTCAGTAAGATGGCTCTGTTTGAGTAAAGTTGTTAAACGAATAACTGACATGTGGCCCGCTCTGCTGTCTTATTTTAGTCTGTGGAACCCAGAGGTGCTAAAGTCAAACTAATGTGACCGCCTGAGCACCCAAGAAATTCAAATGACCTTTCTTTTCTAAAATATGCCCTTGAGCCACTGTGCAATTTTAATAAGAAACTGCAGAGCAGGGAGAGCCAGCTGATGACTCTGCAGGGTGACATCACAAAGTCACAGTTGTATGCTGCAGGGTTTTGCAACCCAGGCTGCAGTTGCCTTGTACAAAGAAGGTATTTTGGACCTAAAGAGCGAGGAAACTTTCCTGCACTAAAAGATGTACTTGTTGGCTCTGAAGTGAAGAATTCATTGCAAGCAATGATGATATGGTAGGACATCAGTGGAACTAAGTATTTATAAAAGGCCAAACTTTTACTGTGCTGTGCTGCAAAAAATGTTAACAAAGCTCCCACTGAAATGCAGTGTCCTGAAGCAGGTCTCCACATTGCTGAACCCAGCACTCAAACTACACGTAAGTGAAGCTCTGTGAGAACCTTGCCAAGGAACTTGGCGATGCAGTTCACACTCTGACTGTGACCAGCTTTTGATGAGTTTGGACATACCAGTTTTGCAGAAACTGGATCTGCCCAGGCCTTGAAACAAACAGTTCTGCACTAAAGTATTGGGGCATGATGCTCTCCCAGCTATGTCACCAGTGGTGACGATCTGCCCCTATTCAGTCTGCCTGATGGAGACAGTCTTATGCCTCCTCACTCCAATGCAGAGCCAGAGCGGCCTTCAGTATGGTGTGAAAGAGAAGACTGAGCTAAGACAGTCACTGAATGTAAAGACTTTGAACTCCATTATCGCTATAAAGATGAGTGAAGAAAGACACTGCTATGAGGTAACTCATACAAAGGAGTCTTAGAGGTTGCAGGAAAGCAACTGTGCTTTTACAACTGAGAGCACCTTGCAGCAAAGACAAATGACTCTTCCAAACCAACTGTTTGTGTATAGGCATAGGTTTAAATTTGTAGTGTACAGTAGATAGCATGATTTCATTTTAGTATACAATAGCATGTATATGATATAGAGTAGATATGTAAAATATTGTGTGTGTGTATTTTTAGTATAGATGAGATAAATATTGCGGTTTTGTTTTTAGTAAAACTATTGTATCATGTTTTTTTAGTATAGGGTACAAATAAGTAAAATGTGTTGTAGATAGGTTTTCACTTTAGTTAAGTGCATAGACTAGATAGCATGTACAATACTGTATATAGGTATGTAGGTTTTCATTTAATCTGTTTGTTTATATGTCATTAAATGTATGTAATACCCTATAAATCAGTCAAAATAAAGTTTTTAAAAGTAAAAACTATCATGCTCTATGTTGTATTCTTTAATGTAGTATTCAATAACTTTGAATTTCACGCATTTTAAAGATGCGAACCCTGTGACGCAGCGCATGACTCTCTTCTACAACTGTTTCTCCCAAGGGACCCTCTCCTGGTTCACTAGTTACCTGTCCTCAGGTCCCAATGCATCAAATTCACAGTACCATCAACAGCACTCATCCTGTCTGTGCTGGTTTCCCCAAGGCTCCATCCTGGGCCCTTGTCTTTAGCCTGTACCTCAACATACTCCCAGCTCTTGCACTGGCAAGGTCCTTCTCTATGTGGACAACACAGTCCTTTCACTTCACACCTGAACCCCACCTCCTTCAGATCTCCTCCAGCACTCCTTTAACAGAGCCGAGCACTGGTTTATGGACCTGAATTGGTCATTAATCTAAAAAAAAAAATGTTATTCACCACTACCAAAGCAGGGCAGAACCCCCTCTCCAGATACTTTCCAGCTCTCTACACCCCTTGAACAGAGTGTCTATTATACTATACCTGCCCATCATTCAATCCTGCCCTCACCTTCCCTTCCACATCAGCACCCTCTCATCTGCCACCATGCAAAATTGGCCTCTAGTACTGCCATAAGGACTGCCTGCCTCCCAGAGCGCTCTGATTGGCTGTCACCTCCTCAGTCTTGTCCCTTAGTGGACTACAGCCTTCAATCTATGCAGCTGCAGATAATACTGCTCTCAGCAAGATCCAAATGTCCATTAATAAGGCCTGCAGGCTCCTGACCGGTGCAGACAGATGCACCCATACCAGTTCACTTTACTCCTTTGTTAATGTACTCAATTGTGAGGACAGGCTCCACTATCAATTCTGCTTACTGACTAAAAAACACTCTTCGGTCTCTCCCCTCCTGGGGTGGCCTCATCCCTCCACCCTGCTACTCCCTCTGTCTCCATCCACAGTGCCTCCAAGTCCACCCTCCTTGTTCCTAGGGTCAGGACCTCGATCGCCCAGAGGTCCTTTTGCTACAGGGCACCTTCCTAGTTCAACTCCCTCCTCACTGCTATCATCAGCCTCCCTAAAATTGGTCCTTTTAAAATTGCACTCAGGAATCACATATTTTCAATCTGCAACTATAGGCATGCAAAACAGTTAGGTTCCCATTCCTGTCAGCCTCCCATCTACCTTGTTGGGCCCGAGGTTAGTTTTCTCCTACTGTGACAATGATTTCCTGGAACAGCTACCACCTCACCTCACCTGTGCTCTGCTCTGCTTGTATTACTGTTCTAATTGCCTAGCTACCACTATGAATAGGCCAGCATATCAACTTGTGAATAACTGCTGATGCTATGATAAATCTGATTGCACATTACTATTGTTGTTCCTAATGCATTAGTATGTATACGATCTGTAACCATGTAGTTCTTATGATTTGTCTTTGCATACTTGACGTGGAGCCTTTGGAAATGAGTCCATGACGCAAAGGTTTGTAATTTTGATATGTATGTATGTAAAAATAAATAAATAAATAAATAAAACAGAAGACAATAACAAGTAGGAACATACGAAATTTGCCAGCAGATAAAGGCCTAGAGGTCTATTAAGTCTGCTCGAATGTGTAGCTAGCACCCCTTATTCTGCAGCTGACCCTCCCTTCCACCCTTCTCCTTCATTAACCCTCCCCTTGTCCTGTCCATCCTCATTTGAAGCAGTCACTGTTCTACTGCATAACACTTCTGCAGGTAACACATTCACCAACCACCACCCTCTCTGTAAAAAGTGTCTCCTCATCTCCCTCCTGAACCTTCCTCGCTCCAGTCTCATATCATGGCCTCTGGTGGCCTCCTCCTTTACTTTGAACAGCCCCTCTGTACCCATCTGCTTATTCCTTTCATGTATTTAAAGGTTTCAATCATGTCACCCGTCTCTCCCTCTCCTCCAGTGAGTACATGTTTAGCTCGTTCAACCTCCTCTCGTATGATAAGTCCCCCAGCCCCTTGATCATCTTTGTCGCCCTGCGCTACACCTCCAGTAACTTAATGTCCCTCTTCGAATCACGGACACCAATTACTGCACACAGTACTCAGGTGTGGTCCTAACAAATGACCTATACAGTGGCAGAATCACCTCCTCCTCCTCGAGGATATACCCCTTGCAATACAACCCAGCATTTTGTTGGCCTGAAGCTGCCCTCTAGATTGTGCCGAGTTGTTCATTGACCTGAAATGAGCCACCAAGATCCTTCTCCTCCTCTGTCTGGGCTAGCTGCACTCCCCTAGCTGGTAACTCCTCCTTGGGGTCTTCATCCCAAAATGCAGCACCTTGCACTTTTGGCATTAAACCCCAGTTGCCAGAGGGTCTGACCAGGTTTCAAGCTTTGCCAGATCATCCTGCAACCTGCCATCCCCTAGGTCATCCACCACAGCGCCAACCTTGGTATCATCAGCAAACAGACTGATCTTGCTCTTGATGTCCCTAGAATATGTCTGCAATGAATATCCCCAAACAACAGTGGTCCCAACACCGAGCCCTGTGGGACACCGCTCGTCACTGCCCTTGGGTATGAGAGCTCCCCACTCACCACCACCCTCTGTTGCCTTCCCTGTAGCCAGTTTCCTACCCATCTCACCAGCTTTGCACCCGCCCCTGTGCCTACTAACTTTCTTCCCAGCCTTCCATGTGGCACTGAGTCGATGCCTTACTGAAGTCTAGATACAGGACATCCACTGCATGGCCCCTGTCCAGTTGCCTAGTTGCCCAGTCATGAGAACTCGACCAGGTTGGTTTGGCAGGATCTGCCACAAATGAAGCAATGCTGTCTGCTCCTGTCAGTCCTTTGGCCTCTAGGAGGGCCACCAGCCTCTCCTTCAGGATAGTCTCCATTAATCACCCATGATGGATGTGAGGCTCACTGGTCTGTAGTTTCCCGGTTCATCCTTGGGGCCACTCTTGTGGAGGGCACCACATAGAGCCATCCTCCAGTCCTGAGGTACACACCCCAGTGTAGTGAGCATTAAATAGGTCTGCAAAGGTCCTGCAAGGACCTCTGCCGCTCCTTCAGTACCTCTGGGTGGATGCCATCTAGGCCTGGCACCTGTCCACCCTCAGTGCCTTCAAACCCTCGAACTCTGCCTCCATGATTTCCCCATCTGTCACCACTTCCCCCTGCTTCTGCCATTTCTCCCACCTTGGGTGTCACCCCGTCTTCTCTTTAGTAAATACTGAGCAGAAATACTCATTTAGTGCTTCTGCCTTATTGTACCTAACTCCACCCAACCCCTCCTTCCTAATCCTTACTATATGGTCCTTACAGCTCCTTTCTCCCTGATGTACTTAAGAAGTCCTTCTCCCTTCTTAATGCCTTGTACCAGCCTGAGTTCTGTAGATGCTTTGGCTCCCTTACTGCCCTCGTCCTCCTTCCAATTCTGTCAAGTACTCCTCTCTGTCCTCTCCCTCCTGTTTTCTTGTACTTCCTAAAGGCAGCTCTTTTCCTCCTTACCTTTTCCATGACCTCCTTGCTCAACCAGCTTGGTTTCTTAGCCCCTTCTTGCTCTGGGCTTTGCAGCAGGTTTGGTTGCCTCCACTATCCCCAGCTTTATGAGCTCCCACCTCTGGTTAGTATCCATACTAGATTGAATTCTGGCCAGGTACCCTTTTACCACTTCCCCATCCTCCCAAAGTTGGCCCTCCTGAAGTCCAGCACTCTTGTGCCAGATTCCTCCTTCCTTGCCCATATCCAATGTGAGCCATACTGAGTGGTGGTCACTCCCTGACAGCAGTTCTTCCACTGTAGTTCTCTCTGAGTCCCATTTGCCAGCACAAGGTCAAGGGTATTCCCTAACCTGGTTGGTTCACTGACCATTTGCAGCAGGAAGCTGTCCTGGAAGGCATCCAGCAGTACCTGCTCCCTTCTGTTCCTGGTTGTTGGGGTGCTCAGTCCACTCTGGCATGTTGAAGTCCCCACAATCACCACACTACCCTTCTGCAGTCCTCCTGATCTGTCCTGCTAGTTCCCTGTCTAACTCCCCGTCTGAGATGGTGGCCTGTATACCACTCCCATTCTAAAATCTTATTCTTGGAATCCTGGCTTTGCATCAAAGTGACTCATGTACTACCCTCCTCCTCCCTTCCTCCTTACACACTTCAGTCCTTCCTTCACATATAGTGCCACCCCCTCCTTTCCCAATCACCCTGTCCCCACGAAATAACCTGTACCCTGGGTACAGACAGGTCCCAGTCATTATATTGGGTGGCCCATGTTTCCGTGATGGCTGCAATGTCTACCTCTCCCTCTGCCATGAGAACCTGTAACTCTGCAGTTTTCCTCCCAAGGCTCCTAGCATTAAGGGTAACCACCTTCCACCCTTCCACCCCCTCCCATCCTGCCCTCCTTTCCTAGCATCACCAACACTACTTGCCATTTGTCCTTTGTCACTGTTATGGGAGGTAAGCTCATATGATTTCCCAACCTGTGGTCTCTGCATAACTCTTCACCGACTGCCACCCCCCACTCCTAGTTTAAATTCCCAACTTCCTCTATATACTCCTCCATCCTCTGTTTCAACACTTTCTTTCCCTCCTCACTCAAGTGTAGTCTGTCCTTGGCATAGAGACTACTGTTCTCCCAGGTCCCTCCCCACCCTCCCAACAGCCCATACCCTTTAGCACAACACCAGGTTCTTAGCCATCCATTAAATTCCTCTATTCTCAGATTTCTTGTTGTGATTGCCTTTGGCTTTGGAAGTATCTCGTAAAAGTTACTGATCTTCCTGCCCCTCACATAATTGTGCTAGTTCTCAAACCTCCTCTGGACTATATCTACTGTCTTGTCAGCCAGGTCGTTTGTCCCAAGATGTATAATTAAATGAGGCTTGTCCCTACCCCTTCTAGCATATTTCAGAACAGACTGTCCCACCCTTTCCGCTGTCATTCCTGGCATAGCCTCCACCCAAATCGACTATACCTCTCCCCTTCTACCCCTAACTCCTCTTAGTATTGAGTCCCCAGCACTAAAGTTCCACCCCTCTTTCTCCTGCTTGCTTCCATTCATCTCCTCTCCCATTTCCAGCTCCTCTTCTTCCTCCTGCACATTATTTCCCCCTTTCACCCCTGTTGCAATTCTCCCAGCAGAACTTCCCCCTGCTCCAGTTTGGTCCAGGCATTTATCAATTACTCCTCTAATTTCATCATTTCCCTCCTCCACCTTCTTCCTCTCTAGCACAGCACAACTATTTTCTGAAGACCCTTCACAAATGCCCGCTCCCTCTCTCTTCATAGTAACCTGTTTTCTCCTTTCCACTCCATGACTTTTGCCACTTCTTCGCCTCCCCTCACAAGTCCCTATCTCCTCCTTCCATTTGTCTTTTGTCTCCTGACCTGGTTTCCCCAGCAATCGTTCTTCCTGTCCTGGGACCCTTTGTCTCTGCTTCCCTTCTTCTGACCCTCTCCTCACCACTGTTGGCTTAAATTGCCCTCCCTCATCTCCCCTTCTTCCTTCCTCCAGTATTGGGCTAAACCCACCCCCAATCTGCCTTGCCTGTCTTAGTTCCTCCTGCAGACCCTCAATCTCCTTTCTAAGTTTTTCTATGTGGTTGCACACTAAACTAAATTGAGAACTAAGCATAGACAAACTAAATAAACTGAATTAACAGGCAACAGAAGAAAAAATGACTCACCATAGTAATGTTGATCTCATCTGTGTCAGTCTTCACCATTCATCACCTTTGGGTAATGTGGCCAGAGGTCATGACCCCGGAGGAGCTTTTTTTTAGGATGGGTGGAGTTGACGCACTGACGCACTGCGTGGCACTCACGGGTTGGTGGTTAGGTGTCGTTGACCCCACCCTCCTGTCAGTTCTTTGTCTCCCACTGTAGAGGTTGCACCTCATGTGGAGCTGCTGTGCAAGAGGTCTAGTTCATCTGAAAAGCCTTCAACGCCGAAATCCCTTTGATGCCAAAAATCCTTCGACGTCATTTTGTATCCTGCTGGTTCCATTCTTACCACCACTCGACGCCTCTGGCAAGACTGTTCCTTTACTTTATTTGTTAGTGACATTGAGTCTTTTGTTTAGCTTATTTTGCCATGTGTCATGTCTCGGTCAAGGGGCAAGAAATCGTTAAAGACGGGGTAGCCCCCTATGCGACAGTGCTTGTGCAGCAGCAAGTACTCCATCACCGACCAACATGACCATTGTTTTGCATGCCTTGGCCCGCTTCACAATAGGAATTTGTGTGATGCCTGCTTCTCCATGGATCATCGTGTCATTGAGCAACGTGCATGGAAAGTTGGACGAGCTCCGCTGCCTTTCGGAGGATGGGCACGCACTCGTTAGGCCAAGACGCACTCTCTCGGCCTTTCGTCTGGGTCCCTTCCCACTTCTATATGGACTGTGGAGGAGGGGGCTTCTGCTCCTAGTAGCCTCACCATTGCAGAAGCCCCTTCTGCAATGCAAGAGGCCCAGTCCATCCCCTTGGGGGGGCGGTTGGGAGGCACTGCATTGGCAGTCATCCCTTTGTGGGCAAGGCTCCCCCGATGTTGTCTCCTTGGGCTGGGAAGCCTGAGTCAGCATCTTCCTCGATGCCATCTGTCGGTGCTGTCTTGTGCCTCTGCGCTGTTCATGGCACTGTGGGCCCTGATGGCGCCATGGTCAGTGCCGGTCCATCGCTCGGTGCCGTCTCCACTGTCAATGCCGTTCACGATGCTGATGGTGCTGACAGCACTGTGGGAGGTTCTACAGCACTGTCCTCGACTGTTTCCACCTTTGTACCATTCATGGTGTAGAGGCTGAGCATGGTGCCGTGTCTAGCTCTGGTGCCACTTGGGGCACCAAGCGAAGACATGGCGCTGTGGGGGGTTTCACTCTCAGCACTGTTCATGGTGCTGAGGGAGCTGTTGGTGCCATTGTTGGTGCTGTCTCTGACCACGGCACCACTTGCGGCGCTGTGGGTCGGGATGGCGCCGTGGCGGGCACCGGCTCTGATGCTGCTGCTTTCCTCAGTGCTGTGTCTTCTTCGTGCACCATTTGTGGTGCAGTTGGGTGCTTCGGTGCTGGCTCTGGTGCAATCACCTGGACTGGTACCCTCTTCGGTCAGGATGGCAGCAAGCATCCGTGTGCTGTCTGGCATCGAACTTCGGTTTCCACCTCCTCGGAGGTGGAGTCGGACTCTGATTCAGACAAGCTGTCTGACTCTTTGGAGTCAGCCCTTCATGTGGACACCCTGGTAGTTTCCTCAACTGACCGGAACCAGACCCCCTCTGCGGAGCGGGTAGTTGCCCCCATGTCCAGGGTCTGGGGTGCTGGCCTGCAGACAGTGGTGCAAGCCACTATTGCTCTACAGCCTGGTCTCAGAGGGTTTTCTGCCCCCTCAGTGGTGGTATCCCCAGGGCCGATTGAAGCACCTACAGGAGGAGATGGTGCTACTCTCTGGATAGTCCCTTCGGGGACTGATCAGAGTTGTCAGCTGCCTAGGCTGGCGTTTGTGAGGAGGAGGGCTCTTTCAGACTGAGGGGTTGAGGGGTCAGGATTTGACACGGTGACCCTTTTCTGGGACCCACCTGGGTTCAGGAAGGAGTTGTAGTGCGGATCTCCACCCTTCCTTCTTGGTCTCCTCGAGAGGGCCCTGTTCTTTGGAGGTAGGGGACTGTCCTTTTGGAGATCCATGGCCCTGGTCATCTCACAGGGGGGAAACTTCAGGGTGCAGCCTAGGCAGTTTCAGTATGGTTGATCAGCTGTCGGCTATTGAGTTTTCTGGAGCTCCCTCTTCCCTTGGGGTTCCAGGTGTGCTCTTTTGCCCAGACAGAGGACAGTAGATTCCTGTTGTCGGCTCTGCCCCCACTGCTCTGTCACCTTCTCTTGCTCTCCCAGGCATTCTTGGCCCTAGCGGACCTTTATCCTGGAAGCAAATCAGGGCTGTGGCTGCTCATTTCCCTTCATATGTCAGGGCCATGGACAGGCAGGTATTCCAACCTCCCCCTGAGCAACCAGCCACTGAATCGATGAGGTTCTCCACTTCCTCATCCTCCTCTTTGGGAGGAGAGGAGCCCTCTGTCCACATCTCCCCTGCTGATGATCCCACGGAGTATCAGCGTTTCCTCGTGAGCATGTTGGAGGACCTGCATGTCACCCCACTAACTCAACACAATCCAGAGCATTCAAGTCATGCCTTCCTGGGTGATTTCAGTGTGGACACCCTTGTGATGCCCCCTGGCCTACTCCTTCAGGAGGCATCATTCGTTTCAGAAAGACCCTTTTTCGAGAGTCCCAGACTCTAGGGATCTGTGCCAGAGGTACTGAGACCCCTGGAGTCTCCAGGTAGTTTGCCTCATCCTCAGACAGGACTGACACAACTGGACACTCCCAATGGGCTTCGCGCCCTCCACTGTGACCAGCCCCCAGATGCAGATTCCATGGATTTTGACTTCTGGGGAGGACGACTTTCTACTCAGCATGGTAGCTTATTTCAGTTTCTGCACATCAGGTGCACTATGCTACCTATGATAGGTTCCTGTGGTCCAGGCTAGGTCAACTCCTGACCTCTATGCCTGATTCAGAGGTAACCAGACAAGCCATTGCATTCTCTGCACGTGGCCTGGAGCTAGCAAGACACCAAGCAAGGGCATCTTACGACACCAATGAGCTAGTTTCCAGGGTCATAGGGACAGCAATCTGCACTAGGCAGACGGCATGGCTACGACTCTTCCGGTTGTCACCCTTGGCCCGGTGCAGGGTGATTTCCTCCGCATACCAGAGAACCCATCTTTTCTCCTGTAGGGTGAGGTGGTGTCTGTCAGGGTAACTTCCTGTCCCCTCTGGGGGGATCCCAGTCTTGGGCTTCTCCAGACCTGTGAAGGTTCTCTCTTCCAATGTGTCACCCACTGAGAGCTAAGGGACTTAGTCTTTTAGGGTCCAGGGCCCCCTGTGGGGGGGGGGCTCGGTACTCACCCAAAGGTGATGAATGGTGAAGACTGACACAGATAAGATATGAAAATTAAGTACTTACTATACGTCATTTTCAGCCACAATGCTTGGGTCCATAAGACTCAAGTTGAGAACTCAAGAAGAAACAGAGTAGATAGTGAATTAAATATATAACAAATAACAAAAGAACAACAACAACAACCCCACCCTAAGTAAATGGAGGGATGCAAGGTACACCCCTGAGGTGCAACACTGTACCTGCCAACCCACATCCCAAAAACTAGGTTCTAAGAGGGGAGACAGGGAGGGAGGTCAGAATACAGCAAGACTCCATTAGAAGAAACAACATTACTATGGTGAGTAATTTTTTCTTCAAACAACGAAGTCTTGCTGTATTCTAACTATATACAGACTACCAAGCAGTTCCCCCCCAGTTCCCCCCCAGGAGGAGGGAACATAGAACTTTACTTTGGGAACAAGCTCTGCAACACTGCTGAACAAAATCGAGTATCACTCCTAGTCTTGATGTCTAGAGAGTAATGCTTGGTGAATGTATGGACTGTTTTCCAAGTAACTGCTTTACATATTTCTACCAAGGGGATATCCATAGCAGCTGCAAGGGAGGCAACTGTACCTCTAGTCGAATGGGCCCTCAGGACTGAAGGAGGTTCTTTGCCCAATTTGGAAAAGCAGAATTGGATACAAGAGACAATCTACCTGGCAATAGTCTTTTTAGCGGCAGGTCTACCTTTTCCCACTTCTACGTAAGTGAGAAATAGCTGAAGACAATCCTTCCTATGTGCCTTAGTATGCTCTATGTAATAGCTAAGTGCCCTTTTCACATCCAGACTGTGCAATCTTCTCTCCCCTGAGGAAGAGTGGTCAGTGAAAAACATAGGTAGAGACATAGATTGGTTCAGATGAAAATCTGATACCACTTTAGGTAGAAACTTTCTACTTGTTCTGAGGACCACCTTGTCCCAATGAAAGGAAATGAAGTCAGATTCTACTGACAATGCTTGTAATTCACTGATCCTCCTGGCAGAAGTAATAGCTACCAGGAACACAGTTTTCCAAGTCAAGTACTTAAGCTTGGCAGAAGCTAAGGGCTCAAAGGGTGGCTGCATAAGCTCTGAAATGCAGACATTCAGATCCCAAGTTGGAGTAGGCTCTCTAAAAGGAGGGTTAATGTAGACCAAGCCTTTGAAGAACTTACTGAAACCAGGATGGGATGCCAGGGAAGATCCCTTCCCTGCAGAAAGAAAAGCAGACACACCTGCTAAATGAACTTCAAGGGTTGCAGACTTAAGGCCTAGGCTATTAAGATGAACCAAATAATCCAAGGCTGTGGCAATACCTGTCGTCTCCTGCTGTATACCTCCCTGAGAACACCAAATGGTGAAACTTTTCCATTTGGAATTATAAGTTTTCCTGGCAGAAGGTTTCCTAGAGACCTTCAAATTATCCAAGACCCACTGAGAAAGATGCAGGCCTGCATATTGTAACTCTTCAAAAACCAGGCTTTGAGACTGAGAGACTAGAGACTGGGATACCAAATCATTCCTTGAAAGGAGGTTAATAAATTGTGTCTCCTGGATAGAGACATGGGGAGTGACACTGCTAGAGACAACAAGAGAGGATACCAGGGTTGTCTGGCCCAGTCTGGGGCCACTAAAATCTCTGTGCAGGGTTGAGACCTGATCTTGATCAGGACTCTGAATAGTAGAGGAAAGAGAGGAAAGGCATAACGAAACCTGCTTGTTCAATCTAATAGGAGTGCATCCAGAGGAACAGTCCCTAGGACTGAAGGTCTGCAGCAAAACAGAGGAAGTTGTTAATTGTCTGGGGCTGCAAAGAGATCTATCTCCGGAGTGCCCCATCTGGTGAAGATGACTTTCAGGATATGAGGGTTCAGGGTCCATGCGTGATGGCCCTTGGATATTCTGCTCAAAGCATCTGCCAGCACATTGTCCTTCCATGGAAGATGAACTGCTGTCAGGGAAGTTTGAAGAGAGTAAGCTAGAGACCACAGTTTCATGGCTTCTGTGCACAAGGCCGTAGACCGAGTGCCTCCCTGCTTGATTATGTACCACATTGTGGTGGTGTTGTCTGTCCTGACTTGCACCACTTTGCCTTTGACTGACTCTGAGAAAGCCTGGAGGGCTAGGAACACAGCTCTGAGTTCCAGGAGACTGATGTGAAGGAGAGACTCTTGCTGTGACCAAATTACCTGTGTAGTGAGAGTCCCCAGATGGGCTCCCCAACCCAGGAGAAAGGCATCTGTATTTAAAACCACTGAGGGGGCTTGACTGAGAAATGGGACACCCTGTCTGAGATTGTCCTGATCCAGCCACCACTGGAGAGCCTGGACCAGAGTCCAAGTCATGGGAATCAGTTTGGTGAGAGAATCTTTCTTCTGAAACCAAAATGAACTTAAGTGGAACTGAATGTCCCTTCTCTGAAACCTGACCCCTTGTACCACAGCAGTTGAAGCTGCCATGTGGCCTAGGAGTTGGAGAAAGTGCCTGGCTGGTCAAGAAACCAGAGGCTGAAAAGAGGAAGCCAGACCTGTAAGGGCAGTTACCCTTGCCTGTAGGAGGAATGCCCCTGTCTAAACTGCATCTAACTCTACTCCTATAAAAGTGAGGAGTTGTACAGGTTTGAGAACTGACTTGGGAAGATTGAGAATGAATCCTAGGGAACTGAGCAGATTCTGAGAAATTTCCAGAGCTGACTTGACTTGGTCTGAGGACTGGCCTACAGGGAAGATTGAGATACCCTGCTTTCTGAGGAAGGCCACTACTACTGCAAGACACTTTGTAAAATACCCTTGGAGTTGAAGTGAGGCCGAAGGGCATGGCTCTGGATTGGTAATTGCCTGTGGGAACACCTGATCGGAATGTTCAAATAGGCATCCAATCCTTGAGGTCCACAGATGCTAGCCAATCCCCTGGCCTCAAAGAGGGGAGGATTACTCCCAGAGTCACCATTTTTAACTTTGGTTTTGTGATATGTTTGTTCAGGTATCTTAAGTGTAGAATGGGTCACCACTCACCTGTCTTTTTGGGGGTAAGGAAGTACCTGGAGTACAGCCCTTTGCCCCTGTATTGTGGAGAAACTTTTTCCACAGCTTTGAGAGCTAGCAGGGAAGAAACCTCTGCCTCTGAGGCAATGGTCTTTGATGCTGATGCAGGAAGAAAAGACATGACTCTCATTTTTGGAAATCTTTTGAAACTGAGAGCCAGGCTCTGGCTTACTACCTCCAGGACCCACTTGTCTGAAGTAACAGACTTCCAGGCCTGGAAATAGTAAGCCAGCCTGCCCCCACTGGTATATGGAAGGTGACCTGAACTGACACATCAGGGTGTCTGTTTGGCAGGAGCCTTGGACTGGGAAGAGGATGCAGCCCTGCTCAACCCCATCCTACCTCTCCCTCGGAAGAACCCCCCTCTGTGGGAAGGAAGAGGAGGCCTGGGCTTGGTTAAAAGGCCTGTGAAAAGGCCTGCCCCTGCCCTAGACTGCTGCCTCTGAGGAGTGGCTTGCCCCTCTTTGGCCTGTGCACTTCTGTAGGTGGTCCTGTATTCATCCATTTTCTTCATGTAAACCTCTGTCTGCTCCCCAAACAGAGAATTACAAACCATGGGAAATCCATGGCCTTAGCCTGGGTATCCTGAGACAGGTTAGTACATCTGAGCCAAGCAAATCTCCTGAGAGACACAGATGTAGCCATGAATCTAGATGCCACATCATTAGAGTCAACAGCAGCATGAAATTGCACTTTTGATGCCTCTATTCCATCCACAGCCACCTCCTCGGCTAGCTGGAAGGAGGCCTTCTTTGCTAGTTCCATTACTGTGTCCCACTTGGACTTCTGGTACCTAGCTGTATAGGCCATGTAGGTTGCCTGCCTGAGTCCCAAGGAAGATGCCAAGTATTGTTTTTTAGCCATGGCATCCATCTTCCTGGAATCTTTATCTGGGGGGTGTGAAGCCAGAGAATTGTTAGCCCCATCACAGGCTGCAGCCTGCACTACCCTAAC
The DNA here is from genome assembly GCA_016271365.2 of Neoceratodus forsteri. Classification (NCBI taxonomy): domain Eukaryota; kingdom Metazoa; phylum Chordata; order Ceratodontiformes; family Ceratodontidae; genus Neoceratodus; species Neoceratodus forsteri. The sequence continues at coordinate 11,479,176 of JADMNL010000038.1, forward strand.
ATGGCTGCAATGATTGTACAAAAATTCCATACCTGAGCCTGACAGAGCACATCTCTTGTCCATTTTCTTATCCACAGGAGGTAAAGAGTTAGGTATTTACAACATTTTTCTTGACTGTTTCACCAAGGACTTTGAGGAGGGATAGACAGCCTCTTGGACTCTGGGACATCCATCATTTCTGTGTGGTCAGGTTCTTCTTCCTCATTAGCAGCTTCCACCACTTGAAGCTGAAGAGCTTCAGCCACTTTTCTGTAAAACAGAAAATGGGAAGGGGACTCAGAAAGCCTGGGAGGGGAGACATTGGAAGGCCTGTCTGGGGAGATGTCAGGCTCTATAGGCTCATCTAGCCCTTCAAAATCAGTATCTTCAAAATCCTCTTCCTCCTCCTCTTCTCCCTCCCACTTCACATCATAAAACAATTCCGGATCATAATCCGATGGAGTTGGGTCCAACTGAACCGACCACTTAGTCGGAGGGATTGGTTCAGAAGGAACTGGACGAAGCGACTGCACAGTGCTTATCGCTTTGGCTATTTCAGCAGCAGTTGGGACTTGCAGTTCAGGATCTGAACCAGCTGACTTCCTTTTCCTTTTTGACGGGACCAACCCCTTAGTGTTGGATCTCCTTTTGCCTGAGGGTGTATCGCCCATGTCAGCAGGCGCCCCCTCAGGTTCAGTCAGAATCAAACCGGGCTGGTCATCCGGTTCAGCAGACTTCTCGGACTCCCTTTCCTTCAGCCTACTTAATCCCTTATCTAAAGTGGCTTTGGGAAAGTTTTTACATGTTTGGTAGTCTGATATGAGATGGTCAAACCCCAGACAATAAACACCAATGAGGTAAGGATCAGCTTTAGCAAAAGCCTCCCCAACTCAGTACAGTGTCGAAACCCAGTGGGACCCGTTTTCTTCTTGGGTTTGTCAGACATAGCCTTAACCTACAAACTGCCCTTAACAGCCTTTAAGCCAGGTAACACACCCCTATTGGTTACCAACCGTGTCACGGGCTGAGGAGAAAAAAATGAAGACAATCTCAGTTTTTTGAAACCAGTAAGAACCTGACACCACTACTAAAATCCCAGAAAAAAGAAATAAGAGATTGTTTCATTTCCCAACCAGACCAACCAACAGGAAACCGAAGAAAAACAAGTTCCATACAGTAAATTCAGAAACAATTCACTATCTATCTACTTAGCTACCCTGTATCGAAGACAGAGATCTGATACTGAAAAAACAAGAAAATCGGTTGAACAAACCGACCAATTCAAAACTTCACCGAAGCGAAGGAGAAATCTCCAGAGTGACTTCACAGTTAGGCGGAGTAAAGAATCTGAAGGTTACATTGAGATGTACCAGAGACAGAGGTTTGAAAACCGAGCTCAAGCTCAACATTCTATGCCCTGGCACAGAATTAACCCCTTACTCTCTGGAGCAGTTCAAGTGCTGAGGCTAACTGCATATAGTCAGAAATACAGCAAGACTTCATGTTGTTTGAACAGTGTATTCCAAGTCAAGTGACTGGAGGGACTGAATTGAAGATATAACTATCCAGGTGATTAATGCTGACTTTCTTAACGATCATTAGGAAACAATGCAGCCAGGAGGCATTGTCAAGGAAGTGGAGAGAGAATGTAGTGTGAGGAGATTTGGGGAAGGGGAGGGGAAGGGAGAGGGAGAGAGAGAGAGAGAGAGGGAGAGAGATTTATTACTAATGGTCAATTATAAGTTGTGATTTATGAGAAAGCAGCTAAAAGGCATTGTCCAAGTGGTGGAATTTTTTTTTGTTTTTTTTTGTTTAGGTGAGGGAGAGAGGGGGACAAAAGAAGGAGGGAGGGAGATAGTAGTGTTAAAGTATTAGAACAGATGACTTACTATTAGATATAAGGCCAGAGAAGGGCAGCATAGGAAGAAGAAAGTGTGGAAAGGAAAGGAAGATACAGCAGCCAGGAAAAATAAATACATAGTGGTGGGGTTGGGAGAGTGCTGGAAAGGTAGGGGAAAAGCAAAACAGGGCAGGTAGGGCGCCTCACACATGCTGGTGCTCGGGTGCTTGAGCACCCACAAAGTTTAAATGAGCACCCCAAATTCCTTTGTCCTCCACCTTGTGTCCTTGCCTTTTCATTTCCCCACTTACTCTGCCTGCTTGCCTGAAGGATACTCCGTGAGCGTGAGCAGCGTGAGTGACCGACGAGCGACCGTCCCTTCAAATTTCAACTTTCGCAAATCGACCCCCCCCATAGCGGCAACCTGGCACTGGCACAAACAACCGCAGCTGAGTCGAGTCAAGTCGCTGAGTCATAATACAAAACAGTATAATGCTGCTGAGTTGCTGCACATGATGAGATGTGTAGAGCCACTGTCACAATCACAAACAAAAGCACAATTGGTATTCGTGGGACATGCCGCTGGAGAGTCACCCAAAGCAAGCAGATCACTAGCAGTGCCTGGTCCACACTGCAACACACTGCCGCCCAGCAGAACTCGGGATCCGTCGGACTCGTCGTCCTGGGGAAGAGCAGCAGCCCAACTCTGACCTTCAGGCCATATGGCAGACATCTGTACAGACTGTACGGTACCCCACCAGAATTGGGGGTGCAAGTGTGGGTCCGGGAGGACATGGAGTGGGGGTGGCATTAAAATATTGTTGACTGGTGCTGGTGGTCACTGGATTATCCTATCCCGGAACAGTACCCGTCCACCACCCTTTTTAGCAGCATAGCCTTGTTCTTTAGATCCAAGCCCTAGGGTAGCAAGTGCCCACTCCCCAATTAAGTAGCAATCAGCAGCCTTAACAGTGGCACCTTACCACTCCCTCAACCGCAGGGCTACTGCGTCGGCTCAATCCAGAACATGTTCTGCCAATCTCATCACCTGCAAATCGTAGTGCTGCTGCCTTTGCCCCGTTCTGACCTTTGTCCTCTTCCACTCCTCGCTAGACCTCACACATGCTTCAGGCAGCCCCTCGGACATCGGACCCCTCTTCCTCAGGCGGATAGCTCGACTGGGTGTGACGACATACACTGGACACCCAGGATGATCATGATGTGAATCACTCCTCCGACCTGAGTCATGACTGCAACAGTGCATCTCACACACACACACTGTGAGGTCTCAGGTATGGGTCCCGCCCGGGCCGATTTGGGAGCTCTGCAGACGCAGTGGTTGCTGTGTGTCACACTGTCAGAGACTAGCGAAGCGAGAGAGAGAGAGAGAGAGTTAGGACGGAGCAGCCAGCATCCGCATGTGAGAGGTATGGGTCCCGTCCGCCCTGGCCCCTGGCCGATTTGGGAGCTCTGCGGAGTGCGGACTGCGATAGTTGCTGCTGTGTGTCACAAACTCACAATCAGAGAGCGAGACTCAGAGAACAAGAGAGAGAGAGAGTTAGGAGCAGCATGTTGTTCCTTCCAATTTCATTTTATAACAGTTCTCTCTCTCTTATCTCCTATCCTGATTCCGAATCCTGAATGTCTTGTTCCTTTAATTTAGGGCATTATTTTTATATTTAATGGGGACTCTTGGGGTCTTGGGGAGCCTGGGCTGGGAGGGGAGTCCTAAAGAAACTTTGCGAGGTAGGTAGGAGTCTGGACTCTGGAGATAAATCACCACCTGGCACCTGCTGCTACTAGTCTGCTAGCTAGTGCTATACACTACAGTCTACAAGACTTGTTACTTGAGTTGCTTCACTAAGTTGACACCCGAACCTGCATTCTGTGTGCCGCCGTCTTGTACTCGCTCGCTGCAACTGGCTGGCTCCCAGCGCTCCTCCAATCGCCTGGATAGAAGACGATCATAGACACATGACTTGTCAAGGAGACAGTCATGTGATGCAGGTAGAGAGCAGCTTCAACTGAGAGCTGCCAGCCTGCATATCACATGTGAGGAGTGAGGGAGAGTCAGCAGAGTGAGTCAACCGCGCGCAGTGAGGAGGATCCATTGCTGTGTGTGAGCTGAGCGAGAATCGTTTTTTTCCTGAAATCGTTACTGGTCATCGTCGGTCAAGAACTGAGCTAGCTAAGGGACCAAGGGTGTGCTGTACTGTACCCCAACTACCTGCCCTGGCTGTTACAGACAGGCAGAACCACCTTATAACCTAAAAAAAAAAAAATTAAAACTAGTCTGCAGGTTAACTATAGACACACAGACAGAGTGTTCAGTAATTGTTCACAACCACAGACTGTAGTCTGTGACACTGAGTTTCTGGCTGGGTGGGAAGGGGATAGCAAAGCAACTAAGCAAGATTAAGGACAGAAATAGAACAAAAACAAATTTTCTGGCAACACTAGTCTGCAGTGCAGTCACCAGCAGTCAGTCAGAGAGAGAGAGGAATCAGGACAGACTAGTAAAACCAAACAGCATGTTTTTACAAAAACATTTTGCAGTGGGTTCAGGCTAGGAGGGCCAGGCTCAGGCTGTGTGTGTTGGTGGTGTGGGTTGTCTTTTATTGGCAGCAAAGTTAGCTCACTGTGAGACTGACGGGATGCAACCTAGTACTTCAGTCTAGTCATGCCCGTACAAGTAAAATATTAAAGTCAGAGTGCTGATTGCACAGAGGTGTCTTCTGTGCCCCATAGTGCAAGGCTCCAACAAGTGAATAGGCAGTGCTGTGTCTGGGTGCTTGCGAAGTCTGTGTGAGAGGGTGAGCAGCTGAGACTTATCCTGAGACAGTCACAGTCCTCCTGTCCAGTCCGTACCAGTGTCTGACCGTCCGAAAGAAAAAATACAAGTAAAATATTAAAGTCAGAGTGCTGCTTGCACAGAGGTGTCTTGTGTGCCCTATAGTGCAAGGCTCTCCAACAAGTGAATAGGCAATGCTCTGTCTGTGGGTGCTTGTGAAGTCTGTGTGAGTGGGTGAGCAGCTGAGTCTTATCCTGAGATGGTCACAGTCCTCCTGTCCAGTCCGTACCAGTGTCTGACTGTCCGAAAGAAAAAATACAAGTAAAATATTAAAGTCAGAGTGCTGATTGCACAGAGGTGTCTTCTGTGCCCTATAGTGCAAGGCTCCAACAAGTGAATAGGCAGTGCTCTGTCTGGGTGCTTGCGAAGTCTGTGTGAGAGGGTGAGCAGCTGAGACTAACCTAGCCTGTCAGTACTGTTATAGTCCTCCTACTGTCCTGTCTGGACAGTCCTTCAGTGTCTGACCATCCAAAAACCAATAAAAAACCAAAATAAATCAGACTATTAGGATTTAAGAGGGGTCCTTGTGTCAAAAACAAAGTGCTGTGAACTGATTGTCTAGTGCTATTCTGACCTCCACTGACTTTAATGTTTTAATCATATTCTGTCCAGACCAGCAACTAACAGTGTAACCTATTCTGAATCAACACAAGAAACACACAGTGTAAGTTAAAATGGACAAGTTTATTAAAAATGGGCTAAACAGAGTGAGGCAAGCAGTAAAACAGCAGCACCATCAACAAGTGACGAGCAAGTTGTGAGACTGAAGCTGAAACAGCAGCTGCACAAGGTCACATTGCTAGGGACGTGGTCGATGTTGAGGAGCCATGTAGCAGCAGCAGCACTCTGTCTGTAAAGGAAAAACAAGACAGGAATCATTAGTAGTCGCCAAGAAAAAGGCAGAACCTTTCAAGAAAGGTGGCTTGACCGTTCAAATGGTTACTTTATGATTCCAATGAAAAAAGGCTTTCTGTTCAGTGTGTAAAGAGGCAAGAGAGAAAAACTGCTCACATTTTCCACAAAGCTGATGAAGCGTTCACAGTTACTGGTTATAGTGCATGGCATAAGGCAATAGAAAGATTTGAATCCCATGAAAAAGTGGCTGCCACAGTGAGGCTGTAATGAAACAATGTCAAGCAAAATGTGTACAGCATTATGTCTGATGCCAGTAGACAGCGAGCAGTAGATGCAAGGATTGCACTTTAAAAATGATGACAACTTTAAGATTACTGGCCCGACAGGAGCTTGCTATCAGGGCCATACAGATGAGAGTTCAAATTACATGCAAGTGCTAAAAGTCGAGCCACTGATTGTCCACAGTTGCAGCAGTGGTTGTTAAGGGATAGCTACAGGTGGTTGTCTCATGACATAATGAATGAAATGTTGGACATTATGGGACAAGATGTGCAAAACACAATTGTTTCCAAAATCAAAGCAGCTCAGTATTTTGCTGTAATGATGGATGAGACGACAGACATTACTGTTCATGAGCAAGTCTCAATTTGTTTTCGATTTGTCAGTGAGGATTTGAATTGAAGAAGCATTTTAGGATTTCATGAAACACCAGCTGTAGATGCTGCTACACTATTCAGTATCCTTAAAGATGTTTTGTTACATTTTGACTTGGATATAAATAAATGCCGGGGTCAGTGTTATGACAGGGCTGCTACTATGGCTGGTATTCACTCTGGAGTGCAGGCTAGGCTAAATGCTGTTGAGCCTAGGGCCCTTTTCATACATTGTTTGGCACATTCCTTGAACCTTAGTACAAGACTGCATCAGCAAATACAAGAATGTCGAGACATACTAAATCAGTTACGGGAACTCATAACATTCATTAGAGACTCTCCAAAACGGCTAACTTTTTGAGAAACATACAAAGCGGTATGGAAGACACTAGGCCTGGCTCTTCGACCATTTGCTCCAACAAGGTGGACAGTCAGGGCAAATAGTTTAAATTCGATTCTAGAAAACTATTTAGCATTTTGGAATTTCTGGACAGTGTGTCCTCAGAGAAATACTTGGGAGTGTGGGCAAAAGCAGGAGGGTTCTTGGCACAGCTACGTATCATTTAAAGGATTTTCTTGAGTCTTCTCTTAAAATTTTCTCTCACTGTGACAGCATAAACACAGCCCTTCAAGCAACCTCTCTTCAATTTCTAAAGCTAATTGTATGATTCAAACTCTTCTCGACACTATGCAACAATACAGAGGGCAGTTTGACAACTTCTGGAGTACAGTGGATGGAAGAGCTGAGGAACTGCAGTTAGATGAACCAGTTCTTCGCGTCAACGCAAAGTTCCTCGTCGTATAGGTGATGGCTCTCAATCAGTTACTGATGCATCCCCAAAAGACCACTTCAGGAGAATATTTTCCAAGTGATTGATCAGGTTGTTCTTTCAGTCAAAGATAGATTTCAGACTCCAGCTCAGAAGCTTATGTTAGATGCAGAACAATTTGCGATAGGACAAAGGCCATTAGATTCCATATCTAATTTTTATGGCAATGACTTAGATGCAGGGCGTCTGCAACTACACCGTGACATATTCATTGACATTGCAAAAGCTAGTGGGGAAAGTGTTGATTCATTGCAAGATGTGTACTGTGTCATCACAGAAAAACAAGCCATTCGTGATTTACTGCCAGAGTTTGTAAAATTTATTCAGATCTTACTGACAGTACCAGTATCAACTTATGCGGCTGAGCGTTCTTTCTCAGGACTCAGGAGACTGAAACATATCTTAGATCAACAATGTCACAGAGACGCTTAAATAGTGTTGCTCTGCTTCACATTCATCAGGAACACACTGATGCATTAGACATGGACAAAATAGCTGATGAGTTTATTGGGAGAGCAACAGTTCGTAAGAACGCCTTCTATATGGTTAAATAATGTGTAATCATTCGTGGCATTTGCAGTTATGTTTACTATTGAAAATCATCAGCAACTGTCTCTAGCAACTTACAATTACTCCTGCTTCTGACCTGGCTAGTCCTAAAAAAATTGTAATACCATTACACTGACACGTGCTTCCCCCTTCCCCTGGTCGTTTCTGAAATGAGCTCTGATCATGGTACCTTTCCCGGTTATCAACTTTAAAATAAATAACGTGCTAAGTGAATCCTTTGAGCACCTGGTGGCATCAAAGAGCCATTCAGGGCACTCTTCCATGTCTTCTTACACCACCTGGAGGTATCAGAGACCTCCAATGGAAGAGTGCCATGGAGGGCTCTTTGATACCCCCAGGTGCTCTAAGGTTGCCCTTTGTGATTTAAAATACAGCATCACCACTCCACAGAGTGCAGGAGTGCCCTCTTTGTTGCTTCCATGTGCTGCAAGAACACATGGAAGTTCCTTGTCTTTCTGCAGCACCTGGTGGAGGTAAACTAAAATCTTAAAGAGCATCCTTTTACAACACCTGGATCATGCATCAAAGAGCCCTCCAGTGCACTCTTAGTCTTGCACACTGTGGAGTGGTGACACTGTCTGAAACCTAAAATCACAAAAGACATGCTTAGAGCACCTGGGGGCATGAAATGGCCCTCCAGGGCACTCTTCTATGTCTACTTGCAGCACCTGGATGCATCTAAGAGCCCTCCAGGGCATTCTTATACCCTGTGGAGTGGTGGCGTGGCACTGTACCCAAAAGTCCAAACGCATCCTTAGAGCACCTGGGAGCATCAAAGAGCCTCCATGGCACTCTTCCCTTGAGGGCTCTTTTGATGCCTCCAGGTTCTGCAAGAAGACATTTAAGAGTGCCCAGAATAGCTCTTTGATGCCTACAGATGCTGCAAGTAGACATGGAAGGAAGAGTTTCCTGGAGGGCTGTTTGATGCCTCCAGGCTCCAGCTGCTGCAAGAAGACATGGAAGTTCCTTGTCTTTTTTCAGCACAGAATGGAGGCAAACTAAAATCTCAAAGGACGGTCCTTTTAGCACCTGGAGACATCAACGAGCCTTCCAGGGCACTCTTGCACCCTGTGGAGTGGTGGCACTGTCTGCAACCTGCAATCACAAAGGACATCCTTAGAACACCAGGGGGCATGAAAGGGCCTCCAGGGCACTCTTCTGTGTCTTCTTGCAGCACATAGAGTTATCAAACAGCCTCCACCCAGGAAGAGTGCGTAGAGGGCTCTGCAATGCCCCCAGGTGCTCTAAGGATGTTCTTTGTGATTTTAGGGCACAGCACCACCACTTCACAGGTGCAAGAGTGCCCTAGAGGGCTTTTTGTTGCCTCCAGGTGCTGGAAAGAAGACATAGGAGAATGTCTGACTGGGGCTCTTTTATGCCTCCAAGTGTTGCAAGAAGACATAGAAGAGTGCCCTGGAGGGTCCTTTTATGCCCCCAGTTGCTCTAAGGGTGTTTATTGTGATTTTAGGTTGCAGACAGTGCCACCACTCCACAGGGTGCAAGAGTGCACTGGAGGGCTCTTTGATGTCTCCAGGTGCTCAGAGGATGCCCTTTGAGATTTTAGTTTGCCTCCATTCGATGCTGAAAAAAGACAAGACTCTTCCATGTCTTCTTGCAGCACCTGGAGGTGTCAGTGAGCCCTCCAGTCCAGGGCACCCTTGCACCCTGTGGAGTGGTGGCACTGTCTGCAACCCTAAGCCAAGGATCTCCTTAGAGCACCTGGGAGCATGAAAGGGGCCTCCAGAGCACTTTCCTATGTCTTCTTGCAGCACATGAAGGCATCAAAGAGCCCTCCAAGCCAGGGAACAGTGCCATAAAGGGCTCTGTGATGCCCTGGTGCTCTAAGGATGTCCTTTGCGATTATAGGGTACAGCACCACCACCACTTAACATGGTGCAAGAGTGCCTTAGATAGAGGGCTTTTTGTTGCCTCCAGGTGCTGTTTGAAGACATAGAAAAGTGCCACGGAAGGCTCATTCATGCCCTCAGGTGCTCTAAGGATGTCCTTTGTGATTTTAGGTTGCAGACATTGCCACCACCACCCCACAGGGTGCAAGAGTGCCCGGCTGGAGGGCTGTTTGATGCCTCCAGCTGCTAAAAGGATGCCCTTTGAGATTTTAGTTTGCATCTACCAGGTGCTGAAAAAAGACACGAAAATTCCATGTCTTCTTGCAGCACCATCCTGGAGGCATCAAAGAGTCCTCCAGGGTACTCTTCCATGTCTTCTTGCAGTTGCAGCACATGGCTGAGCCTGGAGGCATCAAACAGCCCACGAAGTGCACTTTTCCATGTCTTCTGGAGCACATGGAGGCATCAAAACCCTCCAAGGCACTGTTGCACCCTGTGGAGTGGTGGCACTGTCTGTAACCATCACTAAGGGCATCCTTAAAGCATGTGAGGGCATCAAAGAGCCCACCACCCAGGCACTCTTCCATGGGTCCTTAACTGGAGGCATCCAAGAGCCCTTCAGGATACACTTGCACACTGTTGAGTGGTGGCACTGCGTCTGCAACCTAACATCAGTACTCTGACATGCTTGCAAAACTGAGAGCATGAAAGATCCCTCCAGGCAGGCACTCTCTTATTGATCTTAGCACCTGCTCAGGCATCAAATAGCCCCCACCCCAATGGTACCCTGGCATCCTCTACATTAGAGTAGTTGTGATGGTAGCATACTCATTCCAAAATGTATCAAAATAACCACCAAAATGCACCAGAAAGCATGAAAAACCCTATAGCTTACCCCCGGCCTTTAATTATGAGTCTGAGCACCCACAAACTTTTTAAAAACCTGGCACCCCTGAGGGCAGAGTGTTAGGTTTGCCACCTTTAGATAAGGCAAAAACTGGATCCTAAGCTCCACCCCCACCCCACCCCTTTGTAAGACTCATCATGCATTGCTCCTCCTAGAAAGCCATTTGTTATAAGGGAAATACTGTAAATACTGTAAACAGCATACAACAGAATACATGGGCCCAGATATTCAAAGGGTTGCACATGGCTTAGTGTTCGCCATGCACAACCCACTGATCTCTGAGTGTGATATTTGTAAGGGAGTGCACCTGCACAAATCCTGATGCGCCGACTCATCAGTAATGTATGCAGGCACAGGTGGGGCGTGCCCATGCATAAACTGCACTGCCCAATATTCAGCTGGGCCATGCAGAGTTATGCAGGTGCAACCCCCTACCTGCACCTGCACAACTTTACACAAAAAAAAGGATCAAGTCGAGAGCCACCCACAGGTGAGCTGCCGCATTGCAGGGTGCAACACAGCAGCTGCCACTTGTGGGTGGCCCTCCACTTGTTCCTGGTGCCCCCCAGGCCCCAATCACGGGTGTAATGTAATTTCCCCCCGTAGCCCAATCGGCATAATATAACTCTCTCCCCTCAGCAGACCGATCACAGGCATAATAGACAGGTCCCCCGTAGCTGTCGCGGGCATAATAGAAAGTTCCCCCACCCCCGAATAGCCCGATCGCGGGCATAATGAACAGGTTCCCCGTAGCCTGATGTGGGCATAATGAAAGTTCCCCCCACCCCGAATAGCCTGATCGCGGGAATAATAGACAGGTCCCCGTGGCCGATCGCGGGCATAATATGAATCTTCCCCCCTCAGCAGCCCCATCGTGGGCCAATGAACAGGTCCCCACCCCTGAGTAGCCCGACCGCGGGCGATCCTCAACCCCATCTTGAATCCCTGGTGATCTAGTGGCCCCCCCCTCCCGCCCACAGAGCCCACCAGTCTGCTCCCCTGTCAGCTGGCGGCGGCAGCACCCACCGCCTCACATATCCGGACTGCCTTGTGGTATGGGCTGCGGCCATTGGCTCATGCTCTCAGACCAATGGCCGTGCAGCCCTAGGCTGTCAGTCGGTGGCTGGCGTGGGGAGGCGGGGATGGTGGGGCTCCATGGAGTGGGAGGGTGGAAGTCACTAGATCTGAAAGTCAAGGACAGCAGGGGATTGAGGATGCAGCCTGCGATTGGGCTACTCGGGGGTGGGGGACCTGTCTGTGTGCCTTGATCCAGACTCTCAAGAGGGATTTATATTATGCCCGTGATCGGGCTATTCGGGAACTTTGCAATATGCCCGCGATCGGGCTGCAGGGGGGAAGAAATACTGTTCTGCCCGCGATCGTGCTCCAGCTTCCACCCATGCCCTCTAGTGGCCCCCTCCTCCTTCCTTCGAAGCACCCTGACTGTTCCTCCCCTATTTACCATCTTCATGTACCTGAAGACCTCTATCATGTCCCCCCGGTCCCTTCTCTCTTCCAATGTGTACATATTTAGCTCTTCGAGCCTCTCCTCATAGGCAAGGCCCCTAGAATTCTCTGGCCACAGAATTTTGCATGAACTTGCAATCTACTGCAGAACTTCTGCGGTGCCATGAAATTCACTCTTTTAGTGATTTTTATTAATATTTCTGTTTATCCATAGAATCTGGTTCCCTTCCCTCTTTTATATCAAACCCCCTATATATAAGCAGAATGTGGTGTTATCATTGCTATATCATACATTAGCTAATGAAGCAGCTGCATTCTACAGAAAAATGAATAGTCACTTATCTAGTCAGGTTCAGAGATTAGCTCTGGGAGCTGGCTGGGCAACTAAGGATTGGTGGAACACATCACTGCTCAGAGCCTAGGAAGGTATGGTGCAGTGTTCTGTCACATGGTGGACACATTGTGATGGGCTGGAGAGCTCTATCTCACAACTGGTTCACATGCGTGTCATGGCCTGATGGTGTTACGCAGTGTGTCAGGGAAAGCAGGTTGACATGAAAAATGAGTTTTGCAATAACTCTTCTATTCCATTTCCAATGGGACCTGTATGAATGAGGATGCAAGTTCATGGAAATGTAAAAAAAAAAAATATATATATATATATATATGTACACACACACACACACACACACACACACACATATATATACAGTATCTCTGTCTCTCACCACACACACACACACACACATATATTTGTATGTATGTTACAGACTGCATATAAATATATAAGTGATACACAGTGGGAACCTCATGAGTGGTGTAGAAAGCACATACAAATATATAAGTGATAGACACTGGAAACTTCATTAGTGGGATAGATAGCATGCATATAGAAATGCCTTATTTATCACATACGCTCCCCTCTGCATATGTCATTTATGCAACAGGCTAGGACCTTAAGGGAGAGACATTTGTTTTGCCTTTTTAGGCATAAAATTACTTTTATAAGTCTGTTATTTTTTGAACTAGTGTTACTGTGCTTTCCACCATCCTGACTGCTATAACCACTGCCATGAAAGTGAAGTCAGGATAACAAGCTGACACTGTGATGTGGTAGTTTGTTAGTGCCGCAGAATTTCTGCAGAAATTACAAACCACCACCACAAGTTCCTGCGGCAAATGGTAGTCTTACTTGCAGAACTTGGTCCCCACTGTGCCGCAGAAAAGTAGGGGCCCTGCTCATAGGTCCTGTCCCCCAAGCCCCAAATCATTTTGGTTGCCCTCCTCTGGACCCTCTCCAGGAGGTTAATGTTTCTCTTTAAGTGTGGCCTCCAAAAAACTGCACGCAGTACTCAAGGTGCGGCCTCACCAAGCAGTTATACAGAGGGAGTATCACTTCCCTCCTTCTGGAGGTGATCCCCCTAGCGATGCATCCCAGCATCCTGTTGGCCTTGGCTGCTGCCCTCCTACAAGTCTCAGAGTTGTTCATCTTGACATCCACCACCACCCCAGGTCCCTCTCAGCCATCGAGACTTGTAGCATTCCCCAGGGTGCACACTTGACCGGGTTTCTGGCCCCAGGTGGGAGTACCTTGCATTTCCTGCATTGAACCTCAGCTTCCACTTTCTAGACCATCTTTCCAGAGCCTCCAGGTCCCCATGTGAGGCCACCCTCCCTCCTCCCCATCCACCACCCGCAGTTTGAGTCATCCATAAAGAGACTCATCTCCTCCTGATTCCTGTCCTTATGTCAAAGGCGGGTGTTGAACAGAAGGGGCCCAAGGACTGATCCCTGTGGGACCCACTAACGACCCTCCTTGGGGATGAGACTATCCCGCCAACTACGACCCTCCTGGAGCCAATTGCCTATCCATCTGATCATCTGGTTCCCCACCCCCATTTCTCCCAGCTTATCCAACAGGCCCACATGAGGAACAGAGTCAAATGCCTTGCTGAAGTCTAGAAAGAGGACGTCCACTGGTCTACCCAGGTCCAAGGCACTCGTCACCCAGTCATAGAACTCCTCAACGTTTGTCTGACACAATTTCCCTGGGATGAATCCATGCTGTCTATCGTTCAGGCACCCTGACTATCCAGGTCCCCCTAGCCTCTTCTTGACAATGCCTCCATCACCTTGCCCACCACGATGTCAGGCTGACAGGCCTGTAGTTCCTGCCACCTCCCTTAGTCCCCCTTTGGATAGGCACTATATGTGCCACCTTCCAGTCCTGGGGCACCCACCCTGTCCTCAGAGAGATGGTGAAAAGCTCCCCAGGGGTTTCGCCAGGACATCACCAAGTTCCTTCAGCACTCTGGGAGTAATTTATCGGCCAGTGCTTTCTCCATCTTAAAGGAGCTGAGGGCTTCCTCACTCTCTCAGCTGTGATTTCCACTTCCTGTACCTCTTCTCCTGCTTAGCCCTCGCCCTCCTGCCAGTGATGCCTCCCCCTCTCCCTAGACCCGCCGATCGGTAAGGGTCCCCCCCTCCTCAGTATCTCTGTCTCCTCCCATGTATGATGCAGCACCCCCATTTTCCTTGGTGGAAACTGAGGTGAAGTACTCATTAGTCCTCAGCCTGCTCCCCAGGTCTTGTGCCCATCTCCCTGATTTAATCCTGCTAATCTGCCCCTTCACCTTCGTTTTTCCCCAATGTATCTAAAGAACCCTTGTTCCCTCTCCCTAATTTCCTGGCCAGGTTCTGCTCCTTCCTTGCCTTAGCTTCCCTCACCACCCTAGTGGCCCTTCTAGCCATCAGCTCATACTCCCCTCGATCCCTTTCACTCTTTGAGCACTTGAATTGCTTATAGGCTATCTTCTTTCCCGGCACCACCTCCTGAACCTCCCTGGTCCACCAGCAGGGTTTTTTGGACCCTACCACATTTTCGTCTTACTCTTGCACAGGTGCTGGTAGCATCCTGCTCCCCTCTCCTGATGATTTCCCACCTACTATCAGCATCCATGTCTGACCCAATCCCATCCAAATGCTCCTTAAGGATCCTTCCCATTTCCTTAAAATCTGCCCCCCTGAAGTCGGTTACTTCTGTCTTTGTGCAGCCTTCTACCCCTCCTAGGTCCAGGCAGAACCAGACTGTGGCATGGTCACTCCCTGCCAATGGGTCCCTTACCTCCAGGCCCCCAATCTGGTCACTGTCTGCCAGGACCACATCCAGTACCCACGCCTCCCTGGTCGGTTCCCTCACCTGCTGAGTTAGGAACGCGTCTTGAAAGACATCCAACAACCTCAGTTCCCTGGTCACAGAGGATGTCATAGTCTCCCAGTCTGATCCTGGCATGTTTAAGTCCCCAAACACCACCACCGTTCCTCTGCCCAGTCTGCAGTGTCTCCCAACATCTGCCACCAGACTCTCCTCCAGCTCCTCCGCCCAGGGCAGGGGTCTATACACCACTCCTATTTTACTCTCTTGCCCCCTGTTATCAAGGTGACCCAAATCACCTCCACGGTCCCTCTGCCTCCCTCTACTCCCCATGCCAATGCAGTTTATGACTATCATTGCCACCCCTCCTCCCTTCCTCCCCTGTCCTTCCTGAACATAGTGTAACTCTCCAGGTTCAGGTCCCAGTCGTGTCCTGCAGTGGCCCAAGTCTCAGTGACCACTGCCACATCCACTGCATCCTCAGTTAGCAACGCCTGGAGCTCAGGCATTTTATTTCCCAAGCTCCTGGCATTTAGCAGGACTACCTTCCACCCTTTCCCTATAGTTCCATTTCCCTGCTCGTGTTCCCATGGGGATTCTGTTTTCCCTGGTCTGCACTTTGCCAGTCGGCCTTTTCCTGCAATCCTCCAGCTCCCCAGAGGTGGAGACAGAAATCCCTCCTTTATCGGCACCCCTTGACAGCCTTTTCTCATCCCTCCCTGCTCACAAGTTTAAGCCCCACCTTTCACCAATGAACCCTCTATTTTCAACCTATGATTCCCTCAGCCTCCAAATTGAGATGGAGTCTATCTCTAGCATACAGCTCCTTATCCTCCCAGGTCTCCCCAATCCCCCATCAACCCATACCCTCTGGCCTCACACCACTCCCTGAGCCACTGGTTTATCTCCCTAATCTTCCTTTTGTGTTCCCCACTAGCCTTTGGCACTGGCAGGATTTCTGAGAAGGAAACTGTGCATCCTATTCATGACAGACCCTGGCAAGCTCCCTGAATCTTGCCTGTATCTCTAGCTCGCTATTTCCCTCAATGTCATTTGTACCCAGGTGGACCAGTATGTCAAGGGAACCCCCACAATCCTTTGCCAGCTGATATACCTCGTGCTTAGCCCTGGGCACCGTTAGTCCAGGGAAGCATCTTGTTCTAACTGGCCAGGCTTCTCCCTCCCTATCCCATTTGATACCCCTGATCATAGAATCCCCCAACAGGAGCACTCTGACCGCTCCTTTTCCTCCATTCCCCCTTTCCATGTCCCTCATCCTTTCTACCGGTCCCTCCACCCAGCCGGCTCCTTGTTCCTCCCCTATCTGGGTGCCACATACCACCCCTCCTTATTACCATGGCCACCTTCCCCTCCAATCCTATGCCTCTCCTCCTCCTAAGTATCCTTCTGTGCTAATTCCCCCCCCTCACTGCTGGTGGACTGGTCCTTCTCCCCCATCTGTTAAACTAGCCTGGCTCGTCCTCCCTTCCTTCCTGTCTCCATTTAGTTCCTCCTTGCTCGTTGTGCTCCCCTGGCCTAAACCCTCAGATCCCTTTACTGAATCCTCCTTGTATTTCTGGTCCTTCTCCTTTACCTTTCCTCCCAACTGGTCCTTCTCCTTGCGCTTTCTTCCCTCTTCCCCCTGCCCCTCCTGCTCTGATTCACTGCTCCCCCCATTTTCCTGCATTCCAGGTCCCCCCCGTTCTTCCTGCTATCTGGCTTCTGCCTCCTGCCCCCACTCCCTTTCTGTCTCTAACCACCCCTGTTGTGGCTACATCACCCCCCTCATCCTCGAGCAGAAGAAGAGATTTGAAGCAGTTACTGAGTGTAAGGTCTAATCCACCTCCCCGCCTTGCTTCCTTCTGTCCAGCCCTGGCCATCTGCCTACTTCCCTGAGAATGTTGTCCCTCCGTCCCTCCTTTGTGAGGGTCCGCAGTTACCTGCTTGCTTCCTTGGTAGTGTCCTTTTGGACCCCCTCTGCCAGGGTCCCTATGTGACCCATGAGTATTCTCCTGCATTCCTTTCCCTATGTCCCCGCCCCCAGTGCTTGGTGCAACCCCGTGGGAGATCCCCAGCCCCCTTCCCCAACCATAACTCCCCCCTTCCCCCAGCTGTCTCCTAATCCCCTGCAACCTCCTCCCTAAGCTGTGCCAGCTGGTAGCACACTGGGCAACCACCGAACTTCCAAGCCCAGTCCAGTATCATGGCTGCTCCACACCCTGTGCACCCCACCACCCTCCCAAAGATGCTGGCCCTAATGACGTGTGGTTCCATCCCCTTCCAAATAGGTTTCCTTGGGTGAGCCACCAGGTTCCCCCCTAGTCCAAGATATACCCTACTGCCTAATCAGGTCACCCACTAATCTTAGAGACAGTCCCACTGTACACCAGTAACCCTGTCACTAGGTGCAGTACAACAAATTAAACTTATAAGGGAAATGAACAACTCCCTAAGCTCCTCTCTCCCAGCCTTTAAATCCAACCCCCAGTGGCTAGAACTACATGAGCTGCACCTGCAGCCTTTTCCTCAAATTGCAGGGCAGGTGTTCCCCTATAAATTAGCAGAATTCTGGGGAGGGAAGGTATTGGGCAGACACCTGACTCGAGAGAGAGTGTATCAGCCCTGTGTTTCCCCTCCAAGCCCAGCAGCCAAAGAACCAGGCCCAAGCAAATCCCACCAAATAGGTTTTAAATCAGAAGAAATAGGCCTCCACCAGCGCAGCCTGTTACACAGTGAAACATCCACAAAAATGAGCCCACTTACAGCCACCAAATCAGTTTTCAAACTTCCAGCAGCCCCCAAAACAATACC
Source organism: Neoceratodus forsteri (assembly GCA_016271365.2). NCBI lineage: Eukaryota > Metazoa > Chordata > Ceratodontiformes > Ceratodontidae > Neoceratodus > Neoceratodus forsteri. Next base: position 11,496,940 of record JADMNL010000038.1, read on the forward strand.
CTGCTAGCCCCTTAGAAGTAAGAAAGAAAAGAACTAACCTTCTAACAAGTAAAATCCACAAGAACCCTGTGAAAACAACAAGCAGCAGCTACTGTCCTGGAACACAACTGATCCTGTCCCCTTCCAGTTCATTGCCTTGACTTACTTACAAAGAGGTAATGTAACGGGTTCTATCAGAAGAACAATTTATGATTTTTGGAGAACCTTTTATATAATAAAATAAAAGTATTTATGACCACAATCCATTTGGGATTTTACTGAATTACTCAGAGCATTAAAAAAAAAGTTGATTTTCAAAGTCTTTGATTCACCGCTTATTAGCGATACTGTCTCTTAAAATACCTACTGTTGTATAAAGTTAATCTGCATGCTGTTGGGCTGTAGTCCAATAAAGATGAGCACTCTTATGAACAATCTGTGAAGAGTTGACATGGTACTGACATCCTTCCTTCCTTTGCTTGGAAACCTTTTTCTTGATATTTCAGAGGAAGAAAAGTCACACTTTTCATCAGCTGCTGCACAAATCCTTTATAGTATATAGTTAGAGCTTTTTACTGTGTATGGCATATTGTCACACATTATAGATCGAAGGAGTGCTCCTGACCAATCAGGGCACTCCTTTATTCTGTACATGAGAAACTCTTATTCTGTGAAGTGTGTCTCACTACCAGTTGCCTGGCTTGCAAACAGGCACACTTGACTACTGTTTTGAAAAAAAATTAACATTATTATTATTCTTTTTAAATGTAATGTTTATTAAGCTTTTCATTGAAGACACACAGAGACAAATACAATATTAATTTAAAAAATAGTCGGTAAATATCCAAACCTTTTAAAAAGACAGGGTAGGCTATCCAAGACAACTGTTTTGCAACATTAAGTAATGAATTAACCATGAACATTAGAAGAATACAACACCTTCACTCACATTAAACTAGACTATTATCAAAGTATGATCCCTTTATGAACAATATAAGCTCTCTTCAATCCTCTGGTTGGGAGCAGCACCCCCAGTCAAGCTGTGGGATGTCTTTCAGGGGACAAAATAAGAATCGACTTGAGCGACATACCAAATCCAATTTTGTCACTTGGAGGTAAAAGTGTCTACTTTGTCATGTATTATAACTGTGAGCCTCTTCATTTGGTAAATATTCAATTTACTGCCCTCCAATTGTGAATCGAGGTGGAGACTACTGTCATCTATTGGTCTATTGCCTTATAATCACTTTTTTTGGCTGCTGCTAAGTAAATGGGCAGCAGAGTTTTTGACCATTTACATCTGTGGTCAGGAAATATTGATAAAAGTACTAACGCTGCAATTAATCCAGTAGTGTCACCCAGACATTCCTTAACTCAGCTTGCAACTGGCACCAAAATGGAGTTAGGAGTGGGCATTGCCAGCATATATGGCCCAGATCTGCCACTTGACACTTGCAACCACTCTAACAAATACCGTAAACCTGGGGCATATATTTTACAAGCAATGCTCAGGCTCTGAAAAACCTCATGTGGCATTTCCACGCAAACTCTCTCCAAACTGTGGAGAGAGTGATTTTTACTGCTGGCAGAGCTCATTTTAGCCACTCATCATATGTTACAGTCATATCAAGGGCATTGTTCCATTTATCCAAGATGGATCTGGCGGAATCCCCCAATGCAACCCTAACACTATGGCATAGATGGCCAGTGAGATGGTCAATGAGTGCCCCTGTATGGTGTCTGTCAAAAGTATTAGTAAGTGAGCTTTAGGGGGTCAGAATCCTGGTCTTATCTGGGGTCTGATGCAAAATATAGATTCACAGCTGGAGAAAGTGATATTGGTCCATTCGAGGAAAACCATACTCCCTTCCCAGGTTCTTGAATGTAGTGACTCTTTGGGTGTTAACACTTGGAACATGTAATGTAGGCCCAAGTGTTCCCACTTCTTATATCCTGCATTCATCACAGATCAGCCAACATTTGCATCAGCTGAGATTGTGTGGAATAAAAAAACTTCAGCTAATTTCTGATTACATTTTATTTGCTGTCATACCTTCAGAATGTCTCTGGTAAATTTAGTGAAGTTGTGCAAAGGGGGGGGGAGGACAACCCTCTGGTGGCAAAAAGAACTGCTGCCAAAACATATCATACAGGTCATTCATTCATGTTTCTGTACCCTTCCAAGAGGCATGATATGTCGGGGATAACCATAAAAATACTATTTTCAGGAATGCAGCTCTAGCGTATCATTCTAGGTTGGGCAAATTAATCCCCCCCCCAAATCCAACGGCAAGTAAAGGATAGATAAGCAAACCCTGGGACAGTGCCCCTTCCATATGAAATTAGATAATCAGTTTGTTCCAAGAAGTGAAACAGAAATGGGGCACGCACATTGGAAGGTTTTAGAATAAATACAGAAGGCGGTGGAGAATTTCAATTCTCTGGAAAAAAGAGAGGGGGAGATTGTTCCATTTTAAGAAATTGGCTTGAATTTGGATGGTACACCTCATACCACGCTGGTGACCCAGGTTTGGGAATGAGCCTTGGTTATCAGAGGTCAGCAAGGGGGTGAGGGAGAGGATGAGGAAGGCTGCTGGCTGGTAGCTCCCTGCCTCGGGAGGAGTAGCACATCTCTGATCATGGCTGCTCCCTGGTGGAAGCCAGAGCAGAGGCGTCACTCTGAGGAGTACTGGTGCTAGGCTGAGGGAGGGTGGAAGAGACTGGCAGTGGGGCTGCAGTGTGCATGTGCACCTCAACATGCACGCATCACCTCTGATGGGGTCTTGGGCTTAGGGCATACCCAGTAGAGAAAACTGAGGATAACACGGGGCCACCCAAGGATGAAGCCTTCGGGTCAGGCTACGGGGTTCAACCAGAGGAAGCAATGGTGCTACATGCCCCTGGAAGACCCTGAACTTCGGAAGGTTGGCAGAAAATTGGAGGACCTGCCGTAGGAGGATAAACCGAATTGTAAAAAAAAAAGATCAAGGTTTTTTTATATCTTTAGTTACATATATGTCCAAGTATTTTATCCTTGCCCGCAAGGCAGTGGATATCAGCGTCTGGGGTCTGGAGATGGGGTGAAGTTTGAGGTCATAGATTCAGTTTTATTAATGTTCAACCTGAAGTTTGCTATTTTTTCAAACTGAGCCAATATTTCCCAAACCATTGGAATAGAAACCTCAGGAAACAGAATCATCAGTAATACCTCATCAGCAGCCAAAGTAATCTTATATTGATTCTGTCCCATTAGAACTCCCTCTATGTCCTCCTCTTGATGGAAAGCTGAAGCCAAAGGCTCCAGATCAATTTTTATTTTATTTATTTATTTATTTGAGTTTTGGTAACTGGGTAAGTCCACTGAGACAATTGCAGTCCCTGCTTCGGTGGCAACCTGGAAGTGCAGTATGTATTCAGTACAATGCTCTAACATAGCAGTGTCAATGGAAAAATTGATATGCAGTGTTCAGTGATCCACAAGATTATGATACAGACAGATGTAACTAAAGGTTTTTGAAATAACGAACAGGTAGGTTATACAGTAGTGCAACAACTACATGACACATTCAAGAGAGTGCACTACAATATATAATTGTTAGCTAATGATATCGGATACACGAGGGCTAACCAATTGCAGTTATGTTTAAAGGTGAGACACAGAGGGCAAGGTAAGAAGCCAAGATTCAGGAAAGAGCAAGGAGGAGAAATAGATAGAGCTGTTGGAGTTGGGGTTAATATCACCAGTAGCAGGAGCAAGGTGTAGAGGCAGAGAAAAGAAAGCAAATTGGATTGGAACTCAGGGAAGGTGGATCATGACAAAATGGAGGGAGGAAGGGACCTCCACTCAGACACTGCTGCATAGGTGAATGATTTATGGGCCACAGCTTGCTGTAGTATGGGCATTATGAGAAAAGGGAGGGAGGCTGATCTCAGGGTTCACTGAGGTTTTCTTAGGTGAACAGACTCACTGAGGCAAGGAGGAGTATGTTTGTGGATCAGCTTGTGCAGAAAACTCAGAGTGGCATACCTTAGTTTAGATTCATACAATATCCAACCCAGGGAAGAGAAGACATCATAGTGGTCGTGATGGGCGTTGACCCTCATGGCAAACCTGCCCACCCTATGGTAAGCCTGTTTGAGAAGCAATAAGGTAGTGTTAGTTGTGAGCAGAGGTGGAGCACTGTAACACAGAAATAGGAAAAGAGAGGAGGATGCAATCTTATGACAAGAGGCTGAAATGAGGAAGGGGTGGATACAATAGAGAAGGCCTAGCTTTTGGTTCAGAGATATGATTAGGACGGAGACATAAGCATTAAGGGATAGCGATGTATGAAAGGCGATGCCTAGGTATTTAAAGGTATGGACAAGTTCAAGGGCATCACCACTGAGGGGATTAATGCAGGTTGGATTTATTAAAGCCAGAAACATAATGGATTAGGGAAGTAATCCCAATATGGAGCAAACAGGGGGTGGGTACCCCTGCCTTATACCTCGTTGCAATGAAATTGTAGGAATAAAGGCCCCACTGATTCTTATGTAGTTCCATAGGTCAGCATATATATTGTTAAGCCAAGTCTGGAAAGAGGCTGGGAATTTGAAGGCCACCAGGGTGTCCCACAGAAAGTCCCAGAACACCCTGTCGAATGCTTTCTCCATGTCCAAATTTAGCAAAATGCCATGGATCTCCCGGTTTTATATATATTCCCATAGTAAAATTATTCAACAAGTATTATCCCTCATGTTTCTGGCTTTAATGAACCCAGCCTGGTCTGGACGTATCAAGGTAGAACGTATCAATTCTAATGGAGAAGCCCAAATAGCCATGAATATTTTGCAATCTACATTTAATATGGAGATTGGGTGGAAAGAAGAAAGGTCTGTTAGGTCCCTCTCTAGTTTGGGTAAAGCAGATAACACCAAAAACCTAACATTATTGATCAAGCTCGATCAGAAATATATTTATACTGCTACCAAGATCACTCTTAAGATTGGTTGTAAGAATGGTCTCACTTATATTCTTAAGGTATCAGAACTTCTTACCATAGGTACGTAGTTCTCATACCCTAAGGATATCCATAAGACGTCTTTTACAACCATAAGAGTGGTCTCCTCTCCCCAGCCAACCCTCCAGCTTTGGGGATCACTGGTACTGCAAACTGTAGCTCTACTGTTGTGCCAGCGGGCCGACGTCAAGGTAGGATTTGGAGCACTAAATGGCAGGAGGGGCAAGCCAAGCTACTTCAAGTTTATTAGAAGCAGGGGTGAAACTGAATCAAAGGCCTTAGCCACGTCTACAAAAACTGCAGCCATTAGATGGCCTTGGTCTGCTGCTGAGTGGATGTGTCTTGTGACTCAAAGGAGGGAGGATATAGTGGAATGATACTTTCTGAAACCAGATTGATATGGGGAGAGAAAATTGGAGTCTGTGAGGAAATCTGTCCACCTGGATTGGACTAAAGTTTCTTGTAATTTGGCATGCTCTGGGAGAAGGAAAACTGGCCAGTAGTTTCCAGGCACTGAAGGGTTGCTGTCCTCCTGCAGAGGGATGATGCAGGCTGATTTTCAGGCTTGTGGGACTGTGCTAGAGGAGGACAGATTTAATAAGAAAGTAAGAGGAAGGGCAATAACAGGTGCAAATATGTGCAGGAGAATGGGGTGAATACCATCTGGGTTAGATTTTGAGGTGTTTAGAGAGCGTAAGGCTTTCAGTACTTCTTCAGTAATAGTGGGAGCAAGGAGGAATGTGTTAGAAGGGAATTTTGGGGGCAGTTTTAGCTCCCAGAGAGGGACTTTGGGATGGTCGGAGAGAGCACAGGTGGTAAAGAATTTATTTAGGGATTCTACTATTTTGACTGGGTCCAAAATTGTATGGCCATTTTGCTTGAATGTGGGAGTGTTGGTGGGGGGGGGGGCTGATGAATGAGTGGATCAACTTCTAGAAAGATGTGCTCTCTCCAGGCGTCTGCCCATCTCTGCCCCTCTTTCTGCAGTGTTATTACACTGTCCGCAGCCTCTGCTAGGGGCCAGTCTAGAACCGACCCCCAATATCCCCCCCAGTGAAGGAGAATAGTCCCTCAGACCTCTTGATCCTTCTCCTCCCCTGCCAACCACCAGAGGCTCGTGTTCGTTCCCGAACACGGATCGCTGGCATAGGGCGAGGTAAGGCATCCACAGCATCAGCCCTCAGCACCACTGGGCCGGTAGCATTTGTTTTTGATGTTTATTTTTGTTATTCTTTTTCCTTTCCACCTCTTCGGGGGGGTTGTCCTATGGTTTCTGCTGCTCCAGTCCCCACCTGGTGGCGCCCCACTGGACACAGCAGCCATGCTCTACCCCCTCCTCCTACACACAATGCAGGTCTCTACCCAATGGGTACGTACCCCACACACTGGGGAGTTCCTGGTGATTCGGATTTGGAAGGAGCATCCTGGTGTGTCTAGTGTGGCGCCGACAGGGCAGGACCTTAACGCACGCGCCAGAGGACTGTGTGTAGTTCCCCTATATATGTGACCCCCCCCATGTCACAGGCATGCAGCGACGCCAAAGATGCTGCTGCACTTGCTTCCATGTGCGATGTCTGCTCTTGCTAGTCCCACACTAGCGCACTTGCATGTACTAGCCCTCGGACACCACCAGGAGTCAGTGTTGTGGTGCTCTTTCTCCCACCCTCCCCAGAGGAGGATAGCAGTCCTTGGGACACTCAGTCCTCTTCTCCCCAGCAGACCTCTCTCCCACTCCAGGGATCACTCCCGGCTCCTGATCGTTGGTGCTACAAATGGTGGCTCTACCGTAGCACTGGTGGGTTGGCTTCAAGAATGGAGGGGGGCAAGCCAAGCTATCTCAACTTTATTTAGAAACAGTTACTGAGAGACCAAGTCAAAGGCCTTAGCCAAGTCTACAATAACTGCAGCCATTAAGTGGCCTTGGTTTGCTGCTGAGTGGACGTGTCTTGTGACTCAAAGGAGGGAGGATATAGTGGAATGATGCTTTCTGAAACCAGATTGGTATGGGGAGAGAAAATTGGAGTCTGTGAGGAAATCTGTCCACCTGGATTGGACTAAAGTTTCTTGTAATTTGGCATGGTCTGGGAGAAGGAAAACTGGCCAGTAGTTTCCAGGTACTGAAGGGTTGCTGTCCTCATGCAGAGGGATGATGCAGGCTGATTTTCAGGCTTGTGGGACTGTGCTAGACGAGGACAGATTTAATAAGAAAGTAAGAGGAAGGGCAATAACAGGTGCAAATATGTGCAGGAGAATGGGGTGAATACAATCTGGGTTAGATTTTGAGGTGTTTAGGGAGCGTAAGGCTTTCAGTACTTCTTCAGTAATAGTGGGAGCAAGGAGGAATGTGTTACGAAGGGAATTTTGGGGGCAGTTTTAGCTCCCAGAGAGGGACTTTGGGATGGTCGGAGAGAGCACAGGTGGTAAAGAATTTATTTAGGGATTCTACAATTTTGACTGGGTCCGAAATTGTATGGCCATTTTGCTTGAATGTGGGAGTGTTGGTGGGGGGACTGATGAATGAGTGGATCAACTTCTAGAAAGATGTGCTCTCTCCAGGCGTCTGCCCATCTCTGCCCCTCTTTCTGCAGAGTTATTACACTGTCCGCAGCCTCTGCTAGGGGTCTGTCTAGAACTGACCCCCAATATCCCCGCCAGTGAAGGAGAATAGTCCCTCAGACCTCTTGATCCTTCTCCTCGCCTGCCAACCACCAGAGGCTCATGTTTGTTCCTGAACACGGGTTGCTGGCGTAGGGCGAGGTAAGGCATCCAGAGCATCAGCCCTCAGCACCACTGGGCCGGTAGCATTTGTTTTTGATGTTTATTTTTGTTATTCTTTTTCCTTTCCACCTCTTCAGGGGGTTGTCCTATGGTTCCCGCTGCTCCAGTCCCCACCTGGTGGCACCCCAATGGACACAGCACCCATGCTCGACCCCCTTCTCCTACACACAATGCAGGTCTCTACCCAATGGGTATGTACCCCACACACTGGGGAGTTCCTGGTGATTCAGATTTGGAAGAAGCATCTTGGTGTGTCTGATGTGGCGCTGACAGGGCAGGACCTTAACGCATGCGCCAGAGGACTGTGTGTAGTTCCCCTATATATGTGAGCCCCCCATGTCACAGGCATGCAGTGATGTCAAAGATGCTGCTGCACTTTCTTCCATGTGCAATCTCTGCTCTTGCTAGTCCCACACTAGTGCACTTGCATGTACTAGCCCTCGGCCACCACCAGGAGTCAGTGTTGTGGTGCTCTTTCTCCCACCCTTCCCAGAGGACAGCAGTCCTTGGGACACTCAGTCCTCTTCTCCCCAGCAGACCCTTCCCCCGCTCCAGGGATCACTCCCGGCTCCTGATCGTTGGTGCTACAAATGGTGGCTCTACCATAGCACTGGTGGGTTGGCTTCAAGAATGGAGGGGGGCAAGCCAAGCTATCTCAACTTTATTTAGAAACAGTTACTGAGAGACCAAGTCAAAGGCCTTAGCCAAGTCTACAATAACTGCAGTCATTAAGTGGCCTTGGTTTGCTGCTGAGTGGATGTGTCTTGTGACTCAGAGGAGGGAAAATATAGTGGAATGATGCTTTCTGAAACCAGATTGATATGGGGAGAGAAAATTGGAATCTGTGAAGCAATCTGTCAGCCTGGATTGGACTTAAGATTCCTGTAATTTGGCATGGGCTGGGAGAAGGAAAATTGGCTGGTAGTTTCCAGGCACTGAGAGGTCACTGCCGGCACAGTGAAGTTGGAGGGAGGATGATTCAGAGGAAACATGAGAAAGAATTTCTTCACAGAACGGGTGGTGGACAAGTGGAACACCCTGCCAGAGGAAGTGGTGGGGGCTGAAACAATCACGGGATTTAAGAATGCATGGGATAGACATAAAGGAATTCTGGAGGTCAGGGGTAAGGGGCAACAGACTTCTAGGAAAACAAACTGAACTTACAAGCTCAAATGGGCAGACTGGGTGGGCCATAGGCCCTTATCTGCCGACACTGTCTGTGTATCTATGTATCTATGTATGCAGAGGGATGACGCAGACTGATTTGTGGGACTCTGACAGAGGAGGACAGGTTTAATAGGAAAGTAAGAGGAAGGGCAATAACAGGTGTAGATATGTGTAGGAAAATAGGGTGAATACCATCTGTCCTAGATTTCGAGGTGTCAAGAGAGTGTAAGGCTTTCAGTACTTCTTCAGTAGTGGTGGGAGCGATGAGGAATATGTTATGAGGGGAGCTTTGGGGGCAGTTTTAGCTCCTAGGGAGAGGGTTACGGATGGTCAGAGAGAGCACAGGTGGTGAAGAATTTATTTAGGGTTTCTGCTATTTTGACTGGGTCAGAAATTGTATGGTCATTGTTCCTAAATATGGGAGTGTTGGTTGGGGTGGGTGATGAATGAGTGGATCAACTTCTAGAAGGATGTGCTCCCTCCTGGCGTATTCCCATCTCTGCCTCTCTTTTTGCAGCATCAACACACTGCACCCCCCAGCCTCCGCTAGGGGCCAGTCTTGAACCGACCACCAGCAGTCCCTCAGACCTCTTGATCCTTCTCCTCCATTGCCAACCCTAAGAGGCCCGTGCTTTTTCCTGAACACGGGTCGCTGGTGTAGGGCGAGGTAAGGCATCCAGCGCCTCAACCCTCAGCACCACTGGGCCAGTAGCATTTGTTTTTTAATGTTTATTTTTAAGTTATTCTTTTTCCTTACCACCTCTTCAAGGGGAGGTTGTCTCATGGTTCCCCCTGCTCCAGTTGCCACCCGGTGGTGCCCCAATGGACACAGCACCCATGCTCGACCCCCTCCTCCTACACACAATGCAGATCTCTACCTAATGGGTACGTACCCCACACACTGGGGAGTTCCTGGTGAGTCGGGTTTGGAGGGAGCATCTTGGTGTGTCTGGTGTGGCACCGACAGGGAATGATCTTAATGCATGTGCCAGAGGACTGTGTGTTATTGCCCTTTATATGTGACCCCCCCATGGCACAGGTATGAAGTGACGTCAAAGACACTGCTGCACATGCTTCCACATGCTGCATGTCCAACGTCTGCCCTTGCCTGTCCCCACTCTAGGCCAGTTGTGTATACTAGCCCTCGGCCACTACCAGGAGCCAGTAGTGTGTCTGTCTTTCTCCCCACCCTCCCCAGAGGAGGAGAAGAGCAGTCCTTGGGATGCTCAATCCTCATCTTCCCAGCTGACCCTCCAGTTCTGGACATCGCTTCAAACTCTAGGTCACTGGCACTGCAAATGGCAGATCTACGGTTGTACTGGGGGGGCTGGCTTCAAGGATGGAGGGGGGAAGCCAAGCTATCTCAAGTTTATTTAAAAACAGTTACTGAGAGACTGAGTGAAAGGCCTTAGCTAAGTCTACAATAACTGCAGCCATTAGGTGGCCTTGGTCTGCTGCTGAGTGGATGTGTCTTGTGACTCAGAGGAGGGAGAATAAGTGGAATGATGCTTTCTGAAAGTAGATTGGTACGGGGAGAGAAAATTGGAGTCTATAAGGAAATCTGTCTATCTGGATTGGACTAAAGCTTCTTGTAATTTGGCAAGACCTGGAAGGAAAGAAATTGGCCGGTAGTTTCCAGGCACTGAGGGATCACCACCTTTGTGGAGAGGAATGATGCAGGCCAAATTTCCAGGCTTGTGGGACTGTGCAGGAGGAAGACAGGTTTAATAGAAAAGTGAGTGCAGCTATGCACAAGAGACTTTGGTGAATACTGTCTGGGCTAGATTTCAAGTTGTTTAGAGAGTGTAAGGCTTTCAGTACTTCTTTAGTAGTGGTGGGAGTGAGCAAAAATGTGTTCTGAGGGGAGTTTTGGGGGGCAGTGTTTGCTCACTAGGGGGTTGGGATGGTTGGAGAGAGTACAAGTGGTGGAGAATTTATTGAGGGTTTCTGTTTTGATGGGGTCAGAAACTGTATGGTCATTTTACTTCAATGTGGGAGTGTTGATTTGGGGGGGGGGGTCGATGAGGGAGTGGATCAACTTCCAGAAGGAAGAAGGGTGAGTGGCACGCAGATGGGACCTGAAGTAATTGACTTTACCTTGCCTTATGGCCTGAGTGTAAGCATTTCTGATGGTGTTGTAGGTTTGTCTGGATTGAGGGGTCTATAGGTTTTAAAGAGGGACTTGGCCTTGTCACGGGTTTTCCATAGGACAGTTATCGGGGCACAGACCCAGGACTTGTGGCATTTATTGACTCTGGCTCTTACCAGAGGGGTGTGGGAGTCCCAGACTTGTGTGAAGATTTGCAGCCAGGGCTGTCAGCTGCATACAGCAGGAAGTATGGCAATCGCGACTCGTGGGGTGGGCGATGTGCTAGCAGTGCTGACATTCAAGTTCTGAATGGGTGTGTTGGCCATGGCAAACCAGAGCTACAGTTTGAGGGTAGACACCACTGGTTCTACCCCCACTGCTTCCAGTGGAAGAATGTTCCAGGCATCCACCACTCTTTCTGTGAGAAAGTACCTCCTCGCATCTCTCCTGAATTTACCCCAAATCCAGCTTCATTGCATGTCACCTAGTCCTTGGGCATAGTTTCCCGGAAAAATACTCCCCCCCTGCACCTTATTTAGTCTCATGAGCTATTCAAAGGTCTACATCATACTGCCTTCATTTCCAGGGCGCATCCTCCATAATATTGCCCTGACACAGCTTGTGTCTCTGTCAGATTTGGATGTGGATGGGCAGAACAGCCTCATGGAGGCAGGCAGTGGACAACTGCACACACGAGCAGGAGCCAGGATAGTGGAATATTCTGTGAGGGTGGACCTCTATGAAATCACTTCACCTGCAGGACACCAGCATCCCAAGGATGGCACCAGCAGTAGTACCAGCCATAATCAGCAGTATCAGGACCATTTTGATGTCAATGGCTGTGGGACCAAGCAACAGCAAATGGAAATAACATACCTACCATAATTCTGATCTTTCTGTGTATCTTCACCATTCATCACCTTTGGATACTTGGCTGGAGGCCATGACCCCACGGGAGCTCTTTTTTTTTTTCGATGGGCGGAGTCGACGCACCATTGGCGCTGCCCTTGAGGCCGATGCACTGCGTGGCGCTCGCGGGTTGGCCATTAGGTGTTGTCGACTCCACCCTCCTGCCAGTTTTGAGTCACCGTAGAGGTTAGAAAAAGGGTTGGGAGAGTGGGACAAGGAAGTCCAAGGGACAGACAAAGGAAAAGATATAAAACTAAAAGGAGAAATGAACGACTGAGAAGACAGAAGTTTGAAGATCGAGGGGGATTGGGTAGGGGCCCCAATCTTTGGAAGTAGAAAAGGAGGAGGGAGGGAGGGTTAAGAATTGTAGGAGTCAGGAAAAAAATTGAGAGAGGGAGCCAGGAGAAACATACCCTGTAACCTTGACCTGTCTCCAGTTTATATAGGAACTGCGAAGGGGTAGCCAAGAGGCTAACTGCCAGAATTGCAGGCACAGATTTACTGCCAAAAACTCCTACAAGCAGAATTGGCTATTCTGGAAGAAAAGACAGGAAAACAGGGACATCTCCCCAACCCCCAAAGGAGATTTTGGTGCAAGAAACCTAGTTTCTTAAATTAATTGAGGTTATGTCTACAGGACAAGGAAATATAAGGAAATCAAGGATTGACAGGTAGAAGGGGAGAAGGAAAGAAAAGGGGGCAACTGCCAACCCCCATCCCACAGGGGTGGAGCCGAAGCACTGAAGGAGTGCCTCTAATCCTGACCACTCTACAAGGGGAGAAGGAAAGAAAAGGGGGCAACTGCCAACCCCCATCCCACAGGGGTGGAGCCGAAGCACTGAAGGAGTGCCCCCAATCCTGACCACTCTACAAGGGGAGAATGAAAGAAAAGGGAGCAACTGCCAACCCCCATCCCACAGGGGTGGAGCCGAAGCACTGAAGGAGTGCCCCCAATCCTGACCACTCTACCTCCAAAGAAAACTATCCCCTGGTGCGCCCCAGTTTACTCTGCTCCTGACTAACAGAAAGAAGGGGGACAAGAGAGGGGACACAGAGAGGGAGGGGGGGCCCAGAGACTGAGGCCCCGGGGGATGGAGGTTGGGATTGTGATGAATGGTGAAGATACACAGTAAGATCAGAATTATGGTAGGTACATAATTTCCATATCTTATCTGTGTCAGTCTTCACCATTCATCACCTTTGGGTGTGTGCCGAGCCTTCCCCGAAGGGTTTTTTTTAACCCTAAGGGGCTGAGTCCCTTAGCTCTCAGTGGGTGACACACTAAGAGGGAGACAGTGTTGTTATCTGAAATTAATTTTTATTAATTTGTTAAGCCTCTTCACTCTCCCAATATAAATTAAGTCTCATTATTTAGATATTGTTGATTTATATTATCCTTTTCAAACTTCTTTATTCAATGTTTAAGCAACTTATCCAATGTCACTTTGACAAAAAGAATCTCCCATCCTCCTTTCGATCAACTCAAGTGTTTTTTTTCCCTTTGTACTCTTCACTATTTACTTCTACAATGTTTATCCATTCTTTGCAACAAAGCTTATTGCTGGCTGAACGCCTTGGATTGTACCGTTTTCCTGAGGGGGTAGAAAATTGCTCCAACAGACACCGCCTAATTCTACTGGAGAAGAGATAGGTTCTCTGGTGGGCGGAGTTAATCACCCTATGCCAGGCCAAGGGTGACAACTGGGAAAGACACAGCCATGCCGTCTGCCTAGTGCAAATCGCTGTCCCTACGACCCTGGTAGCTACCTCATTGGCATCATACGATGCCCTTGCTTGGTGCTTTGCTGGGTCCAGGCCATGTGCAGAGAGTGCAATGGCTTGTCTGGTTTGTTCCATGTCAGGCGTGGAGGCTATGAGCTGACCCAGCCTAGACCACAGGAACCTATCATAGGTTGCATAGTGGGCCTAATGTGCTGCAATAGAGAGCAGCAACCATACCAAGTAGAATGTCCTTCTCCCCAGAAATCAAAATCTGAGGAGTCTTGATCTGGGGGTCGGTCATGGTGAGGGGCGTGAAGCCCATCAGGAGTGTCCAGTTGTGTCAATCCTGACTGAGGATGAGACATGGAACCTGAAGACTCCGGGAGGGCACAATACTGCTGGCAGAGATCCCTAGGGGCAGAAACTCCAGAAAAGGGTCTCTGTCAGAAACGCAACAATGCCTTCTGAAGGGGAGCAGGCCAGAGGCGCACCACAAGGGTGTCCTCACTGAAATCGCCCAGAAAGGCATGCGCCGAATGCTCTGGATTGTGTTGAGTGGGAGGGGTGATGTGTAGATCCTCTAACATCCTCATGAGGAATCGTTGATACTCAGTGAGATCAGCAGCTGGAGAGATGTGGACAGATGGCTCCTCTCCCCCAGAATAGGGGGGATGAAGAGTCAAAGGACCTCGAAGGTTCAGAAGCTGGCTGCTCAGGGGGAGGTTGAAAAATCTGTCTGCCCATAGCTGAACTGGTCCCAGGAGAAAGGCCCGCTAGGACCAAAAATGCCTGGGAGCACAGGAGAATGTGGCAGAGGGATGGGGGCAGAGCCAACAACGGGAATCGGCAGACCTCCACCTGTGCTAGGGAGCGCACCAGGAGCCCAAGGAAAGGAAGGAGCTCTGGAAAACTCCACAGCCTACAGCTGATCAACCAAACTGGAACTGCCTAGGCTGTGCCTTGAAGAATCCCACTTTTGAGGCAACCAGGGCTGTATTGGTCCAGAAGGACCATCCCTACCTCCAAAGAATGGGGTCCTCTCGAGGAAACTGAAAGGGAAAGGTGAAGATCTGCACTACGGCTTCTCCCAGAGCCTGGGTGGGCTCTAGAAAAAGGCCGCTGCATAGACCCCATGCCCCTTGACCCCTTGGAATCTGAGAGTGCCCTCCTTGAGAGAGAGCCAGCCTAGGCAGCTGGCAGCCCTGGTCAGCCCCCAAAGGGGCTATCCAGGGAGCAGCACCTTCCCCTCTTGTGGGTGCTCTGAATGGCCCCAAAGTTGGGCGATCCAGGCACACCACCTGAGGGGGTACCACCACTGAGAGGTCAGAGAACCTTCTGAGACCAGGTTGCAGGGCAATGGTGGCCTGCACTACTGCCTGCTGGTCAGATCTCCTGATCCTGACCCCGGCAGTCACTGTCCACTCCTCAGGGGGTCTGACACTGGCCTGTTGAGTACACTACCAGGGTGTCCATGGCAGCAGCCAACTCCAAGGAGCCAGACTGCGTGTCTGACTCAGAGTTCGACTCCTCCTCCAAAGAGGTGGAGATCGAAGTCCTATGCCAAACAGTGCATGGACGCCCGCTGCCATTCCTATTGAACAGGGCACCAGAACCAGAGACTGCACCAGAGTCAACTCCAGTACCCCCCTCCGCAACATGAACAGTGCCAGAAGAGGACACGTCCCCAAAAAGGGCAGCAGCCTCAGAGCCGGAGCCTGTCACAGTGCTGTCCTGGCCCACAGTGCCACAAGCAGCATAGAGACCAGCAATGGTGCCGATGACAGCTCCAAATTCGCTCTTGGTGGATGGCTCCGAAGCCAGAGACCCCCATGGTGCCACGAGCTGCACCAAAGGCAGAGACAGTGTGGATGATGGTTATGGTTTGAAGAAGCTCTGAATTAGTGTCCGATTCTGGTAGAGCTTCCACCATTTATTTGAGTGAGTGCCAAAGAATATACTCATATTGAGAGAAATAGCCCTGGTAGCTGGCAATGCGCATGCCCATGGTGGATGCAGCAAAGACTCTTTTACCTAAAGTATCTATCTTGTGAGATTCTTTGTTTATAGGTCAAGCTGTAGTAGTCTGAGGAAGGACGACCTTATCATTCTCTGCCAGGACTACAGTAGGGTCCACAAAGGCTTGAGAGGCCAAAATGGGTCGATCCTTGGAAGCAGCATACTTTCTGTCTATGGATTTAGCCACAGAAGGAATGAGAGCAGGATTATTCCACACCATTTTAGAAAGCGTCTCAAAAGAGGGCTGTACCGGGGGAGTTAAATCCATAGGGATGTCCAGAACATGAAGGTACTGGAGTCTTAAAAGTTTCCCAGGATCGGTATCCATAGTCTGCAGAGAAAGAGTGGAATTCAAATTTTTCAGCAGAGACTTGAATGACAGGTCCTTGACCACAGGCTCTGCAGCAGGATTAGATCCTGTTCCTTCCACATCATCACCCAGCCTAAGGTCTGGGTCATGCTCAATATCATCTCCTGACAGCCCAGGAGGGACTGTATGGACAGGAAAGGAATGAAAATCAGAAGGAAAATATGAGGGAAAGGGGTTCGAGTCAATGAGCCCTGGAGACTGGAAGACGTCACACCAAGTCTCAGCGCCAAGGAAGAGCATCGCCACCTGACCCAGTACAGCACACGGTGCCGACAGAACCCCCAGCACCGAGGATGGTGCCGACAAGTAACATGGCACCAAGGACAGTGCTGACAACCTCAACTGCACTGTGGACAGCGCCAACAGATGCATCAATGCTGAGGATGGCACTGAGCGTCCCATCGACGTCAATGGCGCTGAAGCCAACGTAGGGCCCAGAAAACCAAGATTTGAGGCAAAAGAAGGAAAAGAAGCAGGAGAAAGAGGCATCAGTGTGGCCCCCTGTGCCACAGCCATGTGAAGGGGGGAAAACACCTGAGCGCGGAGTCGATGGTACCGAAGAAGGCACCGCATGACTAGAGAGGCCTATCTGCTCTATCGGATCACCTGAAGGGTCCGAGGGCCCCTGAGTGACTGGGCCAGGCAGCTGGACCGACCTTCGAGCCCATTGCTCCATCAGAGCAGCCCACTGATGAAACTGCTCATCTGAAGCCCTACTAGAAGGCGGGGAAGGGCTCTGATGTTGAAGAGGTTGGAGACCGGAGAGAGAAAATGAAAATTAAGTACCTACCGTAATTATGATCTTTCTGTGTATCTTCACCATTTATCACATTTGGGTACTCGGCCAGAGGTCAGGACCCCGTGGGAGCTTTTTTTTTTTTTTGTAGGTGGAGCTGACGCGCTCTTGTTACCACACTTGAGGCTGACGTTCTATGTGGCGCTTGCGGGTTGGCCATTAGGCACCATCGATTCCACCTGCCTGCCAGTTCTGAGTAGCTGGAGAGGTGAGGAAAGAAGAGGGTTGGGAGGTTGGGACAAAAAAGTCCAAGGGAAAGAAAATGGAAAAGATATAAAAACCAAAAGGAGAAATAAATGACTGAGAGGACAGAGCAGGAAGAAAAATCGAGATGCTAGGGAGATTGGGAAGGGGATTCCAATCTCTGGAAACAGAAAAGGGCGAGAGTTGGAGAGGGATAGGGAATTTATGAAACATAAAAGTTTAGCATGGGGGGGGAACACCAGTAACATGTTGGATTCTGCCCTGTCTCTAGATTGTATAGGAACTGCAAGGAGTAGCCAAGAGGCTTAATCACCAGAATTCAAGGCACAGAATCATTGGCAAAAGAAACTCCTTTATGGCAGAAAATGGATCTTCTAAAGAAGACAGGCAACAGAGGTTTTGCCTCCTCTCACATGGAAAAAAGAAATTTTTAGTAGGGATAAATCAACTTTAAAACATGTCCAGCGGACAAGTAAACTGAGGTTTGAAGAGGAAAAGAAGGAGGCGAGGATGGAGAGCAACGGCCCACTCCCACTCCACAGGAGTGGAGCCAGAGCAGTAGAGAGGGAGTGCCGCCCCATCCTAAATACTCTCCAACCAGATATACCATCCCACCATGGGTCCCAGATTACCCCCCCCGACAGAGACAGGGAAGGGGGGCAAGGAAAGGCACAGAAAGGGAGGGGGATCCAGAGACTGAGGCCCAAGGGGGATGGCAGGTGGGATTGTGATGAATGGTGAAGATACACAGAAAGATCATAATTATGGTAGGTACGTACTTTTCATATCTTATCTGTGTCAGTCTTCACCATTCATCACATTTGGGTAAGTGCCGAGCCCCACCCCCGAAGGGGGCTTTTAAAAAACTCTAAAGGACAGAGTCCCTTGGGTCTCAGTGGGTGACACACTAAGAGGGAGAAACTTCTGGGCCTGGAGAGGTCCAAGAGTGGGGAGAGTGAGACAGGGACCCCCGGAGGGGAAAGGAAGTTGCCCCGACAGACACCGCCTCACTCTGTGGGAAAAGAGATAGGTCCTCTGGTGCACGGAGTTAACCACCCTATGCTGGGCCAAGGGTGACAACCGGGAAAGATGCTGCCATGCCGACCGCTTAGTGCAGATCGTTGTCCCTATGACCCTGGTAGCTACCTCATTGGTGCCATGTGATGCCCTTGTTTGGTGCCTTGCTAGCTCCAGGCCATGCGCAGAGAGTGCAATGGCTTGTCTGGTTTGCTCCATGTCAGGCAATGAGACTAGGAGCTGACCCAGCCTGGACCACAAGAATCTGTCATAGGCTGCATAGTGGGCCTGATGTGCGGAAATAGAAAGCAGCAACCGTGCCAAGTAGAAAGTTCTCCTACCCCAGAAGTCAAAATCTGAGGACTCTTGATCTGGGGACCGGTCACAGAGAAGGGTGCAAAGCCCATCGGGAGTGTCCAGCTGCGTCAATCCTGACTGAGGATGAGGCATGGAACCTGGAGACTCCAGGAGGGTGCAGTACCACTGGTAGAGATCCCTAGGGGCAGGAACTCCAGAAAAGGGTCTCTGCCAGGGATGCAACAACACCTCCCTAAAGGGAGCAGGCCAGGGGGCACCACAAGGGTGTCCTCACTGAAGTCGCCCAAAAAGGCATGTGCTGAGTGCTCCAGATTGTTCTAAGTGGCAAGAGAGAGATGCAGGTCCTCCAACATCCTCACGAGGAATCACTGATACTTCATGAGATCAGCAGCTGGGGAGATGTGGACAGAAGGCTCCTCTCCCCCAGAAGATGGGGATGAAGAATTAAAGGACCTCAACTGTTCAGAGGATGGCTGTTTGGTGGGAGGTTGAAAAAGCTGTCTGTCCATTGCCCTGATGTAAGCAGGAAAGCGAGAAGCCACGGCTCTAAACTGCTCCCAGGAGAGAAGCCCGCTAGGACTAAGGATACCTGGGAGCACAGGAGAGTGTGGCAGAGGGATGGGGACAGAGCCGAGAAGAGAAGTAAGCTGATCTTCACCTGGGCTAGGGAGCAGACCAGGAGTGCCATAAGATGAAGGTGATCTGGAAGACTCCATAGCCAACAGCTGAACAACCATTTTGGAACTGCCCTGACTGCGCCTGGAAGAATCCCTCCGTGAGGTGACCAGGGCCATATAGGTCCAGAAGGACGGTCCCCTACCTCAAAAGAACAGGGCTCTCTCAAAGAAAGTGAAGAGGAAGAGCGGAGATCTGCACTGCAACTTCTTCCAGAGCCCGGATGGGCCCCGAAAAAGGTCTCCACGCAGACCCCATGCCCCTCATCCCTTCAGAATCCGAGAGTGTCCTCCTCCTTGAGATGGCCAGCCTAGGTAACTGACAGCCCTGGTCAGCACCTGAAGGAGCTATCCAAGACACATTACCCTCCCCTCTCGTAGGTGCTCTGATCGGCCCTAAAGTTGGGCGATCCAGGCACACCACATGAGGGGATACTACTGCTGAGAGGTCAATGAACCCTCCAAGGCCGGTGGAGGTAGTGGGGAGATGCCAAGGGTACTCTGGCCATGTCGCAAGCTACAGTTTGCACTACTCCTTCATGACCTGGGTGGGAAAATAAAAACTCAGACCCTGACCTATCTAGCTGATACTTTTTATCAGCTTTCTTGTTTATTGCAGGTTCTGAATTAGGGGTCTCTAGCACTTTAAACACCTGCTTCCTTAAAGACTTGTTAATTGGTCATAACAGTCTTTTGGAAGGTGCCAGCCCCATCATCTCTAAGAATTCTGCCTCCTCCTCATCATCTACTGTTTCACTGGTAGTCAGATCCAATGCCTCTACCATTTGCTTTACAAATGTGTAATGTGAGGAATTAACCATTCACTAAAAACATCACCAACAACTTAATCTGGTTAAATTTTAGTTGGTTGCAATCTGTATCACCCAGTCTGCCTCTGAAAAAGGGACTACTAGTCTCAGTGGGCTTAGCCAGTCAACAAACTTCAATAAAGAAATAAATAATCCTCAGGGAAATTCTTAGTCAGGGAAACCTCTGATGCAATGGGTTCCCCTCCCATCCTCTGCATCCTCCTCATCATCACTGTATTCCTTATAAACCAGCCTGTGGATAGCAAGAACTGGAGCTGAGACTGATGTGGGTACCAGTTGCAGAACCGCAGATGGAACTGCCGGACTTGCTGGTAATGACTGAACTGGAACTGGTAACAATCCCTGAGCAGTAGCGGTAAGCCTGGAGGACCTGTAAGGCTTGTGCTGATACCTCAGTCATAGGCAGAGCTGCTGTTGGAACAGAATGCTCTTTTGTTCCTTCAGCTGGAGGTTCTGTGTGCCGAAGCTTATGTGTCTTTTTGGCCGGAACCGGTTCACCAGCTGGATCCCCGGTTTGTTTTGTCTTGGATGGCTCTCTTTCTCAGGAGTAGTAGTAGGTTCCATTTCTTTAGGTTTATCTTTTTTGTACTAGATGGGGGACTTGAATGGTCAGAACCCCGATCTCCCGGAACTGCTGTCCAACCTCTTTTCAACTGCCTTAGGTGGAAAAGTCTTGCACGTATCACAGTCAGAGGCAAAGTGACATTTGCCTAAGCAAAGCAAACAGGTAATGAGGTAACAGCAAATGAGGTAAAACATCTAAAATAAACTAGCACTAAACTATATAAAAGAAAGTAAAGGCAGCAGGTGAAATAAAAATAGAGTTTACTTGTTTTTCTCATGAAAACAAATTTCAGCAACTTCTGTGTCGAGATCTCTAAGGTGTCTTAACTAGGCAGGTGGAGAATGAAATCTGAGCATTTTAGAATGCAACAGTTGGTAAGGGCAGCAGTCTGAATGTTGGCAGGAGCCAATGAGTATTCTATCATTTGCATTAGTTCTATTCTCTGGGCAGTTCAACACTGGAGGCTAACTCCAAGACTTAAGCATATTGAAGAATTGCTCGAGTTAGAATGTATACCTTCTGTTTGTGACATTCTGTTGCTGTGTATGGCATGGCCCACTCTGGCCATTCCAGCCTGGATACTGCACTGTCAGGTGTACACATGTCCATAAGGGACACTGTGGTCCACACTGACATGGGCCATCACCGAGGGTCCAGCACACATATGTCACGGTGGCATGCATGTGCTCTGGACATTAGGTTGGCCCTGTTCAATGGGACACCATTGTGTCCTTCATGCACAGGTACAGCACCCAGTATGTAACAACACTGCATGCTTTGTATCTCCACAGTAATCTCCGCAGTACTCTATAATCACTTACTGGCAAGTGTGTCAACATAGGTCTACATATATATCCACCTATGTGTGAGTCATGCTACCCTATCCACCCCTTGTCAACCCCTGTTGCTCCACACGCACCCTGTTTACTGTGTTAGCAATGCATACCTTTTCACACAGCCCTGTTGTTTGCTGAGACCACCAACTGGAACTCACCATCAGTGAGTACTGGATGTGACACAGTGCTGCCACCTACAATAGGAAGCACCAGGCAGACACTAATGATAGCTGCTGTTACATGGACCCGACCACATCCATTGACATCAACATGGTCTTGATACTGCAAGGCATCATGGCTGTTAGGTGCTGCTGCCAGTGCCACTCTTGGGATGCTGGTGTCCCTCAGGTGAAGTGATTTCATAAGATGTCCACCCTCACACGATGTCCCACTATGCTGGCTCCTGCTTGTGTGTACAGTTGTCTGTTGCTTGCCTCCATGAGGCTGTTCTGTCCATCCTCATCCACCTGGACAGCATCCAGATCTGGCAGTGGCACATGCTGTGTCCAGGCAATATGATGCAGGATGCACCCTGAAAATGAATGGGGTATGATACAGACCTTTGAATATCTCATGGGAGGAAATAAGGTGCAGAAGGGCAGTATTTTTCAGGGAAAATATGCCCAAGGACTAGGAGATATGCAATGAAGCTGGATATGGGGCAAATTCAGGAGAGGTGCAAGGAGATACTTTCTCACAGAAAGAGTGGTAGATGCCTGGAACATTCTTCCACTGGAAGTACTGGGGGCAAAAATAGTGGTGGGCTTTAGAATGCATGGGATAGGCATAAGGGAATCTGCAATGGCACACCCTGGTACATCAGTGCCCCATTTGTGATTCTGTGTATTGCAGCAGTGAAAGGAAGGCTGCCTGCAGCTCATCCAAATGATGAACAATAGGCCGGAGATGTTGTTGTAAGCATCTGGCAAATTCCTGTGTATTCTGGTGGTGTACTGCTTCCCAGTTGAACTCTGTGCTATCCATACTGCATCTCTGACTTGCACAGCTCTGAGTGTTTGGCCTTCCAAGCCTCCATTTTATACGTTTCAGTTTTCCCCACCATGAACCTGGCTCAGGATCTCCTCTGTTATTGTCTCCTCTGGCACCTGCAACACAGCAGAGATCACAACATAAGTGTGCATACTGAAGAGGAGGACCATGCATGCTGGACAGCATATTCAACATGTACTATACACCACCCATAAAGCAACATGCATGTTGCAAATCATGGCCATGCCATTGGGACATGAAATGGCCATGCAGCTGCTACATCCACATCCCTATCCTGCGCCAGTGGCGTGCTGTGTGCTGATGCAGCCAACACACGATGTCCTTCCAGATCCTTGATGATGTGCCTACCATCAAATACATGGGTGTCTGGCTTGACTATCATCTCCATTTCTCACAGCACATACACACAATTCATAAAAAACTCCACCCTAAACATGGGGCCCTTTATAGGCATAAAAGACGCATCCCCCTCCTTGCCCACTTTGACAGCCCTACGAAGATGATCCTCTGTATCTTTGATTAGAGAGATCTTGTCTATCGTGCTGCCCCTAAATCCACCCTGGCCAGACTGGACCCTCTCTATTACTCTTTTTGCCACTTTGCCCTCAACAGCCCTTCCTGCACTCATCGCTGTATCCTCTACTCTTCCCTTTCCCTCCCTTCCCTTGAGGATTGCCATCTGTCCCACATTGCCTCATTCACCTCGGAATTCTGGCTAATCTCGCTTTCCTCCTGTCTTGGCTCCCGACTCTCTCCCATAGTCACTTCCTTGCATTCTTTGGCAGATCTGTTCAGCACCTCACTGGAGTCGGGATGTGTGCCACTTGACTGGAGGATGGCACGTGTAGTACCATTACACAAGATTGGACCAAGGGATGAACCATGTAATTATCATCTGGTAAGTTTCACTTCCATAGTGTGCAAACTCATGGAAATGATACTAAAGGAAAGACTGCTGTCATACCTAGAGGACAACGGCCTCCAGGATATGAGGCAGCATGGGTACATTTTGGGGAAGTCCTGTCAAACCAACCTGATACGATATTATGACTGGGTGACAGGTGAGCTGGATAAGGGTCATGCAGTGGATGTTCTTTACTTGGACTTCAGCAAGGCCTTTCAGCTTGGGGGGAAGCTAACTGGTGTAGGGGTAGGAGCAAAAATGACAAACTGGATTACAAGTCGGCTGAAAGGGAGGCTGGTGGTAAGAAGGGAGCTGTCAACTCCATGGCGAGTGACAAGCAGGGTGCTACAGGCCTCTGTGCTGGGGCCAGTATTATTTGGGCTCTTCCTATCAGACATTGCAAATGGGGTGGTGAGCAAGGTAAGTGTGTTCGCTGATGACACCAAAATCAGAGCAGTGGTGGATGGAAGGGAGGGATGGAAGCAGCTGCAGGGGGACCTAAGGAGGCTAGAAGAGTGGTTAGAGAGGTGGTAGCTGGGATTCAATGCAAAGAAGTGTAAGGCTATGCACTTTGGAGTGAAGAACCAAGAAGAGAATACTGGCTGTGCGGGGGGGGGTCAAGCTGGGGATCACTGAGGAGGAGAAGGACCATGGGGTAATGATAACAGGGACCATGAACAACACTGCTCAGTGCAGGAGAGAAACTGCAAAAGTGAACAAAATGCTGGGGTGCATAGTGAAGGGTTTTTCATCCAGGTGAAGAGTGGTGATCATGCCCCTCTACAGGTCACTGGTAAGGCCACACTTAAGAGTATTGCATGCAGTTTTGGAGGCCATACCTAAAGCGTGATATTAGGCTACTGGAGAGCATGCAGAGGAGGACAACAAAGATGATATGTGTAATGAAGGGGCGATATTATGAAAGCAGGCTGGAAGACCTGATTATGTACACCCTAGAGGATAGAAGGGACAGGGGTGACATGATAGAGACATTCAAGTAATTGAGGAGAATCAATAAGGATGAAGCAGATAGGGTATTTAAGCTAAGGAGGGGGTGGTACTCAAGGGGGCATGGGCTAGGAATACAGAGTGGAAGATTTAGGAGGGAAATGAGGAGACATTATTTCCCAGAGAGGGTGGTAGCAAAATAGAATGATCTACCAGAATGGGTGGTATCATATAAATCTGTGAACAGCTTCAAAAAGGCATGGGAGAGGGAATAGGGGAAAGTGAGGAGGGAAGTTGGGGCAGCAGTGGGATGACAAAGGGAAGGGGGTAGGGCAGCTGAAAACTAGGGGTGCTAGCTGCACACTCGAGCAGACATAAATAGACAGGGTGGTCCATTTCTGCTGGTACATTCATATGTTCATACGTATATTCTCTTCTTAACACCAGATTTCACTCTCTCAAACTCCCTCCCCGTAAAATTTGCTGGCCAATTTGCTTTCTTTTTCCACTTTTCAAACCTCTGGAATTCTCTCCCCATAAACATTCAATCTGCTCCCTCTAAATCCTCTCTCACTTCTCTTCTCTATTCACCATGAGCCTCCCCCTCCAGCCATTGTCACGAATGTGCCAATCCTTGCTTTTCATTGCTACATGTTGCAAATAGTCTGTAACTGTTGTCATTGTATCCTGCACTTACTGTATGTGTAGTGTCATTAACTGCTGACAATGTTTATTGCATGTATCTTGGTTATATGATAATAATTAACGGCTTCCGCTTTTCCCATAGGGAAACTGTGGCATAATTTCTCATTATACATGAGTGTGTATAACGGCAAACCGTGCAAAGCCACGCTAAGTCGCACAAAGCTGCGCAAACAGTGCAGATCACCATTAATCATAAAAAATTAAATATGGGGTGTTGTGTGTAAACTCGAAGTTACATACACACCCTTGGGTAAGATGGTTGCACAAATCTCGAGCTTTGCCTCGGGTTTAAGTAGCATCTTACCTCGGGTATGTAAACTTCTCGTTACACACACCACCCCATACATTATTCTCTATTTTACTTTGGTTACTTTTTATTGCAACTGTACATCACACCTACTGTATTTACTGAACCTGTCTCTCATCAGTAGAACTGTGTGTTACATTTCCAAATGTTCTCTCTGTATGCTACATTTTGTGCAATCTCTATTTATACTGTATCCACCCCCCACCGGGCACATCTGAAAATGAACTATCTGAGCTCAGTGTGTTTTTTTTTCCTGTTGAAACTTTTTAAATAAATAAATATGGCCCCTGTGCATCCCAGCAGCTAGAGACATGAGTGCTATCACCTCAGAGGTGTGTGTATGTGTGTGTGTCTGTGGGAGTTGTCTGGGAACCAGGACCTATGGACAGCTGGATGTGTATCATATGTACAGTTGCCACAGGCTCTGCATTGGAATCGGGCCCTTCGGTGGATTGGTGGTTGGTTAACACGGCCACACATTCAATGTTCACTTGGCATTGCAGATGTCTGCACCACTGCTGTGTGTGTGCACTGTGAAGCAGCTAGGACGCAGGGCGATAACAAACATAACAGGTATGGGGTCTAAAAGTGTACGCAATATGTAAGGACAGTAGTCAGGGAACCAGGGCATGTGACACTGGGGAATAATGACCACGTACCCCAGTGTGTACACCTGGTGTTAGGAAGTGTGGGGAGGATATGATAGAGGCCTTTAATACCTTACAGAGGTGAATCAGTAAATGGGCGGACTCACTCAGCTGATCCACCTAGGACTTTTGGAGTCCATCAACCATTTCATTTGAGAGGTTATGGTTGTACTAAACCCTTTGTACTTAGGGAAATAAAGGTGGAAACAGTAATTCGAGACTTAATAGGTTTAAACAACTCCAGAGATATTGGTTTGGATAACATTCCATCAAAACTATTAAAGTATGCTGCCCCAGTCATAGCCCGTCCCCTAACATACATGTATAACAAGTCATTGACCACAGGAGAGTACCCATCAGCGTAGAAACACTCAAAGGTTATTCCAACATATGTAGGAGGCAATAGGATGGAGATGAATAATTATCAGTCAGTGTCACTCCTGCCCCGGATATCTAAGATATTAGAAAAAATAGTGGTGGCTCAACTAAGGGCACACTTGGATACTGTTAGTTTAATTAATGACATGCAATCAGGTTT
Source organism: Neoceratodus forsteri (assembly GCA_016271365.2). Lineage (NCBI taxonomy): Eukaryota > Metazoa > Chordata > Ceratodontiformes > Ceratodontidae > Neoceratodus > Neoceratodus forsteri. Next base: position 11,523,273 of record JADMNL010000038.1, read on the forward strand.
TTGAAAATTTCATAGCACAGTTTCAGCCCTTGCTAAAGTAGTGGGGGATGTACAGGCAGCCCTGGACAGGAGGACACCAGTAGGTACAGTTTTTGTTGCTTTATCAAAGGGTTTTCCTTCTTTGGACCGCTATGTCCTCCCATCCAGGGCTGCATCACTTGGGATAGTGTGGCAGAGTTGGAAGTGGTTAGATTTGTATTTGAGTAATAGGAGTTAGAAAGTCTCAATGGGTGGGACTCATGTTTTTTGCCTGTTGGATCGGGGGCACAGGGCTCCATCCTGAGTCCTTCACTGTTCAATATTTCAGTAAATGGCCTGTCTTTCTTGGATTCTAAGGTGTTTTTTCACCTTTATGCTGATGATACCATCATATATACATCTAATAAATCTATAGAATTAATACAAAAGGGGCTTCACTTAGCCTTTAATGAATTCCAGGCCTTTCTAGTGGATTGTAGGCTTTTTCTGAATGTGAAGAAAACACAGACCATGTTGTTCCACTGAAGAAATGATGCTTTGGACAGTTCAGCCCTGGGAATGGTTGCTTTTGGTGGGGGGGCCTGATCCAACAGGCACATATATATAAATATCTTGGTCTTTGGATGGACAGTTTACTGTGCTGGGATACACATATTACTAACCGGGTCAAAAATGTTAATAAGAGAATAGGGGTACTGTATAGGGTTAGATCAACTATGAGTACAGAAGTAAGAAAAAGAGTGGTGAATGCAATGATTATCCCCATGTTTGAATATGGGGACATATTTAATTCTTTTGGGCGAGAGGGGGATCTTAAAAAGCTAGAAGCTTGTTATAGCAACTTTGCCAGATTTATACTGGGGACTCCTTGGTTAACCCACAAATGCCAATTATACGATCAACTGGCAATGAACAGCCTGCCCGAGCACAGCAATGAACTTCTGCCGGCCTTTATATATTGAGAGCTGATGAGTAGATACCTGAGCTATATTACAGACACGTTGATTAATATAAATAAACTGGACTCATTGAGAAATTGTTGGGTACCAAACCTGGAGTTTCCCAGATGCGACTTAGAAATTGGATGCCAATCTGTCTACTATAGAGGGGTACTGGGGTGGAATGTGATTCCTGCAAGTGTACTAATGGGGAATGTAAAAATGTATGGCCTTGTATAAAATGCTGGTATATATATTTTTTTAGTTTATTTTAGTTGTTTAACCAGGGGTAGCACACTAAGCTGAAAGCTTTTTTACACGAGTGACCTGGGAGCACAGGGAGGTTAAGTGATTTGCTTAGGGTCACACAGTATGCAAGTGGAAGCTGTGGGATTCAAACCCAGGTCTAGTTTGCTGGATGTCACCAGATTTGCAGCTCAGAGCCTTAAACCACTACACTATACTGCCCATACATATAAATCATATGTGCCAGAAAACACAATGTTGTGCAGTCACATAATTGGCATTTCTAGGTAAGACCATGCAGCGGGTATAGATAGCTTAACTTATATTGTAAGAACAGAAAGGAAGTAAGAAATGTTGGGGTAAATTAAGAATATATATGTTGTTGCTGTATTAGTTATTGTGATGGCTATGTAGTGTATTGTGCTGTATGCTTCCCTCCCTCCTAGTGATATTTTATAGTATGTTTTATTATTGTGTTTTTAGTGTCTGTTACTTTCTAAGCTGATTTCTGTATTCTGTATGGGACCTCACTGAAAATGAGTTGTACTCAATCCAGTTCATCCCTTATTTATATGATTTTCATTGAATAAAAATATTTTACTTACTTACTAAATAAGATACAGTAGGGAGGTATATTTTGAAAAGAAAGATCTCAAGAACAAAGTAAGTGATGTACTATGAAGCTGGAGGAGAAGAGATTCAGGAGAGATGTGAGGAAGCACTTCTTCACTGAAAGAGTGGTGAATGGCCAGAACAGCCTTCCAGTGGTGGTGGTGGGGGTGAAATCAGTCATGGGGTTCAGGAATGCATTAGATAGGTATAGGTAATATTTCTGGAAAGCAAGGGGGGAGGAGAAAGAGAGACAGAGAGATCAAGTAGGATCTGCAGTGATAGTAGGTGGAAAAAACTGGCAGACTAACTGGGCATTGTGGTCCTATCTGCAGTCAGATTCAGTGTTTCTATGGGCCTGATTCTCAAAGCTCCCCAAATGACATGAGGAGCTTGCATTAAAAGGAATGACACAAGTTGTGGTTTGCACTATAAATTGTGCCACACAGTGATTCTCAAATGCAGCCCACATCAAACATAGCCTGCATTCATCAGAGAGTGCTTGCAATACCCTTGCACCACAGAAAGGGCTGTGCCATGGTGCAATATACCTTGTGTCAAAAAAATGCTGCAACATCCCCTTTGTGGGGATTCTTAAAGGTGTAACATGCAGATAAAGGCAAACACCTGCTGTGTCAGTCCCAGGTGATCTAGGGACATTTAGAGCATATACTAGGAGGCGAACAGCAGGTAGGCACAGTTAAATTACCACTGAGGCCATACTGCTGCAGCAGCAGAGGGGAGACAAGAATGTCAGGGACAGTGGCATCACTGGGCACTAGGTTAGTCATGCTATTATGCCACAGATGTGCCCATCAACAGCATGGCACTCCAAAAGGTCATACCAGTCAGCACAACCCAGAAGATATGCAAGGCGGGTCTATAGTAGGCAAACATCTTACCAGGACCTGACTGAGGAGCAATGCGTTGCTCAATATTGGCTGCGCGAGACTGCAGTTGCATAGCTGTGCCAGGAACTCCACAAATACCAGCAGAGCAGGAAATGGAGAAGCCGTGCGTTACCCATTAAGGTGAAGGTGAGCACACCGCTCCATGTCCTAGCAAGTGAGGGTTTCCAGACCGTGAGTGTTGATACTGTGGGTATTTTCCAGCCCTTTGTGTCCAGGTGCCTGAATTGGTCTGTGGAAACACTGGTACACAGGGCACACAATTATGACATGTTCCCCCACCAACACACAGCAGCAATAAGCAGTGAAACAAGACTTTCACATCACTGCTGATTTCCCATGTGTGCTGAGTGCAATAGATTTCACCCATATCCTTATAAAGGCACCATTAGCTGACAGGAAAGCCTACAGGAACAGGAAGGGTTTACCACTCCATGAATATCAAGGCGGGGTGTGATAGTCAGAGATGCATCATTGATGTACTGTAGTTGCACAATATCCAGGATAATGTCATTATACTGAAGTAGCACCAGTATATTAGGGTTGAGTGCAAACGTCTATGCTAAACCAGAAAGTTTGAACCTTAATAAGTCTGAAGCCATTCAATTGATTTGCATGAAATTTGGCATGCATAAGGCTGGCCTGCCAATGCAGCAGCAGAGCTACAATGTCTAATGCCAGCAACCTGGGTTCAGGAACAGACTCGGAGCAGAGGAGGATCGAACACCCACTGGATGCTCTCCTCTCCAGGGAGAGTTGGTTTGCTTGTCCTACTGCTCTCCCACCATCTGAGTGAGCATGGGTGGAGGTGCAGCGGGGATGGCATAAAGTAGGGGGGCAGGAGGATGTTGGCTAGGAGCTGCAGTGATAAGCACGTTGCTACATGCTGCACCCCATAGATCTCCAAGCGTGCCAACATCCCAACAGAACAAAGAAAATACCCCACCATGGTGGTCGTAGAAGGGACCTGGCTGCTCCAGATATCATAATGGGGTGCCTGACATAGATCACCAGGACCTCCTGATGCACACTCTAATGGACTGGGAGAGGACTGGGTACTCCTTCCCTCCCTGCCAGTGGGGGCAGGCCAAGGCAGGATGGAGGTTGGTCCAGTGGTTCCGGGGAGTTACCCAGGGAGGGACTAGGGGATCACCAACCTTAGGGTACCCAGAAGGGAATTGCCTAGGTGGAGAGAATGGAGTAGAAAAATAGTAAATATATAAAAAAAAAAAAAGAAAAAAAAATTTGGTGCATAATCTCTTGGGGTAGCTCTCATGACATGCCAAATATTGTGTGAACTGGTTTTGTGATTTCTGAGATGCAGAGTGTCAAAAACTCCTACATTTACCAATTTTTTATATTTATTTGTCCACCTGTATCTCAGAAATGGCTTTAGAGTTTGCTCTGAAATTTTCAGGGTAGAAATTGTTTGAGTCACAGATGTACCTTTTGAATGTTTGGTGAAAAAGTAGTAATCCATTCAAAAGTTATAAAACTTTTAATTTCTCACTATTTCCTGTGGGCAGATTTATGTGTTAGGCACAAAAGTTATAATTTGCGCAAGTTACATAACTTGCAAAAGATACTGTTGTAATTCACGCAAAATAAAACAGTATCTTGTGCAAATTGCAACTTTCATGCCTGCCACTGTATGGTTGAGTGCAAACCTAACATGAAAGTTACAGTTTGTTCAAGTTACATAACTTGAGCAAGATACTGTTGTACATTGTGCAAAAAACAACAGTGTCTTACCCAAATTGCAACTTTTGTGTCTGTCACTGTGTGGTTGAGTGCAAACTTCGAAGGTTTTTTGACTCCAAATTTTCAATATACCTATTTTTTCACACCATCTCATGAGCAGTGAAGCTGTAATTTCTCACATCCTACCCAAAATGGGGTGTTTTTTGCACCTGTGGTGAAGAAGAAAAAATTACTTACCATAGTAATCTTCTTTCTTCCCAGTGATGCTCAGACATTCATAACTTTGTGCAGTCATCCTGATGGGTTGAACTGCCCGGAGAGATGGAACATATGCAAATGATGGAATTCTTTGCACATGAGCATCTTTCAAATATTGCCTCTACCAGCTGTAGTGTTCTAAGCCCTTCAGATTTGTAAGAAGCCTGGAAGTCAGGCAACATGGGAAAAATACATCTAATTAATAAACATTTTTTAGGATTAGCCTAATAAAACTTGCTACAAAAAAACTCCAAGGGAGGAACTATAACTATATATAATAATGATGTTCACCATACAGTGAGAAAAACTATTTAGAGAGACAGAAAAACTAAGTTAAAATCTATCAAGCATAGAGAAAATGTATCCAGAAGGAATGGCTATGTGGCACGAGCATGCTGAATGCAGAGGCTGATGTTCTGGAAGGGGAGGATGGGAGGGAGTTATGAATGTCTGAGCATCACTGGGAAGAAAGAAGATTACTATGGTAAGTAATTTTTTCTTCTAACCCCAGTAATGCTCAGACCATTCATAACTTTATGCAGACTACCAAGCAGTACCCCCAGGTGGTGGGCACGGAACTTATTTTGGAAACAGACTTTGCAGGACTGCTGTGCCATATTTGGCGTCACTTCTGGACAAAATATCTAAATTATAATGCTTTGTAAAGGTGTGTACTGATTTCCAAGTAGCTGCTTTACAAATGTCCAACAATGGCACCTCCCTAGCAGCTGCAATAGTGGCAGCTATTCCTCTTGTTGAATGAGCCCTCAGCCCAGCTGGGGACTCTCTACCCACTTTATTGTAGCAGAATTGAATGCACTGGACAATCCACCAAGAAATGGATCTTTTTGAGGCTGGTTTGCCCATTCCAACATCCCCATATGTAAGGAAAAGTTGTTTCCTGTCTTGTCTATGGCCTTTAGTAGCTGTCATGTAGTAGCTGAGAGCTCTTTTCACATCCAGGCTGTGAAGCCTCCTTTCACCAGAGCTGGCAAGATCTGTGAAAAAGACAGGCAAAGTTATTGATTGGTTCAGATGGAAGTCTGAAACCACCTTGGGAAGGAATTGTCTGTTTGTTCTGAGGACTACTTTATCCCTGTGGAAGGAAATATAGTCCTGGTTGACACAGAGAGCCTGAAGCTCACTGATTCTCCTTGCTGAAGTAATTGCTACCAGGAAAACTGTTTTCCAGGTAATATACTTTAAATGGGCTGTAGCCATGGGCTCAAAGGGAGCCCGCATCAACCTTGCTATACATACATTAAGATCCCAAGTGGGCACTGGTGCCCTGTGAGGGGGGGTGCAAATGCATTAGGCTTTTGAAAATGGGATTTGATGCTACAGATACCTTTGTCCTAGCTGACAGGTATGCAGATACTGCTGCAAGATGAACCCTTAAGGAACTGAGTTGCAGACCTTGTGAGTGCAAATGAGTTAGATAATCCAACACCACTGAGACCCCTGCATCATTTGTGATGAAGTTTCTAGTAGAGCACCAGAAAGAGAATCTTTTCCACTTAGCAGAATAAGTTTTCTTAGTTGAAGGCTTCCTGTAAGCTTTCAAAATGTTTAATACAGCTTCAGAAAGGTTCAAGCCTGCATACTCTAACTCAAGAGCCATGCTTTGAGGTGAAGAGACTTGAGATTTGGGAATAGCAATGTTCCCTGATTGGAGGTTAGAAGATTGTGCCTGAGAGGCAAGCTCATTGGCCTGCTCACTGCCATGGAGAGCAGAAGAGAGTACCATGGCTGCCTGGGCAATCTGGAGCTATCAATATCAGAGAAGCTGAGAGGGATCTGAGTTTCAGCAGCACCCTGAAAACCAGAGGGAAAGGGGAGAATGCATAAAGAAACCTGCCCGACCAATCCAGCACCAAGGCATCTAGAGGGATTGTGCCCTGGGCTGGTGGCCTGCAACAGTACTGAGACAACTGGTGGTTCTGGTGGGATGTGAACAAGTCTATCTCTGGAACACCCCACCTGCTGAAAATTACTTGTACCACCTACCTGTTCAGTGTCCATTCGTGATGGGACTGATTGATCTGACTCAGTGTGTCTGCCAATATATTGTCCTTTCCTGGCAGATGGATGGCTTGCAGGGACACCTTTAGAGAATATGCCAGAGCCCAAATTCTCATGGCTTCTGTGCATAGGGGATCTGATCTGGTGCCACCCTGCTTGTTTATGAAATACATAGTAGTGGTATTGTCTGTTCTGACTTGTACCACTTTGCCAATTACCAGTGTAGAGAAAACTTTCAGTGCTAGCTGCACTGCTCTGAGTTCCAGCAAATTTATAGCTGGAGGGACTCTGCCCCTGACCAGGTACCCTGAGTTGTGTGCTCCCCTAGATGGGCACCCCAGCCCAGAAGGGATGCATCTGTTGTAAGGACCAGTGAAGGGTCCTCCTTCTGGAAGGGGACTCTCTGCCTTAGGTTGGATTCTTTTTTCCACCACAAGAGAGCTTGTAAGAGAGGCCTTGTCACTGGAATGAGTTTGGAAAAGGGGTATTTTCTTTGACTCCAATGAGTCCTGAGGTGAAACTGGATGTGTCTCATGTGAAACCTGGAACCCTGCACTGTGCCTGTGGATGCAGCCATATGACCCAACAGCTGCAGGTAATGCCTGGCTGTTTTTTGACCGTGCAATTTGAAGGAGTTTGCTATGGCCTGAAGACTTTGCACCCTGTCTAGTGGTAAAAAGGCCCTGGCCTGCAGGGTGCTGATCTCTGCCCCTATGAACTGTAAAGTCTGTGTAGGGGTGAAGACAGATTTTTTCTGGTTTACTAAGAAACCCAGAGATTTCAAAAGTTCCTGTGTGAGCCTCAGAGAGGTTGTGACCTGCTCTGGTGATTTGCCCACTATCAGCCAGTCGTCCAGGTATGGGAAGACAGTCACTCCCTGTCTTCGAAGAAATGCCACCACAACTACTAGGCATTTTGTAAACACCCTTGGTGCCGAGGAAAGGCCGAAGGGTAGGGTTGTAAACTGATAATGACCTGATGGGAGTCTGAATCTGAGATATTTTCTGTAAGATTCCTTTATGAGGATGTGGAAATAAGCGTCCTGTAAGTCCAGAGATGCCAGCCAGTCCCCTTTTTGGATTATTGGCAGAATGCGAGCCAAAGTGACCATTTTTAACTTTGGCTTTTTCAGGTGCTTGTTTAAAGCTCTGAGATCCAAAATTGGCCGCCACTTCCATTTTTCTTTGTTGTTAGGAAGTATCTGGAGTAAAAACCTCTTCCTCTCAGGGTTGCAGGGACTAATTCCACTGCTTTGAGCTGAAGCAGCTTCTGAACCTCTGCCTCTAGCAATGAGATTTGTGCTAGGGGTGGGGAGGTGGAAACCCTGGGGTTTTTTAGAGGAAGAAATTTGAACTGCAGAGACAGACCTTTGCCCACTACCTCCAATACCCACTTGTCTGTGGTGATGGTTGACCAGAGGGGGAGGAAATGGGACAGTCTGCCTCCAACAGGTAGGGAGGAGGCGGCTTGCATCTCAGGGGTTCTGCTTAGGCTGGGGCTGAGGTTGTGGCTGAGCCCCTCGCCTAGAGCCCCTTCTACCCCTACCCCTTGAGTAGCCCTGTGGGGGGTACTGCTGGTATTGGGGCATGGCTACTGACTGGGAGAAGGGTCTTGATAGAAAGGTACGTCCCTAGCCCCCCTTCCATAGGGCCTAGTGGATGAAGAAGCTCTGTCTCTAGCAGAGTTACTTCTATAAGTTGCCTTATGTTCATCCACTTTTTTCATATAGGCCACTGTGGACTCCCCAAACAGCACATTTCCTTCTAATGGGAAATCCAGGGCCTTTGACTGGGTATCCTGAGTGAGGTTTGTAGCCCTAAGCCAAGCAAACCTCCTCTGAGCCACTGTATTAGCCACCCATCTGGCTGCAGTGTCATTTAGATCTGCAGCCATTTGGAACTGGTACTTGGCCGCCTCTAGCCCAAACCTGGCAGTTTCTGCCAGGTCATCTGACAAGGGTGGGGTGGCCTTCATGGACATTGCCAGTACCGACTGCCACAGGGATTTCTGATACTGGGCAGCATAAGCTTGAAAAGTAGCCTGTCTCATGGCCAATGAGGCTGACAATAGCCCTTTTGGCCATACTGTCCAGTTTTCTGGAGTCCTTGTCCAGAGGGTGTGAGGACAGAGGACCTTAGCCTTATCACAGGCAGCTTATGTATACCCTTGATGATCAGGGTGGGAGAAAAGGAATTCAGCTCCTCCTGTTCAGCTGATATTTTTATCTATTCACTTGTCAATAGGAGGAATAGAGTTTGGGGTCTGAAGGAGCTTCATAGCATCCTTCTTAATGAATTTATATACTGAGGAGGAGGAGGGCTTTGTGGGTGTTAAACCCATCATATTGAGGTACTCAATCTCCTCCTCATCCTCTACTTGTTCTGTTGTGTTGATGTCCAGAGCATCTGCCATTTTCCTTACAAAAGAAAAATGGGAGGATAAATCTGACACTCTGGTAGGAGAGCAAAATTCCTGCTCAGGGGAAACCTCTGGGGGGATAGGTTCGTCCTCCTCATAAGGCTCATCATCCTCTTTGAAATATTGTTGCTCCAGAGCAAGGGGCAACACAGTAGCAGCAACCTGGGGGCCCTGGGAAGGGGCAGGAGGCTGAGGGATGATGCTTTGCAGAGCCTGGATAATATTAAATGCCTGGGCTATGTTTTGAGCCAAAGGCATGACAGGCTGCTGCACAGAAGTCCCTGGTTTAGCAGGAGAGGGTTCTGCATGTTTGAGCTTCTTTACTTTCTTTAAGGGAACCGGAGAGTCAGCCGGTTCTTTTCCTCTTGCTTTTCACCCATATCAGGGCAGGGGTAGAACATTTAATTCAACTACAACAGACTGGGGTATCAGCTGGTCAGAGCCTGTGAGACCCCTAGGAAACTTTTTATTAAGCCTTTCAATGCACTTTTCAACAGTTTTTTCTGGGAATGTTTTATATATCTCATATTCCTGGTCCAAATGTTCAAACCCCAGACAAGCTACACATAAGGTGTGCTTGTCTGCCTTGGCAAGCACATCTCCACGCTTCAAACAGTTTTTAAAACCAGGCTCCCTGGTTCTCTTTTTAGGTTTCTCAGTCATGGTGAAATATAAAATGAAAAACCTCAACCGCTAATTACCAAAAGCTAATGCGGTTATTTAAATAGCTTAAAAGGCTTTTTTTTTTTTTAGGTCAGTTCCGAACCGATAGGAGCCGATGGAACCGAGAGAGAGATTGAACCAGTTCAGTGGTTCTGTAACCAATGAAAATGGTTACAAATAACAACTTTTAGGACCAAAATTAAATGAAAATGAATAGGTTCTTTAGAGAACTGAAACAAAGTTACAACTAATTCAGATCCCCACGTACGACGAGGAACCGAGAAAACAACAATTTAAACAATAATAACTAATGTAAACTAACAATTAGTAGAAGCAGTAAAAGAAACTAAAAATACTTATGGTTTTTAAACTTTTTTCTTTCTTCTTCATGTGAAAGAGGGCGACAGAGTCTCTGAGCGACCAGACTTTCAGGCGGAGAGAAAAATATGAAGGGCTTAGAACACTACAGTTGGTAGAGGCAGTAATTGAAAGATGCTCACGTGCAAAGAATTCCATCATTTGCATGTGTTCCATCTCTCTGGGCAGTCCAACCCATCAGGATGACTGCACAAAGTTATGAATGGTCTGAGCATTACTGGGGTTAGAATGATGCAGTAGTTCTGTGAAATCACCTTTCGGGACAGATTAATGAAATGGCAGTACCACTGTTCATGGGATGCCATCCCAAAAAGCCAATGTTAAAAATTTGGTGAAAAAAATCCTAAAAATGTTTTCCCAATTGTTTAACCAGGAGGAATGACAGAGTTATGAGCATTTGTTGAATTTTTTTTCTACGCATGTGCATAACTTTGCTAATTTTTATTATTTTCACTCCACATTTTCAACATAGTCATTTTTCGTACCACCTCATGAATACTGGTACTTACTAAGGATACAAATAAAGTGTCTGAAAAAGTTACAAAAAAATTCACTGCAAAAAACTTTGTTACTGCACCATTAGGGTTGAAGCCTAAAAAGTAGGAAAATTACATCTTAGGGTTCCCAAGCCTAAGACACCACTACCACCACCCTTGCTTCTACCAAACTCACCCTCAGCTTCCAACCCTAAAGCCCGCTTCCACCCAGCATGCAGTAATAGGTGTGAGGGGTGTGCCTTGGACTGTGAATCCTAACTCTCACCCCATTTAAATAGTTAATTACCTAACATGGCTATATAATAGAAGAATGGGGTAAGCATTAAGGTTCGCAACCTCAAGGCACACCATGCACACCTATTCCTGCATGCAGGGTGGAGGCGGAGCCTCAGGGCTGGAAGCCAAGAGTGGGGTGGGTGCTTGGGTTGGAAGTCAAGGGTGGAAGTGGGGCCTTAGGAACACTAAGATGTCATTCCCTACTTTTTAGGCTTCAACCCTAATGGTGCATTAAAGTTTTTTTATCAGGGAATATATATATATATTATGGCCTGGATATTCACATTGCACTGGGCAGGGGTGCAAGCCTGGGCACAGCGCAACTGGGTTGCACCAGGACAGGGACCAGGCGATATTCAATGGTGCTGCGCCTTGGCTCAGCACTGTTGACTATGGCACTGAGGGTGCACACACACACGCACAGGTGGCAGAAGGGGAGCAGGGGATGCGCCAGTGCAAGTGCAGCGGCTGGTGCATCAACGCGATATTCAGCACCGGCATGCAAATTAGCCATTATGCATGCAAGGCGCAAATGGATCATTTGCATGTCATTATGGCCCATTTGCATGTGGTGTGCTGATCCCCGGCGACTTGTGCCTGGCGCCCTGCCATGCTGCAGCCGTCAGGGACTGACGCCCTGCAGACCCATGGTGGTCCCCACTCCCATTCGCCCGATTGTGGGCATATGTATTAAACAAGTCCATGGTGGACCAGTGGTGAATCCCCCCCTCCGCCTGATCGTGGGCATACATTCACTGAAAGCCCCTGGTGGTCCACAGTTCCACCAGGGACTTGTTTCAATCATATGCCCATGGCCGGGCGATGGGGTGCATTTCCCTGGACCACCAGGGATGTTATATTACATATGCCCATGATCGGGCTATAGGGCGGGGGGCAAAATGCTCCAGGGCAGGGGCCTGTGGACAGTGATCTGGTTGGGTGGGTGGCCACCCATGGCTGGCGGCTGCCGTGTTGAGTCCTGCAATATTGCAGCTCACCTGTGGATGGCCAGGACTTGTTCCTGGTGTTACCAGGCACATCTTTGCACCCTCCTGAACGGTGCAAGGCAGAGTTGTGCTGGCACATGCGCCGCACATGCCGGGCGGAATATCAGGATGTGCTGCATATGCATTGGCACAGCCCCCGCACTTGCGCCGCATATATTACTGTTGCGCTACAGCGCATAGGGGGTTGCGCATCACATCTTGCCCCTTTCAATATCACACCAGAGAAGCTCTTGCAGTAGGTACTAACAGGTCAGACTAAGCCGGCAGGCATCAGGACCCCATGGAAATTCTTCTAGCTAGCAGTTGCTGGTGGGGATCACCTTGGATGTCAGGTGACCGATGTCAGTGGACATCAGATTAAAGGGGCGGTCCCATGCCCGCCCTCCAATTCTCCTACCTGAGGCCTCTTGTGGCAGGAAACAGAATCATGGCCCCTAAAAGAATAAGAAAAAGAAACAGGAGGATGGAGAGAGGGTACCTACTGCAAGATCTGTTACGTTAAGTTCTTACGTAACTGTGCTATCTTACTTCGAGAGGGTACTTGCAGTAGGTACTAACAGGTAGGACTGAGTCCCAAGCAGTTCTGAATAAAGGGAGGAGGACCTAAGGAAAACTGTCCACAGCAAATTGGACAGGACAATCACAACAGGATGCCCTGCAAAATGGCGAGGCCAAAATTCACTCTGCGCCAGGAGGCCACATCCAGACTGTAATGTTTGGTAAAGGTGTGGACAGAGGTTTGAGTAGTAGCGGCACAGATTTCTGCCACTCAGACACCTCTGAGGCAGGTGTCCGAAACTGCCATGCCCCTGGTAGAGTACTCTTTCACCTGGTCTGGAAGGGACTTGTTGTATTTGTTGTAACAAAAAGTAATGCAGTTAGTCAACCATTTGGAGAGACACTGTTCAGAAACAGGGCAACCCTCCTTTTTTGAGCAAAGGAAATAAACATTTGGTCCATTTGTCTGAGTTCCTTAGTGCGGTTGGTGTAATACCTCAGGATACGATGTACATCCAAGGTATGGAGAAGGTGTTTTCCTAGGTTGGAATAACCTGGGGAAAAAGTAGGTAACTCCACTGACTGGTTGAGGGTGGATTCAGCCACAACTTTCAGGAGGAATTTGGGATTAGTTCTCATGGCCACCCTATCCTTGTGGAAAATCAGGTAGGAGACACGGCACATCAAGGCCTGTAGCTTGGATATCCTCTGGGTAGAAGTGATAGCCACCAGAAACAAAGTTTTCCAGGACAGAAAATGCAAATCCACCTCCATGGTAAGCTCAAAGGGGGGCAGTGTGAGCTCATCCAGAATGAAATTCAGATCCCACAGAAGAGCTGGATTGTAAATGGGAGGTCTAAGGTGAAGGACTCCCTTCAGAAAGGTCTTGGAAATTTGCAGTCGGGAAACTGACTTGTCTCCCAGAGGGAGATGGCAGGCCGAGATGGCCTAAAGGTGGACCTTGAGAGAGGAGTAGTTGAAGCCTGAATCAAAAAGATGTTTAAGGTAGTCCAGAATCTTGACCACAGGACAAGAACAGGGCTCTAGAGAGTGAGCTTCTGCCCAGATGGGGAAGCACCTCCATTGCATGGCATATGTGGACCTAGTGGAAGGATTCCGTGCTTCCACCAGGATACGGGCCACCTCAGGAGAGATGCCAAAATGGGAGGCAGCTAAGTCTGCAGGAGCCAAGCATGCAGATGTAGGGACTGGATACCTGGATGAACCAGGGTCCCATGGTCCTGGGTCAACAGATCTTGGGACAGAGGGAGTGTAAAAAGTGGAAGAATCACTAGCTGGTGCAGGATACTGAACCAGGCCTGTCTCAGCCACAGAGGAGCGATGAGGATCATCCTCGCATCCTCTCCCCTGAGCTTGAACAGAACCCTGGGGATGAGGGGGATTGGAGGAAAGGCATAAATTAATCTGCCTTTCCAGGATAGAGACAGTGTATCCAGATAAAAAAATGTCTGGCCTGGGAACAAGCGAGCCGAAGACAGGAAGCTTGATATTGAGTGTGGACGTGAACAGACTGATCTGTGGCACTCTCCAGTGGGAGAAAAGGTAGTTTACAATGCTCTGCTTTAACTCCCACTCGAGCGCACTCACTGGAGACCGGCTGAGGGGTGTCTACCACAGTATTCTGGATCCCCGAGATGTGGACACTGTCAAAAGTAGGCCAAGTAGAACCACCTGGTCACAAACCCGCATGGCCTCCAGACATAGTGGGTAGGACTGCTTCCTCCCTTGCTTGTTCAGGTACCATACGAGGGACATGCTGTCTGAATGTACCATCAGGGGGCTCAGAGGAAGAAGTAGTTGAAAGGCCTGAATGGCATACAAAACAGTCCTAGTCTCTAGCACATTGATGTGAAGATGAGATTCCTATGGGGACCAAGTACCCTGGGGCCTATGGGACCCAAAGTGGGCTCCCCACCCCATCCGCGATGCGTCGGTGGTCAGAGACTGAGAGCTCCAGGCAGAAGGGCATTCCTTTTGGACAGATTCTCCAGGGATATCCACCATTGTAGATCCCTGACCATGGGAGCTGTAACAAGGACCTCCTGGTCCAAGTTGTCCTCTGCCAGATCCCACTGAGCCCCGAGGGTCCATTGGAGGATCCTCATGTGCAGCTTGGTTACAGGTACCGTGGGTATGGCCACCACCATAAGTCCGAGTACTCTGAGAACAGAGCAGGCGGGGATGCACCTCTAGGCAGAAAGAGACCAGGCTGAGGAACTCAGTGTCTCCGCTCAGTCCGGAGGAAGAAAAGCTCTGCCCAAAGAGGTGTCCAGTACTGCCCCAATAAAAGTTAAACACTGAGTTGGGACTAAAGAGGATTTGGCCACATTGACTGTAATGCCTAGCTTGGAGAAAAGCACCAGAGTCAGGGCTAATGAACGGCACAGGTCCTCCTGTGAGGAAGCTGCAATCAGCCAGTCATCCAGATACGGAGAGACCTGGACTCCTAGGGTGTGCAGGTGGGCTGCCACCACCACCAGACATTTGGTAAACAGCCAAGGAGCAGAAGTCAGTCTGAAGGGAAGAGTTCTGAACCAAAAATGCTCCACCTGAAAACAGAACTGGAGGAAACTGCGATGGGCAGGATGGAAGAGGTTGTGAAAATGTGTCCTTCATGTTCAGGACACAAAGCCACAGACCCTCTCTGAGGAGGGGCAGGAGGCTCTGAACCTCTTGTATGCCACAAACAGGTTGAGAGCTCTGAGGTCCAAAACTGGCCTCAGGTCTCCCGTCTTGTTGGGAACCAAGAAGTGGGAGTAATATCCTGTCCCATGAAACTGAAGAGGGATGGGTTCCAGCGCTTCCTTCTGCAGAAGGGAACTGATCTCCTCTTGAATCAACAGGAGATAGCTATGAGGATAGGAAGAGCTTGGTGGGGGTCTGTGTGGAGGAAGATGAAGAAACTCTATGGAGTGCCCCTGAGTGATCAGCTGGAGCACCCATGAGTTGAATGTTATCCTCTCCAACTCCGATAGGTGGCAGGAAAACCACCCACCCTCCGGTTCCTCTGGAGGATCTGGATGGAGGGGAGAGGCAAGGAGTCAGGAGGTGGTGGGCTGGGAGGCCGTGCAGGCTCCTGCAGTCTTATGGGACTTAGCTGGGGGAGCACCAGAGGTTGTGGTAGCCCCTCTTTTACGCCGGGGCTGCCATGGTTTATGCTGGGTCCTGACTTGGCAATGAAAGGGATGCTTTTGGCCCTGGGACTTGTGGTACATGCCCCTTACTGACCTCAGGGCTTGGTCTTTATCCAGGAGTTCGGTGATCATGTCTTTTATGTCACCCCTGAACAGGACAGAGCCTCTGAAGGGGGCATCCATGATTGCTGTCTGGACCTCCTAAGCCAGTCCAGAGATCCTGAGCCAGTACTGCCTGAATAGGTCTACGGCAAAAGTGAAGGAACGTGGCTCTGAGCATATGCCGACAGGCAGATTGAGCTGTTCTTACCAGCTTGCCAAGCTCCTGCTTGAGAGGGGAGTCTGGCAGGGAATCCTGTTTGGAAGCCAGCTGGGCAAGGACAGACTTCTGAAAGTCCCCCATGTGTCCAATGTAATTGAGGGCATGCAACCCCAGAGTGGAGGAGGAAAAAAATCTTCCTGCCGAACTGGTCCATGACCTTAGAGTCCTTATCAGGGGGACAGAGCTGAAGTGCTTAGGATTCACTGTCCTGTCAAAGGCCACACTAATGACTACCGAGTCTGACTTAGGATAGGAATTGAGAAACTCCCTACCTCAGGGGGCTGATAAAGTCTGTCTGTCTTGCAGGCTACTGTGGCCAAAGAGGTGGGCTGCTTCCAGATGGTAGAGACTAAGTCCTCATGGGGCTACAGTTAGGGTGGGATAAGGGTAGGAGGAGCCTCCTCAAGGTCCCGGTGTTCAGCCAGGCATTGCCTCTGAACATCTTGATCCACAGATTTCCAATTTTGGGCAGCTTGGATCTTCTGCCAAAGACCTAAGAGTGAGGGGTTCTCCGGGGGGGACTTTGGTGAGCTCTTCAGTTTAGGAGCCTCTGGGGTATGTGGATCTTCTTCCAGACTGGAGGGATACCCATTCTCCAAGTCTGAAGAAGGAGAGCTGTTGGAAGAATCCCGCTAGGCAGGGAGATATTAATCCACCTGGAAGCATCAACTGGGTGGATATATTCTTTGGGGACCCTGCCCCTGGAGTCGATCGGGACCGGAATGGCTGCTGGGGTAGGGGGGCCCTGAGGAGAGCAGCCATGATCCAGCATTGGTAGCTCAGGCAATGGAGGTGGGAACTCCACCAGAGGGGAAAACCCCAAGTCAGTGTCCTCTTTTGCAGCAGGAGTGGGCGGAGGAGCCATGGCAGGGGCCTAGCAGGACCCTGTGTCGAACCCCAGGCATCAGGTGAGGCATCAGGGCCTGACGGGGGAACGCTGGCTGGGTGCATGATGGGCCTGACATGCGATTTATCAGCCTTGTCCAGGCAGGAACCAGCAGAGCCAGAGCACAACTTAGTGGACACGCCAATGCTGCTAGGCTGAGGAGGAGGCCTGGTGGGGACATTAGCCTCTTTTGCCCTGGAGGCTCCTGCTGGGCCCATACATGAGTCCAATGGGGGGGGCCGACACATGCCCAGACACCACCAAGGCAGCCGTCGGAGAGGGATCCACAGGCGGGGAGGCAACAGTAAGTACAGCAACCCCAGCCAAGGTCAGGGACATTGTGGATGCAGGATCCTTGTCCCTGTGCTTCTCCTTTTCGTACTTCTTGTGATGGTGCCCTTCAGGAGAGTCCGACATCTGCCTGAGTTTCTTTAACTCCTTCTCCAAGGAGGCCATCTTCTGCTTGAGGGTATGGGCTTCCAGGGCCTGTTTCCTTCTCTTCCTGGTGGCAGAGTTAAACTTCTGGCAGTGCTCGCACTCTTCCACGTGGTGGTTGGGGCCTAGGCAGAAGAGACACGGGGAGTGTCATCCTTATGCGGGAGCTAGGACCTGCAGGAATCACACTTATTGTTATGCGCCTTGGACAGAGTAGGGAATGACATGCAAGTGCTCTAAAGAACCTGAGACAATGAAGAAAATAAAAAATTCTGAAAAAAATATATACTTAGAAGAACTGCTAGAGCAAAGAACTTCCATGAGGTGACTGAACAGTAGCCGACAGCAGGAAAGAACTGGAGGGCAGGTGTGGGACCGCCCCCTTTAATCTGACATCCACTGATGGTTCCCACCAGGAACTGCTAGCTAGAAGAGTTTCCATGGGGTCCTGGCACCTGCCATCTTAGTCCTACCTGTTAATACCTACTGCAAGAGCCCTCTCGAAGTAAGATCTATTAGTTTTTATACACAGAATGTGGTTGGTTCCCTTAGGCGGGAATAACATTTTAAAGCATCCATTTTCAGTTCGTGGGAACCAATTAGAAACCAGAGAAACATCTACAGATGACAAAAACTATAAAATAAAATACCCTAATACACAATATTTGAAAACTAACTTTAAAGTAAAATAAATGCTTGTAAAAAACTATTAAATTAAATGAACAGAAGGCTGACGATGACTTCGGAGTGACCACTCTCTTCAAGAGGAGAAGTAAATCTGGTGTTAAACAAATAGGGGGTAACATGATGACCACAGCGCAAGAGTTTGAATATAATTCTACGTTGAAAGGAACATAAGTTCTGTCTTCAGGGCAACATGCTCCTGCAGTCTGATTCATGTTTGTAAGACACCATTGATGGATTCCTGTTGATAGAAAACCCAAGAACAGAGTATTGGATGGGAGGGGTTAAGCTGGACAAAATATCAGAGGAAAGGGTACAAGAAGTCATCATTAGTAATGGCCACTAAACAAACCAGACAATGTAACAACGCCTCCAGCAATGCCAACAGGATGCTAGAGTGCACTGGGGGAGGACTCACTAGTAGAAAGGAGGTGGTACTATTATCACTGTATAGGCCACAGGAGAGGCTACACTTGGAGCACTGTGCCCAGTTTTGGATGGGGGAGGATTCACTAGTAGAAAGGAGGTGGTACTATTATCACTGTATAGGCCACTGGAGAGGCTACACTTGGAGCACTGTGCCTAGTTCTGGACGGGGGAGGATTCACTAGTAGAAAGGAGGTGGTACTATTATCACTGTAAGGCCACTGGAGAGGCTACACTTGGAGCACTGTGCCCAGTTCTGGACGGGGAGGATTCACTAGTAGAAAGGAGGTGTACTATTATCACTGTATAGGCCACTGGAGAGGCTACACTTGGAGTACTGTGCCCAGTTCTGGACGGGGGAGGATTCACTAGTAGAAAGGAGGTGGTACTATTATCACTGTATAGGCCACTGGAGAGGCTACACTTGGAGCACTGTGCCCAGTTCTGGACGGGGGAGGATTCACTAGTAGAAAGGAGGTGGTACTATTATCACTGTATAGGCCACTGGAGAGGCTACACTTGGAGCACTGTGCCCAGTTCTGGACGGGGGAGGATTCACTAGTAGAAAGGAGGTGGTACTATTATCACTGTATAGGCCACTGGAGAGGCTACACTTGGAGCACTGTGCCCAGTTCTGGACGGGGGAGGATTCACTAGTAGAAAGGAGGTGGTACTATTATCACTGTATAGCCACTGGAGAGGCTACACTTGAGCACTGTGCCCAGTTCTGGACGGGGGAGGATTCACTAGTAGAAAGGAGGTGGTACTATTATCACTGTATAGGCCACGGGAGAGGCTACACTTGGAGTACTGTGCCCAGTTCTGGAATCTCCAACTACAAAAGGACAGTGGCAGGATAACGAGAACAGCACAAGGTGACCGAGATGATTCAGGGCCAGGGGTAGATGATATGAGAATTGGTTAAGGGTACTGGACACACTTGAAACCAAATAACAGACAGAGGGCATGCCACAGCTCTTCGAGTTTCTGACACGGATTAACATGGTGAACCGTGGGGATCTATTTACCTGGAACAGGGAAGCTACGACATGCAGTCTTGAGTGGGAGTTAATGGGACAGGTCTAACAAAGGATGTGAGGAACATTAGTTCACAGAAAGAGTGGTTGACGCATGGGATAATCTGACCCTACATCATCCACTTTGTGACCTCACTGACTGTGACATCACCACACCTTAGGAACAGCTACTGAGCGACTGCCAAGTCATTCACCTGTGATGTCACTGTCAGTGAGATCATAATGCTGATGATGTAATGTGGGGCAGTAGAGTTAGATATGTCAGCTGCCAGGCTAACAGCTGTTCCACTCATCCAGCACAATATTATCAAATGGAATACTTTCTGATGAGCAAAAAGAAAAATACTTCAGAAATAAAAAGTTACAACTGACTGCTACTTAAAATTTGTACTATTTTCCAGCTCTACAGTGCTAGTCCAACAATTAAGTTGTCAACCGCCATCACAGCGATGTATTTATGTCAACCACAACTTGCAGTCAACATAAATCCAACTTGAGACCCCAGCCATTTTTTAATTGGGGGCTTCGCTCCTGAACCCTCCATGTGGGGGGCTCTGCTCTCGCATCTCCAACCTCTAAGATTCTAATTCTGAGTCACAGTTGGATTGGGGAGGGGGTGCAGGATCAGAAGATAGAGTACCAGCCAGGGTCTCGGGCAGTCTATGACAGTAAAAACATTGATGTTTTCGGCATCGTTTTCACTGTAATTGTGTCATTGTTGAGAGGTATACCTTATTTTCTTACCTGCCTGTTTTGGCTCCACTAGCTCTTTAAAGTCATACAGGACACTAGGGTCATCATGCATCTCCCCTGCTTCAAATGCTGAGATGAAAAACCCATGGATGTTCTATTTAAACATCATCAGAGAGAAGGACAGACCAGTGCCTTCAGGAGGGAGAAGAGAAGAGGGGGAAGGGAACAGAGATGTAGTGATAGAGGAGGATAGAGTGAAGGAGGAGCTGCTAGCATTGAAGGTGGACAAATCACCAGGTCTGGATAGAATACATTCAAGTGTACTAAGGGAACTGGCTGAAGAATCAGCAGGGCCACTCGCAGGCCTATTCAATAGTTCATTTCAGTCAGGCATGGTATTGCAGGGCTGGAGAACGGACTAACTGTATTAGGCATATAAGCAGAAAATTTGCCATATTATGATTTACTTTCCCCACATCCTCTTTCTGTATCCTGTATTTCTCTGTCATTTTCTGATTCCCATGTCTTTAAATCCATCTCTGTATATAACCCTTCCCCCACTGCACCACTGAATGTGGCCCAACACGAGGCATCACCAGTTCTATGTAATCAGTGGCAGTACTGGGTAACAAAAATGTAAATAATTTAATTGGCAATTAGGACAAACCAGACTATCAGTATATCTAATTTTCTTTTTGCTTTCTTTCATTCCTGTGGCAAGATAGAGGATTTTGAAATGATTTCTAGTTATTGGTCCTTTGCAAAGTCCACAAACATGGATACAAGCAGATCTGGGTAGTGCTGTGCTGTTCCGCATCAGAAACACATGCTGGCAGCACCCTGACATATCTGCGTTATAAATTCAGCTGCCACACTTAGTGTGTTATCTCTAGGGAGAACACTGTTGAAAGTTGCTGAAGGCTTTCAGCTTCATTGTAGATCCACAAAGATGTCAGTCGTACTTAAACCCAGTCTTAAAATAGTTCATTGAATTTAAAATTCCTCAGTGAAGAATATGAGATTATCAGGACTACGTTACTGCTCAAAAAGGTAGGATGCTATATTTTGTAGGCTAAGTAGTTCTGCTGCTTTAAGCTGACCCCATTACTTGCAGTGGATACATGCTGAGTCTGGATCAGATCCTAAGTGGCTCCAGTCAGGTCTGTTAGCACTCATGCAAATAGCGGTGTGTCTGCATGATGAGTTGCTGACTGATTACAAACGATGAGGGCACTGGATGAAACACTCATAGTAGAGCAAAATGGGGGGGGGGGCGCTGCATGCTGGTTTTAAAGATCTGGTAGATAGTACACAAAAAGATACCATATTTTAAAAAAAAATCCAATTGCAGTTAGCAATGTGAGTTATGACTACTAATAAAGGGTGGCTCGTAAATGGCACCACATTTATTAAAGTATGCTCCCTAGCTTTATCAATGACTTCCCATTCCCAGCTGCAGCATATGTATTTCTGAGTCATTTACCAGCCACTAGCCCAGTCAGGGGTCAAGCCACATGGAACTGCCACATCTTCTGAAGAAGATTGAGAGCCCTGTTCTGCTGTGGTTCCTCCAATCTAGCCACTGCCAGGTGGACAGCCTTTCAGTGCAACAGGAGCTGCTTCTGACATTTCAGCTGCCAGTTGGAAGCAGGATGATTGTCTGCAACACCTAGAGTTTGCCCTTGCTGCTACTCTTGCAATTTCCAGGCATTAGTCCAGTCAGCTCTCCAGCCGCATGGAACTGCTGCTACCTTCTGAGGATGCCAGCAGAGTAGATAGCTCCATTCTGCCAGGGATCCTCCAATTCTGACACTGACAGGTCACTAGCCTTTAGGTATAGCAGGAGCTGCTTTCTGACTTTTCAGCTGCCAACTGGAGGCACAAGTTCTGGATACAAGGGGGGAACATTTACCCTGTATCTTCACCTGAACCACCACAATTTTGAGGATGCTATGAGAATTGTATTGCTTCTTCACTGAGTATCTGATTGTCCTCAATTAGAATCATGGCTAGTGACTGTGGATAGCTTTGATTAAAAATAATTTTGACCTGCAGCTACTATTTGAGGTCAGTTGCTACTTGGGGGTGGCTTCTAAGTGATGAAATACAGTATACTGAATGAGAATGGTTGATGGGGAACTTATACATGGGTTAGGAATGCCACAGTTCCTCCTATTCTGTTTACCATTTACAGTACTAATTGGCTCAGTAATTGTCATTGGCTTATGAAAGGACACGTTACCTAAACAGCTGATTATCAGACAGAATGCCAGCTACCCCAGTCATATTGCCTTTATAATAAATGGAAAAAAAGACTAATATTCCATGAGTTAAAAGCACCTTTTTCCTTCCTTTTCTTCTTGGGTGATAAACACCGAACCATCTGCAGAATGTCAATTTATTTCGTGTTTTCTGAGAACCTGCATCATTTGATGTAGACACAAGACAGTAAATTAGTGCTCGATCTGCTTGTAATACATGGAATGCCACTATATCATTATATTTAATGAAAATGTCAGAAAAGCCATAATTCTAAAGCTGCTTGAAAGTGTGTGATCTCACTGATATTGAAAACATGGCAAACCATTTTCTAAGTAGTAATGAGCTGTTCCTCCCAAATATTCTTGGTTGGAGACTATAGTGAAATTTCTATGAAGGAAAAGAAAATACCAAGTGGCCACAACTTCTCTGACAGTTACAAAAGTAATACTGCACCACCGGCTAGACCAAGAATGTGTTTCATATACTGAATGGTTACTGGAATTATTTAATCTAAGAATCAAAAAGATGATACCCAGTGTTAATGACATGAAATCCTATGATGGTAGGTGGAACAAACTCCACACATTATTCACTTCCTACTGATCCCTCATGATGAGCTCAAAACATGTTATATTTATTATGTTGTAACCCATTTACTTCTTTTATATTTGTATGTGCTAAAAAAAAAAAAAAATACTCACCGTAATGATGTTGATTCTTCCAGAGGGATCCCTCACTGTGCTAACAGCTGCTTTCATTCTCCTGGAATGAGCCACTCTAGAGCTTTAGAATGTTATGCTAATAAGGAAACCTAAAATGAAATCCAGACCTGTGTGGTCATACTCACCCCGGCATTCTAATGTCAGATTTTTTTTTCCAAAGTTAGGATCAGCAGTGACCACTAAAACTAACTAAATGCATATCAAAAATATACAAAAGTATATCCCCCCCCCAAAAAAATTGTAAAACTGTTTGAACATGGCTGAATAATTTTAAAAGCAATGAAAAAAAAGGGTGAGACGAGACAGTATCAGTTGTAAAGGCACTAGATCCAGAAACAAATGGTTTGATACCTTTTATTGGACCAGTTTAGGTGTTACAAAAAGAAAAAATTACTCACCTTAGTAATTGTGTTTCTTCTAATGGAGTCTTGCTCTATTCTGACATATGCAGTTAGCTCCAGCACTTGAACTGCTACAGAGAGGAAAGAGTTAACTCTTGCAGAGATCATAGAATGCTGATCTTGAGCTCAGTTCAAGCCTCTGTCTGCAGCACTTCAAAGTGTAACCGTCAGATTCTTGTGAGCTAATACTAACTAACTAAAGTTCTAAAGTGGAAATTGTAAAGGAGATAGCCAAAAGGCAAGCAAATTTTCGGGGTCCCCTAAAAGACTCAAGTCGAGAATCCAAAAAAGATAACCAGGTAGTGACCCAACATAACTTATGAAAACAACATGACAATAAACCCACAACCCATTTCTAAAATGGGGAGTGCCAAGAACACCCCTGAGGTGCACACTGTACCTGCCAGCCCACTTCCCAAAAACAGGTTCTGAGAGGGAGGTAGGGAGGGAGAGTCAAAATACAGCAAGACTCATTAGAAGAAACACAATTACTAACATGAGTAATGTTTTCTCAAGCAGCATGAAGTCTTGCTGTATTCTGACATATGCAGACTACCAAGCAGTACTGCCATGGAGGGGGGTACCAAACCTATTTTGGGAATAGGCTCTGCAGTACTGCTGTTCCAAACTGAGCATCACTCCCAGCCTAGATATCCAGAGAGTAATGCTTGGTAAAAGTGTGAACAGTTTTCCAGGTGGCTGCTTTACATATGTCCAATAAAGGAATCTCTCTGGCAGCAGCCAGGGAAGCAGCTAATCAAATGAGCCTTCAGGTCTGAGGGGGTATTTTGCCTAGTTTGTCATAGCAGAATTGTATACAAGAGACAATCCACCTGGCAATAGTTCTCTTAGTAGCAGGTACTAATTCCCACTTCACCATAGGTGAGAAACAATTGAGTACAGTGAAACCTAAGTGCCTTAGTGTGCTCAATGTAGTAGCTAAGTAGCCTCTAACATCCAAACTGTGTAATCTTCTTTCCATTGAAGGAGAATGATCAGTGAAGGACACAGGAAGGGACATGGACTGCTTCAGAGGAAAATCTGAAAACACTTTGGGTAAGAACCTCCTATTGGTTTTAAGGACCACCTTATCTCTGTGGAATGAGATAAAATCTGTCTCCACTGACAGAGCTTGTAGCGTACTAATACGCCTGGCAGAAGTGATAGCTACCAGGAACACAGTTTTCCAAGTAAGTACTTGAGTTCTGCTGAAGCCAAAGGTTCAAAGGGAGGCTGCATGAGCTGAGCAATGCAAACATTGAGATCCCAAGCAGGGGTAGGGTCCCTAAAGGGGGAGTTGGTATGGATCAAACCCTTAAAAAACTTACAGAAGACAGGATGAGATGCCAGGGAGGAAACCTTCCCCACTGACAGAAATGCAGATACAGCTGCTAGATGCTCTTTCAGAGTGGCTGGCCTAAGCCATTGAGATGAGCCATATAATCCAGAACTGTAGCGAGATCAGCAGTACCTGGTAAGACATCCTTACTGGAGCACCAAATGCTGAATCTCTTCCATTTGGCATTATAAGTTTTTCTGGTGGCAGGTTTTTGAGAGGCCCTTGAGAGAGGTGCAGACTTGCATACTCTAACTCTTCAAGATCCAAGCCTTGAGGTTGAGAGACTGCAGGTTGGGGTACCAGATTCTTCCCTGAGAAGAGGTTAGCAGGTTGTGCCTCTTGGGAAAGAGACAGGGGAAGATGGACCGCTAGAGATATCAACAAGGGATATCAAAGCTGTCTGGTACAGTCTGGTGCAATCAGAATTACCTTGCATGGTTGTGCTTGATCTTGACCAAGACCTTGAACAACAGGGGAAAAGGCATAAAGGAATTTTCCCCTTTAATCCAGAACCAGAGCATCCAGGGGAACTGTGCCCCTGAATGGAGGTCTGCAACAGAAGAGAGAGAAAGTTGGTGATTGTCTGGGGCTGCAAAGAGATCTATCTCTGGGGTGCCCCACCTGGAGACAATCACTTTCAGTAAGAAGGGGTCCAGGGTCTATTTGTGATGGCCCTAAGAGATCCTGCTCAGGGCATCTGCTAGCACATTGTCCTTCCCTGGGAAAGTGGACTGCTACTAAAGATGCCTGCAGGGCATAAGCCAAAGACCATATTTTCATGACTTCTGTGCACAAGGCCATAGACCAAGTGCCTCCCTGCTTGTTGATGTACCAAATGGTGGTGGTGTTGTCTGTCCTGACCTGACCCACCTTGTTCTTTACTGAGTCTGAGAAAGCTTGCAGGGCCAGAAATACTGCCCTGAGTTCCAGAACATACGAACATATGAAGAAGCCAGCAGAAGCAGGTCATTTGGTCTATCAAGTCTGCTCATATTGCAGGGTCCTCAGCTTGAGCTAATGTCCATGCCCTCCCTCCCCATTCCTCCCTTCCTCCCTACCCATGATTCTTACCTTCCCCCATGCCTATCCCAGCCTCTCTTAAAGCTGCCCACTGTCTTCAATGAGAGTACCTCTTCCGGCAGCGCATTCCAAGTGTCCACCACCCTCTCTGTGAAGAAGTGCTTCCTGACCTCCCTCCTAAACCTCCCACCCTCCAGCTTAAGACTGTGCCCTCAGTAGATATGCAGTAAATACTCCTGAGGGGACCAAATCCCTTGTGCTGTGGGGGCTCCTAAGTGAGCCCCCAGCCCAGGAGAGAGGCATCAGTGGTTAATACCACTGAATGAGTTTGACTGATGAATGGGACTCCTTGTCTGAGGTTGTCCTGGTCCAGCCACCATTGGAGAGCTTCGATCAGAGTCTGAGTTACTGGAATCAATTTGGTTAGAGGATCTCATTTCTGAGACTAAAAAGTCCTCAGATGGAACTGAATGTCTCTCATTTGAAATCTGGCTCCCTGTACCACAGCAGTGGAAGCTGCCATGTGGCCCAGGAGCTGAAGAAAATGTCTTGCTGGTCGAGACACCAGAAGGAGGAAAGAAGAAGCAAGGTCTGTAAGGGCCTTCATCCTTACTAAAGGAAGAAAGTCTTTGTTGAACAGTGTCCAACTCTACCTCTATGAAGGTAAGGAGTTGTACCGGTTCAAGAACTGACTTTAGTAGACTGAGAAGGAACCCTAGGAAATGAGCAACTGTTGTGTCACTTACAGGTCTGCTTTGACTTGGTCTGGAGACTGTCCCACAATGAGCCAGTCATCCAGGTATGGTAAATGGACATTTTTGTCTCCTGAGAAAGGCCACTACTACTGCTAGGCATATTGTGAACACCCTTGAGGCTGATGTGAGTCAAGGGCATTGCTCTAAACTGGTAATGGCCTGAAGTCAATTCAAACCTGAGGTACTTTCTGTGGAGCACCTGACTGGGATGTGAAAGTAGCATCCTTGAGGTCCAGGGAAGCTAGTCAATACCCTGGCCTTAGAGAGGGAGGAATTATTCCACAGTCACCATCTTGAATTCTGGTTTTAAAATGTGTTTGTTTAGATATCTTAGGTCTAGGATGGGCTCCACCCCCTGTCTTTTTCAGGGTAAGGAAGTATCTGAATACAGACCCTGCCCTGATCTGGTAGGAACTTTCCACTGCCCTGAGGGCTAGCAGAGAGGACACCTCTGCTTCCAAAGCAGTGATTTTGGAAGGGTTTGCAGGTGGAAAAGACTTGGCCCTCAACCTTGGCAACTTTACAAATCTGAGAGCCAGTCTCAGCTTACTACCTCCAGGACCCACCTGTCTGAGGTAACAGACTTCCACGCCTGGAAGTAGTAAGCCAGCCTGCCTCCTGCTGGGATTGGGGAGTTGACCTGGGCTGACACATCAGGGTGTCTGCTTGGCAGGGGCCCTAGACTGAGAAGAGGATGCAGTCCTGCTCATCCCCTTTCTGCCTCTCCCTCTAAAGAACCCCCTCTGAGGAAAAGGAGAGGAGGCCTGTGCTTGGCAGAAAGGCCTGTGAAAGGGCCTGCCCATGCCCCTAGACTGCTGCCTTTGAGGAGTTGCCAGCCTTTCCTTGGCCTGTGCACTCCTGTAGGTGGTCCGGTATTCATCCATTTTCTTCATATAATTCTCCATCTGCTCCCCAGAGAATTATCCACTACAGGAAATCCATGGCCGTAACCTGAGTGTCTCGTGAGAGGTTAGTACATCTGAGCCAAGCAAACCTCTGAAGAGACACAGATGTAGCCATGACTCTTGATGCTATAATTTGAGTCCACAGCAGCATGAAATTGTATCTTGGATGCCTCAATTCCATCAGCAGCCACTCCTCCAGCTCTTGGCTAGCTGGGGAGGCCTGTTTAGCCAATTCCAGGACCGTATCCCATCTGGACTTCTGGTTTCTGGCTGTGTAGGCCATATAATTCACCTGTCTGAGTTCCAAGGAGGATGCCAAGTACTGTTTCTTGGCCATAGCATCCACCTTCCTAGAGTCTTTACCTGGGGATGAGAAGATGAGAAGCCAAAGATTTGTTAGCCTTGTCACAGGCTGTAGCCTGCACTACCCCAACATGGCTGCATTGGTGGAACAAGAACTCTGTGCCTGAGCCTGAGACATACACCTGTCCATTCTATTATCTACAGGAGGTAAGGAATTGGGTGTTTGAGAATTTTCTGTGTCTGTTTCCCAAAAGATTTGTGGAGGAGAATAGACAACTTTTGGACTCTGGGATGTCCATCATTTCCAAAAATTGGGCTCCTCTTGTTCCTCAACAGCTTCAACCAAGGGAAGCTGAGGTCTCAGCCACCTTTTCAAAAACAAATAGCGGGTGGGGACCCAGAAAGCCTGAGAGGGAAACATTAGAAGGCCTGTCTGGGGAGATGTCCGTTCAATGAGCTCATCCAGACCTTCATAGTCATCATCATCATCATCATCGTCATCCTGTTCTTCCTCCCCTTCACATTTTGGTTCATAAAATTAATTCAGAACATATTCCGGAACCAGGGGAACCGAACCAGGCGCCTACCAAAAGGTACCGGATCAGACAGAACTGAACGAGCAATTCTACAACAGAAGCACTCTAGATGGGGGTTGATATTAGTCCTTTCACAGAAGAAAGGGTTCTGAAAGAACTCTTAAAACTGAAGGTGGATAAAGCAATGGGGCCTGATGAGATTCACCCCAGGACTTTAAAAAAACTAAGGGAAATCATGGGAGGATGGGGTGGTACCTGAGGACTGGAGGAGGGCAGATGTGATTCCCCTTCACAAAACTGGGAGCAAGACAGAGGCAGAAAACTACAGACCTGTCAGTTTGACCTCAGTGGTAGGGAAAATGATGGAATCACTTCTGAAGGAAAGAATTGTTGAGTACCTAGAGGCCAGTAGGGCACAGGACCCAAGGCATCATGGATTCACAGTGGGAAGGTCACATCAGACAAATCTAATTGATTTCTTTGACAGGGTGACCAAAGAAGTAGACCAGGGAGGGGTTGTGAACATGGCCTACCTAGACTTTAGCAAGGCATTTGACACAGTCCCACACAAAAGATTAATAAACAAATTAGCCAGCCTGGGAGTGGGTCCTAGGGTGGTAGCCTGGGTAAAACACTGGTTGGACAACAGGACACAGCGGGTAATAGTAAATGGAGTCCACAGTGAAGAAAGGAGGGTTAGTAGTGGGGTACCACAGGGTTCAGTACTGGGGCTAGTCCTTTTTAATGGTTGCAACTGCACTGAATTGCAACTGACTATTTCAACTGCTGACTACTGCTCCGGGGTCTAATGTATCCCAAGCAGAGTTATACAAGGATTAAGTATCAAATGCAGATGTAACACATCTCATAAGCAGTTTTATTTTATGCCAAAAAGTTGATAAACTGGGGCAAGAAAAAATCATATGTATCAGCGTGCCACTAGTTCTTGCACATCTTTGACATTTTTCATCCTATTCTTTGTTGAAGAGATGAAGCCTATGTGGAGTATAATAAGTCCAGTGAGCAGTATTAAATTGAATTTGCTGTAACTTAACAGATTGTAAGTTAGATGTATAAGCCATAATTATCTCATGCCACTGCTGATCTGTCAGGTTTACCCCCAATCTCTCTGCTACTTTTTTATTTTTTCCAGGTTATACTTTGATGTTTCCATTACTCTACAATATACAGTTGATAATAATTTCTTGCCTTCTTTATTTTGATTAAATAGTTCAATCAAAGATGAACTACCAAGCACTTTTTAATGTTTTCATGATTCACAAAATTCCGTAATTGCATATAATAGTAGCTATGGTTTTCAGGTAAATGAAATTTAGGCCAATTGTTCAACACTTTTTGATATAAGTCCCCTATTTGCTTTAACCCCTGCTGTTGCTAAAGTTTATAAAACGTATTAGCTTATGACAATGGAAACAAATAGTTTCCAAAATTGATTTAAACTCAATAATTGTTTCATGTTCATGAAACATTTTTGAAGCTTTTGTCAGCAACAGTATGTTGTTCTAGTCATAACTGGAGTCTGAACTGGTAATTTCTTTGACATCTATAGCAGAGAAAATAAGATTTATTAAGCTTGGATAATTTTTGTGTTTCTAATTCCATTTCTGTAATAATGGACGGGGCTGAGTCCTGTTGTATCCATTCTCAAGTTTGCATGCTTTGAGTAGCCAGGTAATATCAATGAAAATTTGTCAAAGCTAGACTCCATCTTTTCTTTGGGAAGAGTGAGAGTACTCCAGGCTATTCTGGGTTTAGCATGTTTCCAAATGAAATCCATCACCATCTCTCTCATTCTCTTAAAAAAAAAAAAACTGTTGGAATTTGAATAGCTAAAGATTGAAAAAGAAACAGCATACAGGGTAAAATTTTCATTTTTATTACATTGACCCTACGAATTACCGATAGACAGTTTTCCATTTTCTTAAATCCTGTTCAATATTTTGCAATAATTCCACAGAATTATACTTGTATATTTATTAGCTTTTGTTGACCAGGTCAGCACACTAGACAAAACAATTCCCTATGTGCAGGTGTCAGAAAAAGGGAAGATCATGCTGGTGGGAGACTTTAATCTACTGGACATAGACTAGAGCTCCTACACTGTGGCATCAACAAGGAGCAGCATTTTTAAATTGGCACTACGTGATGCAGGCCTTGAGCAGTTAGTAAAGATGCCTACATGGGAGAGGGCAATCCTTGACATAGCACTTACTAACAACAAGCGGTTTTCAGGCGTAGAGGTGGATAGCCATCTGGGCTCTAGTGACCATCACATGGTATGATATAAAGTCAAGAAGACTAGCCATACAAAGCAGCAAGTCCTAGACTTCAGGGAGGCAGATTTTAATCTCACGAGCATACCGGGGTGAAGAGTGTTCAAGATTAAAAAGGCACAACCACTGCAACATCACATTGTATCAAGCAGATCAGCAAGACAAAGAAAAACATCCACTTTGGTTCTCAAGAGAAGTAACAGTCAGAGTTAAGGAAAAGAGGAAAGCCTTCAGAAGATACAAGGACTCAGGTAGTGACCTCAGTACTGAGGTATACAGGGAGAAGCTGAGGAAGGTAGAAAAAGCTATAAGGGCTTTGATGGCCAAAACAAAATAAGGATAGCACAGGGGCAAACTAAAGGGGACAAATCTTCTGCAGGTACATTGGAGAGAGGAGAAAAGCAAAGGGATCGTACACTGAAGAAGAAGATGGCACACAAGCAGATGACAAGAAAAAGCAGAAATCCTAAACAATACTTCTGCTCCAGTGTTTACACAGGAGGAAGACAATAACAGACCAGCATTAACCAGAAAGTAAGTCACCACTGAGGGAGTAGACACCAGTTCATTCACAGAATGAGTCCTGAAGAGTTCAACAAGCTGCTAGTAACAAAGGAATGGGACCTGAAGGCATGCATCCAAGGATACTCAAGGAACTTGAAAGAATTAGTGGCTCCACCAGCCACACTCTTCAACAAATCTCTGAAAGTGGGGTAGTCCAGAGGACTAGAAAGTGCTACAGTGGTGCCACTGCACAAGAGCTGGAACAGGGATGAGGCTGGAAACTATGGTAGAGCCAGCCTCACCTTGATAGGAGTAAGATGATGGAATTCCTTCCAAAGAGTGATTTCTGACTTTCTAGAAGTGGGCAGATGGGTGGACCCAAAGCAACATGGCTTTACTACAGGAAGGTCCTACAAACCAGCCTAATGGAATTCTTTGACTGGCTCACTAAATGATGGACTGGGGAGCACAGTTGATGTGGTCTGTCTCGACTTAGCAAGGCCTTGACTCGGTCCCGCACAGAAGATTGATTAGCAAACTCAAGGGTATAGGAGTGGTCACAAAATAATAGCCAAGGTGAGAAGCTGGCTAAATAGCAGAATGCAGAGAGTGGTCACGGAGCATCATCAGGGAGGAGGATATTGACAAATGGGGTCCCACGGGGTCCATGCTGGGACCAGTCTTGTTCAATGTATATCAGTGATGTTGCTGATGGTCTGGAAGGAAATGTGTATCTGTTCGCAGAAGACACAAAGATTTGCAGTAGAGTGGATTCACCAGAGGGGTTGCAAAACTGAAAAGGACCTGTTAAAATTGGGAAGATGATCACAAGACTGACAGCTGAAGTTTATTTATTTATCATTTATTTATTTATTGAGTTCTGGGAATTACAGCCCTTTGAGTCATATACTTCTTTACAAATGCTCTGCATCATCGGACAAGACAGGCATGGCAAAACAAAATGGTTGTTACAGCAACAGGTGATAGATGAGATAAGATTACTACTGGGCACTTAAACGTCGATGTAAGAAAAACAGTTATACACCATGGTAAACAATCAGAAGATACATCAGTGTAAGCCCCCCACCCCTGCCTTTTTGCAAACGACAGGTGGTATGCTGTTTGAATCTGACAGCAGTACCAGGTGGGGACTGGGTTCGGGGAGGAATAGGTTACTCGACACAAGGGCTAGGTTTGGCTACTCTGCACAGGGGCACCCAAGTAATTCCGAACACAGGAAGCAATAACTGTAATGTCCAATACCAGGAATGGGATTCTAAAGTGTGGCTTTATTCACATCCAAGCAGAACAAACAAAGCATAGACGGACCTCCAAGGGGCTACACTTCTGGTAATGCAGATTAAAAAGAATCAGAAACACTTCTTCAAACCTTCAGCCCTCAGGCTCTGAACCCACCAGGCACACAGCCCGGACTTGCACGTTGCTTTGGGTACACAGCCCGAACTTGTACACTGTTTGGGATTCCCAGGCTTGCCTCCCTTGCCAGCCACTGAATACCTTCCATTTGTCATGGAAACATTTGTTGGTGGCTCCCAAACCACCTAAGAGCACCTCAGCTCTATCAGGGAAACTTCTTTTAATCCCACATCTGGGTACTTTCCTCAGGCACTGGCCAAGTACCTGAGGCCACAGAGCAAATTCAGAGGTGAATTTGGTTACTACTGATGGGGGGGGGGGTCTCCCACCTCTTGCTTCCACAATTCATACCCGCCATTTCTGTGGACATTAAACATCGCTTTGTAAAGCTTGGCAATGTAGATAATGGTCAAATGTATGTCACATTTCCTCTACTTGTCTTGCTTTCCCATTGTGCTGGACTTGAACATACTTTACTTGGCTTAGCCCATTGCTCTAGGCCTCCCACTGATTTAGCAGTCCAATCCCCACTTTACTTTACTCTTTGTGCTGGACTTCAACATACTTGAATTAACTGCCAATATCTATTACACTAGACCTCCTACAAATTAAGTAGTCCAATCCCCACTTTCCAACAGTTCAGGTGAAAACATAGGTCCTATGTCAGAGCGAACTCGCCCTTTGGTTGCAGGTGCCCACAGGCGATTCCTCACAGGAATTTCTTTCAACAGCTTCTGGTGCCACAGCACAACTTGAAATAAGGCAGCTTCTTCCTTAGCTGGAACCAGGAGGATTGCCCCTGGAAGACAGGCAAACCCTTCCACCCCCATCCCCTCAGGGATGGGGCACATGGACCAGTATCAGCGGTCTCCACCACTTCACAAACAGCTCACTGTGTTCCTCTTTTGGTGGAAACACACACCTCCCTTTATAGTAGCTCTATGACAGAGCTTTAGGCTCTGAGAGCCTGTCCACAGACTGCTGTGCTGCTCCACTCTTCAAGACTGCACACAGACTCTCTCCCACACTCACTGTTCAAAAAGAATCCCAACATTCTATCCTAACTTCCAACTGCAGATTCCAGTGTGGCTCATGCAGCTGCGAGAGTTCTATGGTGATGTCATCCCTCAGTCTCAGCTGAGACTGAGAACAGAGTGAGACAGTGTGAAATCCATTTAACTGGAGTTTCACAAGCTGCCTTCCCTGCCTACCACTAGGTCTTACTGGGATTCTAGTAACCCCGGGTAACAGGGGGGTTACCTCAGCAAAACAGTACAGTTAAGGATGTTTAACAGACAGTGAGGATGGAAGTAAGGAGATCAGAATGGGGGAGTGGAGAGTATTTGTCCAGCAGACATTATCATAAGAAGAGAATTAGGGGGAAGTGTGAAGAAAAGGGAAATGAAAAAAACACAGAGGTACGAGGCAGGTGCGAAGAGAGGGGCTACAAGCAGTCACAGCTTTTGGTGGCCAGAATATGGCCATGCAGGTAGATTTTAAAAGGGCCCGGTCTTGGCTCAGTGAACAGAGGAACAGGGAATGCATTCATCCAGAGAGGGACGTGGTACTTGAAGGAGCTCTGGGAGGCAGAGGTCTCTAGAAGAGGAATTGAAGGTGGTGTTGAGTTTAACACGAAAACGCATAAGGTGATGCATATGGGAGAGAAGGACCCAGGGGCAGAGTACTATCTAGGAGGACAGAAGCTAATAGCTACAAAGCTGAAGTGCGATCTGGAAGTCATCATCTCTGACGATTTAAAGATGGGGAAGCAATGTGAGAAGGTGGTACAGAAGGTGAGTGGCCTCCGGGGTTGTATAGAGAGAGACATCAATAGCAGAAGGTGTGAGGTGATAATGCCACTGTATATGTCACTAGTGAGGCCCCACCTGGAGTACTCTGTCCAGTTCTGGAGGCCCCACCTCAAGAAGGACTTCAATAGGTTGGGGACAGTTCAGAGAAAGGCAACTAAGATGATTCATGGCCTACACCATAAGACGTACAGTGAAAGACTGAGGGAACTAAACCTCTTTTCAGTGAAACAAAGGAGGGAGAGGGGGACATGATTGAGACCTTCAAGTATTTAAAGAGTATCAACAAAGTACAATCGCAGGACTGCTTTCAGATTAGCAGTTGCAGTAAGACTAGAGGGCATGACATGCGACTGGGGGGGTTCACAGTAATAGTAGAAAGAGCGGAGGACCCATACAACAGACTGTTTCAGGAGGTGGTGGAAGCAAAGACATTCACGTTGTTTCAGCTGCAAGGGACAGACATGTCAGTAAGTTAACAAGCAATTTCAAGAGGGGGGGTAGGAAAAAAACATGGGCAGACTAGATAGACCTTGTGGTCCTCATCTGCTGGCACATTCTATGTATGTATCTATGACCTCCATTCCCAGCTGAAAGACAAGGTCTAATGAAGGGCCATGACTATTTATTTTTTATTTATTTAAGTCTAGGATTACAAAGTACCTTTGAGTCAAGGCTCTTTTACAAAGGTTCCACATCAGTAAGAACAGACAACACAGGATATGAATTACAGACTAAAACAATAATGACACTGATGATTACAACAGATTGGTTATAGGTACAAGTACATGGTACACTAGGAGGTGTATTAAAACATGGGAGGTGGGAGAGGAGAGGAGAGTATGGGACAGAATATAGCGGTCTAGATGGCCTTGTCAAGACAGAGCAGCGGTGAGAGCATAGGTTGGGCATGGAAAAAGTCAAGAAGTGCTAGGAGTGGGGTAAACATGGGCAGGTGGAGGGTAATGGCAGCAGCAAAAGGAGAATTGCTCAGCTAGGGCAGTCACAGGAGGGAGTGCTGGAGCTTCTTGAAGGCATTGAGAGTTGGTGAGGCAGAGATGTCACTGGTAAGATTATTGAGCCAGCTGGGGCCCTGTATGCAAATGACCTTTGAGCTTGTGTTGTACGACAATGAGGGATGCACAGTAATTGAGGTTTTGAGCTTCTGGTGTTGCAGTTCCTGACTTTGGTTTTGAGAAGGAAGCAGACCCTGGGGGGCATTTCCCATCATTATTTTCTTGGCTGTGATGCAGGTTTGATACTTTACTCGGTTGTTGAGTTGCAGCCATCCAGTTTGAGAGTAGAGGTCACAGGTATGGGTGAGACAGTGGGCTCCAGTGATGAGACGACATGCTTTATTTAGGGAGGTAGCAACACGTTTGAGTGAGGAGGCAGTGGGAGAGCCTTAAACAATGAGTCCATAGTCAAAGCACTCACAGTGGAGCTTTGAATGGCAACAGATGGTGCTTCAGGGGTTGGATGTTTTGGTGATGGAACAGTAGGCCCAGCCTGGTGTTTGTTGTCTTAGCAACATTATAGAAATGGGCAGCATAGGAGAGTTTAGAGTCAAGGGTGATGCCAAGATATTTGATGGTATGACTTGCTCAAGGGTGAGTCCTTGTTTAGTATTCACAGTGAGGCGATACTGTTTATTTTTGTTTTGTTTGCTACTGAAAAGCATGGCCTTAGTTTTTTTCTGGTTTGGTATCAGTTTGTGCTGCAAAACCAGTTTTCTATGGATGTGAAACCCGTTGGAGATTTCCTTGCAGTTTTTCTGGATCTTGATGGGAGGCAAGGATAACTGCATCGTTTATGAGAGTATAATTTGCTCTGGACAAGCGTCCAGCAGTGTGTCAGGAATAGGCTAAGAGGAGAGGGCCCAGAATTGCACCTTTGTGGAACACCAGAGGGATCAATCTGGCATCAGAGAGCATTTAAGCTTTTTTATTCTTTGAGATCGGTTGTCTAGGTAGCTATTGAACCAGTCAACTGAATCGGGTGACAGTCCAGCCTTCCTTAGTTGGACAAGCAGGAGACAGTGGTTAACGGTATCAAGGGCCTTAGACAGAGCGATGAAAGCAGCCCCTGTTATTTTACCATCGTCCAATGAGTGGTGAAGAAATAAATTACTTACCATAGTAATCTCTTTCTTCCCAGTGATGCTCAGATATTCATAACTTTGTGCCGTCAGCCTGGTGGGTTGGACTGCCCGGAGAGATGGAACACATGCAAATGATGGAATTCTTTGCACATGAGCATCTTTCAAATACTGCCTCTACCAGCTGTAGTGTTCTCACCCCTTTAGATTTTTCTCTCCGCCTGAAAGTCAGGTCACTCGGAGTTACTGTTGTCCTCTTTCGCGGTTTTCATCAAAAACCATAAGTATATTTAATTTCTTTTACTGCCTCTACTGATTGTCAGTTTAGATCTAGTTTATTATTAAAGTAGTTGATTTTTCTCAGTTCCTTGGCTCCAGTGAATTCTAGCAGTGCTGTGACCCTTTTTAAATCCATGTAGCTGCTTGCACAGGATGTCTTGTATGTCTAGGAATTCGGTAAGCTGGTCAGCCACAATACGTTCTAGGGCCTTGGAGAGTGGCAGTAGGATGGAGATTGGACGGAAATTTTCATGGGCAGTTTTGACACCACTTTTGTGTATAGGGGTCACAGTGGCCAATTTCCATTTGTCCGGGAACTGACTGAGGCTAAGGGAGAGGTTAAAAATCTTAGTCAGGGTCCTGAGGACTTCTTCCAGGGTGAGGGATAAAAGTTTGAGGTCAACTGAGTCACTGCTGGATCTGGACTTGGTAATAGCTTTAGTAATATAGGTATGGACCTGGTACATCTTGACTGATTTAAAGTGAAAGAGAGGGCGGTCAGTGGGGGCATTGGAGTGTCATCCTCTCTGAAGAAATCAGGAAGAAGTACAGAGCTACGGTCAGTGAAAGCAGCATTAAACGTGTCAGCAATGATTTTCTGGTCTAGTGTAGTAACACCATCAATGCAGAGCATGGATGGGGGATTTTAGACTTCTTCCCAGTGACTTCTTTAATGTTGTTCTAGAAATCTCTTTCGTTTCCCCAGGAATTTGTGAGACCGCTCTTGAAATGGGCAGAATTCATTTGCCGGATGGCTTTGGTGCAGCCATTTCAAGCACACTTATAGTTACAGATGTCTATTTGCCTCCCAGATTTTTGAGCTAATTCCCAAAGATGATCCCTTGCTTTTAGACTCCTTAGGACGTCCCCTGAGAGCCAGGGGTTACAGAGGGCTTTTACTTTACGCTTTTTAAGAAGTGCGAATTTGTTGCAGGCTCCATTAAAGGTTTTGATAAAGTGGTCCAGGGCGGTGTTTACATCAGTTGCAGTGAAGATTGGTGACCAGTCCAGTTGAAGGAGGTGGGTTTGAGAGGAGTTAGATGGCCACGGGCAAGACTCTGCTGGTTATGGTTCTCGGGGTGGTTTGCTGAATTTATTGGACCAGGTGCAGCCAACAGGGGAGTGGCCACTGATTATGTCAGGGAGGACAGTGGTGTTGGAGATCCAGGAAGGATGGCTTGTAAGGATCCAGTCCAGAAGGGTGCTGGTGCCCATTTTATAGTTCTTCCTGGTAGGGGAGTCAACCATCTGGGTGAGATTTGCCACTGCTATAGAATTCCTATGCGTCGCTGCCCCTGCAGCAGGCCAATTTATATTAAAGTCCCCAAGAAGGATGGACTCAGTGTCCGGTGGGAGAGACCTGACAAAGTCCAGAGCTGTGTTTAGGCCACACCCTTGCTCTTTTGGGGGAATGCAGATTATGACAACTGTGAGGGCTTTGTTGTAGGCACCAAGGAGGATTTTGATAGGAAGAATCTATGCCACACTAGTTTGGGGAACCGTGCTAACGTGGTGACACATGATTGTATCCTTTAGGTATAATGGGCAATCTCTACCTCTTTTAGTTATCTGGTCAAGCCAAAAAACATTGTACCCTGGGAAGGCGACAGCATGATCTGGGACAGATGGAGAAAGCCAGGTTTTAGCAATACCTAGGATGTCCAGACAGTGTTGGCTAGCAAAAGACTGAAGGGCATCAATTTTGTGCAGGACATTACAAATGTTTAGCAACATGATAGAGAGTGCACCAGTGTGCTTTTTCAGGTTTGGTACTTTAGTAGGAGTTGGGCCTGGATTAGGGTGGACGTTGCTGGATAACAGCAGAAGAAGAAGCACAAGCTTCATGGTACACAGGCGTAGTTCCGTAATCGTGTGCTTTCACCTTTGTGCCTGGTGAGCGCGTGGTTCACTGATGTGTATCAAGGGGTGAAAGCATGGGTAAAGGGTAAGAGCAGTGTGGGTGAAGGAGGGGGGAACCAAATCCCATAGGTGGGAGAGGGTAGTTCCATAGGAGAAGGCTGTTCCCAGAGCAGGAAACTAGGTTCTTGATGTAGGGTCCCTAGGTGTTTATACCTAGGAGCAAGAAGGAAGCTTTTTGGGATGGAGGGGAAGCAGGCACTGGAAGGGTGTAGTAGAGGAAAGAGGGGAATAAGGAAGAGGAGAAGGGGGATCAGAGTATGAGTACAGTGCATGATTAGCAGTCAGAGAGATGGCAACAGAAAGATGGCACAAGGAAATGGTAAGGTGAGAAAAGAAAGGCAGAAATGGCAAGTGAGTAGGAAAAGTGCAGGGTGCACTGCAAAGGTAAACACTGTAACACAGTGGGACTGAGATGTCAGGAGTGAGGGATTGGGTGAGCAGTAGTGAAAGATAATAGAGGATAGAGGAGGATAGAGTGAAGGAGGAGCTGCTAGCATTGAAGGTGGACAAATCACCAGGTCTGGATAGAATACATTCAAGTGTACTAAGGAACTGGCTGAAGAATCAGCAGGGCCACTCATGAGCCTATTCAATAGTTCATTTCAGTCAGGCATGGTATTGCAGGGCTGGAGAACGGACTAACTGTATTAGGCATACAACTAGAACATTTGCCATATTATCATTTATTTCCCATGTCCTCTTTCTGTATCCTGTATTTCTCTGTCATTTCTGATTCTCAGGTCTTTAAATCCATCTCTATAAATAACCCCT
This sequence comes from Neoceratodus forsteri, assembly GCA_016271365.2. Classification (NCBI taxonomy): domain Eukaryota; kingdom Metazoa; phylum Chordata; order Ceratodontiformes; family Ceratodontidae; genus Neoceratodus; species Neoceratodus forsteri. Next base: position 11,562,603 of record JADMNL010000038.1, read on the forward strand.
CCCACTGCACCACTGAATGTGGCCCAACACGAGGCATCACCAGTTCTGTGTAATTGGTGGTAGTACTGGGTAACAAAAATGAAATAATTTAATTGCCAATTAGGACAAACCAGACTATCAGTATATCTAATTTTTTTTTGCTTTCTTTCATTCCTGTGGCAAGATAGAGGATTTTGAAATGATTTCTAGTTATTGGTCCTTTGCAAAGTCCCAAAATGGATAAAGCAGATCTGGGTAGTGCTGTGCTGTTCCGCATCAGAAATACATGCTGGCAGCACCCTGACATATCTAGCGTTATAAATTCAGCTGCCACACTTAGTGTGTTATCTCTAGGAGAAACACTGCTGAAACTTGCTGAAGGCTTTCAGCTTCATTGTAGATCCACAAAAATGTCAGTCGTACTTAAATCCAATCTTAAAATAGTTAATTGAATTTAAAATTCCTCAGTGAAGAATATAAGATTATCAGGACTACGTTACTGCTCAAAAAGGTAGGATGCTATATTTTGTAGGCTAAGTAGTTCTGCTGCTTTAAGCTGACCCCATTACTTGCAGTGGATACATGCTGAGTCTGGATCAGATCCTAAGTGGGCTCCAGTCAGGTCTGTGTAGCACTCCATGCAAGTAGCGGTGTGTCTGCATGATGAGTTGCTGACTGATTACAAATAATGAGGCACTGGATGAAACACCCATAGTAGAGCAAAATGGGGGTGGCTGCATGCTGGTTTTAAAGATCTGGTAGATAGTACACAAAAATATACCATATTTAAAAATATCTAATTGCAGTTAGCAATGTGAGTTATGACTACTAATCAAGGGTGGCTCATAAATGGCACCACATTTATTAAAGTATGCTCCCCAGCTTTATCAATGACTTCCCATTCCCAGCTGCAGCATATGTATTTCTGAGTCATTTACCAGCCACTAGCCCAGTCAGGGGTCAAGCCACATGGAACTGCCACATCTTCTGAAGAAGATTGCGAGCCCTGTTCTGCTGTGGTTCCTCCAATCTAGCCACTGCCAGGTGGACAGCCTTTCAGTGCAACAGGAGCTGCTTCCTGACATTTCAGCTGCCAGTTGGAAGCAGGATGATTGTCTGCAACACCTGGATTTTGCCCTTGTTGCTACTCTTGTAATTTCCAGGCAGTAGTCCAGTCAGCTCTCAGCCGCATGGAACTGCTGCTACCTTCTGAGGATGCCAGCAGAGTAAGAGCCATTCTGCCAGGGATCCTCCAATTCTGACACTGACAGGTCACTAGCCTTTAGGTATAGCAGGAGCTGCTTTCTGACTTTTCAGCTGCCAACTGGAGGCACAAGTTCTGGATACAAGGGGGGAACATTTACCCTGTATCTTCACCTGAACCACCACAATCTTTTGAGGATGCTATGAGAATTGTATTGCTTCTTCACTGAGTATCTGATTGTCCTCAATTAGAAATCATGGCTAGTGACTGTGGATAGCTTTGATTAAAAAAATAATTTTGACCAGCAGCTACTATTTGAGGGCAGCTGCTACTTGGGGGTAGCTTCTAAGTGATGAAATACAGTATACTGAATGAGAATGGTTGATGGGGAACTCATACATGGGTTAGGAATGCTACAGCTCCTCCTACTCTGTTTAACATTTACAGTACTAATTGGCTCAGTAATTGTCATTGGCTTATGAAAGGACACGCTACCTAAACAACTGATTATCAGACAGAATGCCAGCTACCCCAGTTCTATTGCCTTTATAATAAATGGAAAAAAAGACTAATATTCCATGAGTTAAAAGCACCTTTTTCCTTCTTCTTCTTAGGTGATAAGCACGGAACCATCCACAGAATTTCAATTTATTTCGTGTTTTCTGAGAACCTGCATCATATGATGTAGACACAAGACAGTAAATTAGTGCTCGATCTGCTTGTAATACATGGAATGCCACTATATCATTATATTTAATGAAAATGTCAGAAAAGCCATAATTCTAAAGCTGATTGAAAGTGTGTGATCTCTGCACTGATATTGAAAACATGGCAAACCCTTTTCTAAGTAGTAATGAGCTGTTCCTCCCAAATATTCTTGGTTGGAGACTATAGTGAAATTTCTATGAAGGAAAAGAAAATACCAAGTGGGCCAACTTCTCTGACAGTTACAAAAGTAATACTGCACCACCAGCTAGACCAAGAATGTGTTTCATATACTGAATGGTTACTGGAATTATTTAATCTAAGAATCAAGAAGATGATACCCAGGGTTAATGACATGAAATCCTAAGATGGTAGGTGGAACAAACTCCACACATTATTCACTTCCTACTGATCCCATGATGAGCTCAGAACATGTTATATTTATTATGTTGTAACCCATTTACTTCTTTTATATTTGTATGTGCTAAAAAAAAAAAATACTCACTGTAATGATGATGATTCTTCAGAGGGATCCCTCACTGTGCTAACAGCTGCTTTCATTCTCCTGGAATGAGCCACTCTAGAGCTTTAGAATGTTATGCTAATAAGGAAACCTAAAATGAAATCCAGACCTGTGTGGTCATACTCACCCCGGCATTCTAATGTCAGATTTTTTTTTCCAAAGTTAGGATCAGCAGTGACCACTAAAACTAACTAAATGCATATCAAAATATACAAAAGTATATCCCCCAAAAAATATGTAAAACTGTTTGAACATGGCTGAATAATTTTAAAAGCAATGAAAAAAGGGTGAGACAGACAGTATCAGTTGTAAAGGCACTAGATCCAGAAACAAATGGTTTGATACCTTTTATTGGACCAGTTTAGGTGTTACAAAAAAAGGAAAAAATTACTCACCTTAGTAATTGTGTTTCTTCTAATGGAGTCTTGCTCTATTCTGACATATGCAGTTAGCTCCAGCACTTGAACTGCTACAGAGAGGAAAGAGTTAACTCCCTGCAGAGAGCATAGAATGCTGATCTTGAGCTCAGTTCAAGCCTCTGTCTGCAGCACTTCAAAGTGTAACCATCAGATTCTTGTGAGCTAATACTAACTAACTAAAGTTCTAAAGTGGAAATTGTAAAGGAGATAGCCAACAGGCAAGCACATTTTTGGGGTCCCCTAAAAGACTCAAGTCGAGAATCCAAAAAAGATAACCAAGTAGTGACCCAGTGTAACTTATAAAATCAACATAACAATAAAGCCACAACCCATTTCTAAAATGGGGGAATGCCAAGAACACCCCTGAGGTGCAACACTGTACCTGCCAGCCCACTTCCCAAAAAACAGGTTCTGAGAGGGGAGGCAGGGAGGCAGGTCAAAATACAGCAAGACTCCATTAGAAGAAACACAGTTACTAACATGAGTAATGTTTTTTTCAAGCAGCATGAAGTCTTGCTGTATTCTGACTATATCTGAACTACACAAGCAGTACTGCCATGGAGGGTACCAGACTGATTTTGGGAATAGGCTCTGCAGTACTGCTGTTCAAACTGAGCATCACTCCCAGCCTAGATGTCCAGAGAGTAATGCCTGGTAAAAGTGTGGACAGTTTTCCAGGTGGCTGCTTTACATATGTCCAATAAAGGAATCTCTTGGCAGCAGCCAGGGAAGCAGCTAATCAAATGAGCCTTCAGGTCTGAGGGGGTATTTTGCCTAGTTTGTCATAGCAGAATTGTATACAAGAGACAATCCACCTGGCAATAGTTCTCTTAGTAGCAGCGTTACCAATTCCCACTTCACCATAGGTGAGAAACAATTGAGTACAGTGAAACCTAAGTGCCTTAGTGTGCTCAATGTAGTAGCTAAGTAGCCTCTTAACATCCAAACTGTGTAATCTTCTTTCCATTGAAGGAGAATGATCAGTGAAGGACACAGGAAGGGACATGGACTGCTTCAGAGGAAAATCTGAAAACACTTTGGGTAAGAACCTCCTATTGGTTTTAAGGACCACCTTATCTCTGTGGAATGAGATAAAATCTGTCTCCACTGACAGAGCTTGTAGCGTACTAATACGCCTGGCAGAAGTGATAGCTACCAGGAACACAGTTTTCAAGTAAGTACTTGAGTTCTGCTGAAGACAAAGGTTCAAAGGAGGCTGCATGAGCTGAGCAATGCAAACATTGAGATCCCAAGCAGGGTAGGGTCCCTAAAGGAGGAGTTGGTATGGACCAAACTCTTAAAAACTTACAGAAGACAGGATGAGATACCAGGGAGGAAACCTTCCCACTGACAGGAAATGCAGATGCAGCTGCTAGATGCACTTTCAGGGTGGCTGGCCTAAGGCCTAAGCAATTGAGATGAGTCATATAATTCAGAACTGTAGCCAGATCAGCAGTACCTGGTAAGACATCCTTGCTGGAGCACCAAATGCTGAATCTCTTCCATTTGGCATTATAAGTTTTTCTGGTAGCAGGTTTTTGAGAGGCCCTTAGAGAGGTGCTGACTTGCATACTCTAACTCTTCAAGATCCAAGCCTTGAGGTTGAGAGACTGCAGGTTGGGGTACCAGATTCTTCCCTGAGAAGAGGTTAGCAGATTGTGCCTCTTGAAATAGACAGGGAAGATGGACCGCTAGAGATATCAACAAGGGATATCAAAGCTGTCTGGCACAGTCTGGTGCAATCAGAATTACCTTGCATGGTTGTGTCTGATCTTACCAGGACCTTGAACAACAGGGAAAAGGTATAAAGGAATTTTCCCCCTTAATCCAGAACAAGGGCATCCAGGGGAACTGTGCCCCTGAGTGGAGGTCTGCAACAGAAGAGAGAAAGTTGGTGATTGGGGCTGCAAAGAGATCCATCTCTGGGGTGCCCCACCTGGAGACAATCACTTTCAGTAAGAAGGGGTCCAGGGTCTATTTGTGATGGCCCTAACAGATCCTGCTCAGGGCATCTGCTAGCACATTGTCCTTCCCTGGAAAGTGGAATGCCACTAAAGATACCTGCAGGGCATAAGCCAAAGACCATATTTTCATGACTTGTGCATAAGGCCATAGACCAAGTGCCTCCCTGCTTGTTGATGTACCAAATGGTGGTGGTGTTGTCTGTCCTGACCTGACCCACCTTGTTCTTTACTGAGTCTGAGAAAGCTTGCAGGGCCAGAAATACTGCCCTGAGTTCCAGAACATACGAACATATGAAGAAGCCAGCAGAAGCAGGTCATTTGGTCTATCAAGTCTGCTCATATTGCAGGGTCCTCAGCTTGAGCTAATGTCCATGCCCTCCCTCCCCATTCCTCCCTTCCTCCCTACCCATGATTCTTACCTTCCCCCATGCCTATCCCAGCCTCTCTTAAAGCTGCCCACTGTCTTCAATGAGATTACTCTTCTGGCAGCACATTTCAAGTGTCCACCACCCTCTCTGTGAAGCAGTGCTTCCTGACCTCCCTCCTAAACCTCCCACCCTCCAGCTTAAGACTGTGCCCCCAGTAGATATGCAGTAAATACTCCTGAGGGGACCAAATCCCTTGTGCTGTGGGGGCTCCTAAGTGAGCCCCCAGCCCAGGAGAGAGGCATCAGTGGTTAATACCACTGAATGAGTTTGACTGATGAATGGGACTCCTTGTCTGAGGTTGTCCTGGTCCAGCCACCATTGGAGAGCTTCGATCAGAGTCTGAGTTACTGGAATCAATTTGGTTAGAGGATCTCATTTCTGAGACTAAAAAGTCCTCAGATGGAACTGAATGTCTCTCATTTGAAATCTAGCTCCCTGTACCACAGCAGTGGAAGCTGCCATGTGGCCCAGGAGCTGAAGAAAATGTCTTGCTGGTCGAGACACCAGAAGGAGGAAAGAAGAAGCAAGGTCTGTAAGGGCCTTCACCCTTACCAAAGGAAGAAAAGTCTTTGCTTGAACAGTGTCCAACTCTACCTCTACGAAGGTAAGGAGTTGTACCGGTTCGAGAACTGACTTTGGTAGACTGAGAAGGAACCCTAGGGAAATGAGCAACTGTTGTGTCACTTACAGGTCTGCCTTGACTTGGTCTGGAGACTGTCCCACAATGAGCCAGTCATCCAGGTATGGTAAAATGGAAATTTTTTGTCTCCTGAGAAAGGCCACTACTACTGCTAGGCATTTTGTGAACACCTTTGAGGCTGATGTTAGGCCGAAGGGCATTGCTCTAAACTGGTAATGGCCTGAAGTCAATTCAAACCTGAGGTACTTTCTGTGGGAGCACCTGACTGGGATGTGAAAGTAGGCATCCTTGAGGTCCAGGGAAGCTAGCCAATACCCTGGCCTTAGAGAGGGAGGAATTACTCCCACAGTCACCATCTTGAATTCTGGTTTTAAAATGTGTTTGTTTAGATATCTTAGGTCTAGGATGGGCCGCCACTCCCCTGTCTTTTTCAGGGTAAGGAAGTATCTGGAATACAGACCCTGGCCCCTGAGCTGGGTAGGAACTCTCCACTGCCCTGAGGGCTAGCAGAGAGACACCTCTGCTTCAAAGCAGTGATTTTGGAAGGGTTTGCAGGTGGAAAAGACTTGGCCCTCAACCTTGGCAACTTTACAAATCTGAGAGCCAATCCTCAGCTTACCTCCAGGACCCACTTGTCTGAGGTAACAGACTTCACGCCTGGAAGTAGTAAGCCAGCCTGCCTCCTACTGGGATTGGGGAGTTGACCTGGGCTGACAAATCAGGGTGTCTGCTTGGCAGCAGGGCCCTAGACTGAGAAGAGGATGTAATCCTGCTCATCCCCTTTCTGCCTCTCTCTCTAAAGAACCCCCTCTGAGGAAAAGGAGAGGAGGCCCGTGCTTGGCAGAAAGGCCTTTGAAAGGACCCGCCATGCCCCTAGACTGCTGCCTTTGAGGAGTTGCCAGCCTTTCCTTGGCCTGTGCACTCCTGTAGGTGGTCTGGTATTCATCCATTCTCTTCATATAATTCTCCATCTGCTCCCCAGAGAATTATCCACTACAGGGAAATCCATGGCCGTAACCTGAGTGTCTCGTGAGAGGCTAGTACATCTGAGCCAAGCAAACCTCTGAAGAGACACAGATGTAGCCATGACTCTTGATGCCATATAATTTGAGTCCACAGCAGCATGAAATTGTATCTTGGATGCCTCAATTCCATCAGCAGCCACCTCCTCCAGCTCTTTGGCTAGCTGGGTGGAGGCCTGTTTAGCCAGTTCCAGGATCGTATCCCATCTGGACTTCTGGTGTATGGCTGTGTAGGCCATATAATTCACCTGTCTGAGTTCCAAGGAGGATGCCAAGTACTGTTTCTTGGCCATAGCATCCACCTTCCTAGAGTCTTTACCTGGGGGATGAGAAGATGAGAAGCCAAAGATTTGTTAGCCTTGTCACAGGCTGTAGCCTGCACTACCCCAACATGGCTGCATTGGTGGAACAAGAACTCTGTGCCTGAGCCTGAAAGCACACACCTCCTGTCCATTCTATTATCTACAGGAGGTAAGGAATTGGGTGTTTGGAGAATTTTCTGTGTCTGTTTCCCAAAAGATTTGTGGAGGAGAATAGACAACTTTTTGGACTCTGGGATGTCCATCATTTCCACAAAATTGGGCTCCTCTTGTTCCTCAACAGCTTCAACCAAGGGAAGCTGGAGGGTCTCAGCCACCTTTTCGTAAAACAAATAGCGGGGTGGGGACCCAGAAAGCCTGAGAGGGGAAACATTAGAAGGCCTGTCTGGGGAGATGTCCGGTTCAATGAGCTCATCCAGACCTTCATAGTCATCATCATCATCATCATCGTCATCCTGTTCTTCCTCCCCTTCACATTTTGGTTCATAAAATTAATTCAGAACATATTCCGGAACCAGGGGAACCGAACCAGGCGCCTACCAAAAGGTACCGGATCAGACAGAACTGAACGAGCAATTCTACAACAGAAGCACTCTAGATGGGGGGTTAATATTAGTCCTTTCACAGAAGAAAGGGTTCTGAAAGAACCTCTTAAAACTGAAGGTGGATAAAGCAATGGGGCCTGATGAGATTCACCCCAGGACTTTAAAAAGAACTAAGGGAAATCATGGGAGGATGGGGTGGTACCTGAGGACTGGAGGAGGGCAGATGTGATTCCCCTTCACAAAACTGGGAGCAAGACAGAGGCAGAAAACTACAGACCTGTCAGTTTGACCTCAGTGGTAGGGAAAATGATGGAATCACTTCTGAAGGAAAGAATTGTTGAGTACCTAGAGGCCAGTAGGGCACAGGACCCAAGGCATCATGGATTCACAGTGGGAAGGTCACATCAGACAAATCTAATTGATTTCTTTGACAGGGTGACCAAAGAAGTAGACCAGGGAGGGGTTGTGAACATGGCCTACCTAGACTTTAGCAAGGCATTTGACACAGTCCCACACAAAAGATTAATAAACAAATTAGCCAGCCTGGGAGTGGGTCCTAGGGTGGTAGCCTGGGTAAAACACTGGTTGGACAACAGGACACAGCGGGTAATAGTAAATGGAGTCCACAGTGAAGAAAGGAGGGTTAGTAGTGGGGTACCACAGGGTTCAGTACTGGGGCTAGTCCTTTTTAATGGTTGCAACTGCACTGAATTGCAACTGACTATTTCAACTGCTGACTACTGCTCCGGGGTCTAATGTATCCCAAGCAGAGTTATACAAGGATTAAGTATCAAATGCAGATGTAACACATCTCATAAGCAGTTTTATTTTATGCCAAAAAGTTGATAAACTGGGGCAAGAAAAAATCATATGTATCAGCGTGCCACTAGTTCTTGCACATCTTTGACATTTTTCATCCTATTCTTTGTTGAAGAGATGAAGCCTATGTGGAGTATAATGAGTCCAGTGAGCAGTATTAAATTGAATTTGCTGTAACTTAACAGATTGTAAGTTAGATGTATAAGCCATAATTATCTCATGCCACTGCTGATCTGTCAGGTTTACCCCCAATCTCTCTGCTACTTTTTAATTTTTTCCAGGTTATACTTTGATGTTTCCATTACTCTACAATATACAGTTGATAATAATTTCTTGCCTTCTTTATTTTGATTAAATAGTTCAATCAAAGATGAACTACCAAGCACTTTTTAATTTTTTCTTCGATTCACAAAATTCCGTAATTGCATATAATAGTAGCTATGGTTTTCAGGTAAATGAAATTCTAGGGCCAATTGTTCAACACTTTTTTTGATATAAGTCCCCTATTTGCTTTAACCCCTGCTGTTGCTAAAGTTTATAAAACGTATCAGCTTATGACAATGGAAACAAATAGTTTCCCCAAAATTGATTTAAACTCAATAATTGTTTCATGTTCATGAAACATTTTTTGAAGTTTTTGTCAGCAACAGTATGTTGTTCTAGTCATAACTGGAGTCTGAACTGGTAATTTCTTGACATCTATAGCAGAGAAAATAAGATTTATTAAGCTTGGATAATTTTTGTGTTTCTAATTCCATTTCTGTAATAATGGACGGGGGCTGAGTCCTGTTGTATCCATTCTCAAATTTGCATGCTTTGAGTAGCCAGGTAATACCAATGAAAATTTGTCAAAGCTAGACCCCATCTTTTCTTTAGGAAGAGTGAGAGTATTCCAGGCTATTCTGGGTTTAGCATGTTTCCAAATGAAATCCATCACCATCTCTCTCATTCTCTTAAAAAAAAAAAAACTGTTGGAATTTGAATAGCTAAAGATTGAAAAAGAAACAGCATACAGGGTAAAATTTTCATTTTTATTACATTGACCCTACGAATTACCGATAGACAGTTTTCCATTTTTAAATCCTGTTCAATATTTTGCAATAATTCCACAGAACTATACTTGTATATTTATTTATTTATTAGTTTTGTTGACCAGGTAAGCACACTAGATAAAACAATTGCCTATGTGCAGGTGTCAGAAAAAGGAAGATCATGCTGGTGGAAGACTTTAATCTACTGGATGTAGACTAGAGCTCCTACACTGTGGCATCAACAAGGAGCAGTATTTTTAAATTGGCACTACGTGATGCAGGCCTTGAGCAGTTAGTAAAGATGCCTACATGGGAGAGGGCAATCCTTGACATAGCACTTACTAACAACAAGCAGTTTTCAGGCGTAGAGCTGGGTAGCCATCTGGGCTCTAGTGACCATCACATGGTATGATATAAAGTCAAGAAGACTAGCCATACAAAGCAGAAGTCCTAGAACTTCAGGGAGGCAGATTTTAATCTCACGGAGCATACGGGGGTGGAAGAGTGTTGGGCAAGATTAAAAGGCAATAACCACTGCAACATCACATTGTATCAGGCAGATCAGCAAGACAAAGAAAAAAAACATCCACTTTGGTTCTCAAGAGAAGTAGCAGTCAGAGTTAAGGAAAAGAGGAAAGCCTTCAGAAGATACAAGGACTCAGGTAGTGACCTCAGTACTGAGGTATACAGGGAGAAGCTGAGGAAGATAGGAAAAGCTATAAGGGCTTTGATGGCCAAAACAAAAATAAGGATAGCACAGGGGGCAACCAAAGGGGACAAATCTTCTGCAGGTACATTGGAGAGAGGAGAAAAAGCAAAGGGGGATCGTAACACTGAAGAATGAAGATGGCACGCAAGCAGAAGACAAGAAAAAAAGCAGAAATCCTAAACAAGTACTTCTGCTCAGTGTTTACACAGGAGGAAGACAATAACAGACCAGCATTAACCAGAAAGTAAGTCACCACTGAGGGAGTAGACACCAGTTCATTCACAGAATGAGTCCTGGAAGAGTTCAACAAGCTGCGAGTGAACAAAGCAATGGGACCGGAAGGCATGCATCCAAGGATACTCAAGGAACTTGGAAAAGAATTAGCGGCTCCACTAGCCACACTCTTCAACAAATCTCTGGAAAGTGGGGTAGTCCAGAGGACTAGAAAAGTGCTACAGTGGTGCCACTGCACAAGAGCGGGAACAGGGATGAGGCTGGAAACTATGGTCGAGCCAGCCTCACCTTGATAGTAAGTAAGATGATGGAATTCCTTCTTAAAAGAGTGATTTCTGACTTTCTAGAAGTGGGCAGACGGGTGGACCCAAAGCAACATGGCTTTACTACAGGAAGGTCCTGCCAAACCAGCCTAATGGAATTCTTTGACTGGCTCACTAAAATGATGGACTGGGGAGCACAGTTGATGTGGTCTGTCTCGACTTCAGCAAGGCCTTTGACTCGGTCCCGCACAGAAGATTGATTAGCAAACTCAAGGGTATGGGAGTGGGTCACAAAATAATAGCCAGGGTGAGAAGCTGGCTAAATAGCAGAATGCAGAGAGTGTGGGTCAGCGGAGCATTATCAGGGGAGGGGAGGGGATATTGACAAATGGGGTTCCACGGGGGTCCGTGCTGGGACCAGTCTTGTTCAATGTGTATATCAGTGATGTTGCTGATGGTTTGGAAGGAAATGTGTATCTGTTCGCAGAAGACACAAAGATTTGCAGTAGAGTGGATTCACCAGAGGGGTTGCAAAAATGAAAAAGGACCTGTTAAGATTGGGAAGATGATCACAAGACTGACAGCTGAAGTTTATTTATTTATGTTATTTATTTATTGAGTTCTGGGAATTACAGCCCTTTGAGTCATATATTCCTTTACAAATGCTCTGCATCATCGGACAAGACAGGCATGGCAAAACAAAATGGTTGTTACAGCAACAGGTGATAGATGAGATAAGATTACTACTGGGCACTTAAACGTCGATGTAAGAAAAACAGTTATACACCATGGTAAACAATCAGAAAGTATAAGCCCCCACCCTGCCTTTTGCAAATGACAGCTAGTATGCTGTTTGAATCTGACAGCAGGACCAGGTGGGGACCTGGTTCTAGGGAGGAATAGGTTACTCCGCACAAGGGCTAGGTTTGGCTACTCTGCACAGGGCACCCAAGTAATTCCGAACACAGGAAGCAATAACTGTAATGTCCAATACCAGGAATGGGATTCTAAAGTGTGGCTTTATTCACATCCAAGCAGAACAAACAAAGAATAGACGGACCTCCAAGGGGCTACACTTCTGGTAATGCAGATTAAAAAGAATCAGAAACACTTCTTCAACCCTTCAGCCCTCAGGCTCTGAACCAACCAGGCACACAGCCCGGACTTGCACATTGCTTTGGGCACACAGCCCGAACTTGTACACTGTTTGCGATTCCCAGGCTTGCCTCCCTTGCCAGCCACTCGAATACCTTCCATTTGTCATGGAAACATTTGTTGGTGGCTCCCTAAACCACCTAAGAGCACCTCAGCTCTATCATGGAAACTTCTTTTTAATCCCACATCTGGGTACTTTCCTCAGGCACTGGCCAAGTACCTGAGGCCACAGAGCAAATTCGTAGAGGTGAATTTGGTTACTACCAATGGGGGGTCTCCCACTTCTTGCTTCCACAATTCATACCCGGCCATTTCTGTGGACATTAAACATCGCTTTCTGTAAAGCTTGGCAATGTAGATAATGGGTAAATGTATGTCACATTTCCTCTACTTGTCTTGCTTTCCCATTGTGCTGGACTTGAACATACTTTTACTTGGCTTAGCCCATTGCTCTAGGCCTCCCACTGATTTAGCAGTCCAATCCCCACTTTACTTTACTCTTTGTGCTGGACTTCAACATACTTGAATTAACTGCCAATATCTATTACACTAGACCTCCTACAAATTAAGTAGTCCAATCCCCACTTTCCAACAGTTCAGGTGAAAACATAGGTCCTATGTCAGAGCGAACTCGCCCTTTGGTTGCAGGTGCCCACAGGCGATTCCTCACAGGAATTTCTTTTCACAGCTTCTGGTGCCACAGCACAACTTGAAATAAAGGCAGCTTCTTCCTTAGCTGGAACCAGGAGGATTGCCCCTGGAAGACAGGCAAACTCTTCCATCCCATCCCCTCAGGGATGGGGCACATGGACCCGTAATAGCAGTCTCCACCACTTCACAAACAGCTCACTGTGTTCCTCTTTTGGTGGAAACACACACCTCCCTTTATAGTAGCTCTATGACAGAGCTTTAGACTCTGAGAGCCTATCCACAGACTGCTGTGCTGCTCCACTCTTCAAGACTGCACACACACAGACTCTCTCCCACACTCACTGTTCAAAAAGTCCAAACATTCTATCCTAACTCCCGACTGTAGATTCCAGTGTGGCTCATGCAGCTGTGAGAGTTCTAAGGTGAAGTCATCCCTCAGTCTCAGCTGAGACTGAGAACAGAGTGAGACAGTGTGAAATCCATTTAACTGGAGTTTCACAAGCTGCCTTCCCTGCCTACCACTAGGTCTTACTGGGATTCTAGTAACCCCGGGTAACAGGGGGGTTACCTCAGCAAAACAGTACAGTTAAGGACATTTAACAGACAGTGAGGATGGAAGTAAGGGAGATCAGAATGGGGGGGAGTGGAGAGTATTTGTCCAGCAGACATTATCATAAGAAGAGAATTAGGGGGAAGTGTGAAGAAAAGGGAAAAGAAAAAAACACAGAGGTACGAGGCAGGTGCGAAGAGAGGGGCTACAAGCAGTCACAGCTTTTGGTGGCCAGAATATGGCCATGCAGGTAGATTTTAAAAGGGCCCGGTCTTGGCTCAGTGAACAGAGGAACAGGGAATGCATTCATCCAGAGAGGGATGTGGTACTTGAAGGAGCTCTGGGAGGCAGAGGTCTTGTAGAAGAGGAATTGGAAGGTGGTGTTGAGTTTAACACGAAAACGTACAAGGTGATGCATATGGGAGAGAAGGACCCAGGGGCAGAGTACTGTCTAGGAGGACAGAAGCTAATAGCTACAAAGCTGAAGTGCAATCTGAAGTCATCATCTCTGACAATTTAAAGATGGGAAGCAATGTCAGAAGGTGGTACAGAAGGTGAGTGGCCTCTGGGGTTGTATAGAGAGAGACATCAATAGCAGAAGGTGTGAGGTGATAATGCCACTGTATATGTCACTAGTGAGGCCCCACCTGGAGTACTGTGTCCAGTTCTGGAGGCCCCACCTCAAGAAGGACATCAATAGGTTGGGGACAGTTCAGAGAAGGGCAACTAAGATGATTCATGGCCTACACCATAAGATGTACAGAGAAAGACTGAAGGAACTAAACCTCTTTTCAGTGAAACAAAGGAGGAGGGGGACATGATTGAGACCTTCAAGTATTTAAAGAGTATCAACAAAGTACAATCACAGGACTGCTTTCAGATTAGCAGTTGCAGTAAGACTAGAGGCATGACATGCGACTGGGGGAAGTGTCTGCAGTAATAGTAGAAAGAGCGGAGGACCCATACAACAGACTGTTTCAGGAGGTGGTGGAAGCAAAGACATTCACGTTGTTTCAGCTGCAAGGGACAGACATGTCAGTAAGTTAACAAGCAATTTCAAGTTGGGGGTAGGAAAATAACATGGGCAGACTAGATAGACCTTGTGGTCCTCATCTGCTGGCACATTCTATGTATGTATCTATGACCTCCATTCCCAGCTGAAAGACAAGGTCTAATGAAGGGCCATGACTATTTATTTTTTATTTATTTAAGTCTAGGATTACAAAGTACCTTTGAGTCAAGGCTCTTTTACAAAGGTTCCACATCAGTAAGAACAGACAACACAGGATATGAAGTTACAGAATAAAACAATAATGACACTGATGATTACAACAGATTGGTGGGTGGGTTATAGGTACAAGTACATGGTACACTAGGTATATTAAAACGGAGGTGGGAGAGAAGAGGAGGGTATGGGACAGAATATAGCGGCCTAGACGGCCTTGTCAAGACAGAGCAGTGGTGAGTGCATAAGTTGGGCATGGAAAAAAGTCAAGAAGTGCTACGAGTGGGGTAAACATGGGCAGTGGAGGGTAATGGCAGCAGCAAAAAAGGAGAATTGCTCAGCTAGGGCAGTCACAGGGAGGGAGTGATGGAGCTTCTTCTTGAAGGCGCCGAGAGTTGGTGAGGCAGAGATGTCACTGGTAAGATTATTGAGCCAGCTTGGGGCCCTGTATGCAAATGACCTTTGAGCTTGTGTTGTACGACAATGAGGGATTCACAGTAATTGAGGTTTTGAGCTTCTGGTGTTGCAGTTGCTGACTATGGTCTTGAGAAGGAAGCAGACCCTTGGGGGGAGCATTTCCCATCATTATTTTCTTGGCTGTGATGCAGGTTTGATACTTTAGTCGGTTGTTGAGTTGCAGCCATCCAGTTTGAGAGTAGAGGTCACAGGTATGGGTGAGACAGTGGGCTCCAGTGATGAGACGACATGCTTTATTTAGGGAGGTAGCAACACGTTTGAGTGTGGAGGCAGTGGCAGAGCCTTAAACAATGAGTCCATAGTCAATAACACTCACAGTGGAGCTTTGAATGGCAACAGACGGTGCTTCAGGGGTTGGATGTTTTTGGTGATGGAACAATAGGCCCAGCCTGGTATTTGCTGTCTTAGCAACATTATAGATATGGGCAGCATAGGAGAGTTTAGAATCAAGGGTGATGCCAAGATATTTGATGGTATCAACTTGCTCAAGGGTGAGTCCTTGTTTAGTATTCACAGTGAGGCGATACTGTTTATTTTTGTTTTGTTTGCTACTGAAAAGCATGGCCTTAGTTTTTTTCTGGTTTAGTATCAGTTTGTGCTGCAAGAAACAGTTTTCTATGGATGTGAAACCCCGTTGGAGATTTCCTTGCAGTTTTTCTGGATCTTGATGGGAGGCAAGTATAACTGCATCGTTTGCGTAGAGTATAATTTGCTCTGGACAAGCGTCCAGCAGTGTGTTCAGGAATAGGCTAAAGAGGAGAGGGCCCATAATCGACCTTTGTGGAACACCAGAGAGGACCAATCTGGCATCAGAGAGCATTTCAGCTATTTTTACTCTTTGGGATCAGTTGTCTAGGTAGCTATTGAACCAGTCAACTGAATCGGGTGACAGTCCAGCCTTCCTTAGTTGGACAAGCAGGAGACAGTGGTTAACGGTATCAAGGGCCTTAGACAGAGCGATGAAAGCAGCCCCTGTTATTTTACCATCGTCCAATGAGTGGTGAAGAAATAAATTACTTACCATAGTAATCTCTTTCTTCCCAGTGATGCTCAGATATTCATAACTTTGTGCAGTCAGCCTGGTGGGTTGGACTGCCGGAAGATGGAACACATGCAAATGATGGAATTCTTGCACATGAGCATCTTTCAAATACTGCTCTACCAGCTGTAGTGTTCTCACCACTTTAGATTTTCTCTCCGCCTGAAAGTCAGGTCACTCGAGTTACTGTTGTCCTCTTCTGTGGTTTCATCAAAACCATAAGTATATTTAATTTCTTTTACTGCCTCTACTGATTGTCAGTTTAGATCTAGTTTATTATTAAAGTAGTTGATTTTTTCTCAGTTCCTTGGCTCAGTGAATTCTAGCAGTGCTGTGACCTTTTTAAATCCATGTAGCTGCTTGCACAGGATGTCTTGTATGTCTAGGAATTGGTAAGCTGGTCAGCCACAATACGCTCTAGGGCCTTGAGAGTGGCAGTAGGATGGAATTGGACGGAAATTTTCATGGGCAGTTTTGACACCACTTTGTGTATAGGAGTCACAGGGCCAATTTCCATTTGTCCGGGAACTGACTGAGGCTAAGGGAGAGGTTAAAAATCTTAGTCAGGGTCCTGAGGACTTCTTCCAGGGTGAGGGATAAAAGTTTGAGGTCAACTGAGTCACTGCTGGATCTGGACTTGGTAATAGCTTTAGTAATATAGGTATGGACCTGGTACATCTTGACTGATTTAAAGTGAAAGAGAGGGCGGTCAGTGGGGGCATTGGAGTGTCATCCTCTCTGAAGAAATCAGGAAGAAGTACAGAGCTACGGTCAGTGAAAGCAGCATTAAACGTGTCAGCAATGATTTTCTGGTCTAGTGTGGTAACACCATCAATGCAGAGCATGGATGGGGAATTTTAGACTTCTTCCCAGTGACTTCTTTAATGTTGTTCTAGAAATCTCTTCGTTTCCCAGGAATTTGTGAGACCGCTCTTGAAATGGGCAGAATTCATTTGCGGATGGCTTTGGTGCAGCCATTTCAAGCACTTATAGTTACAGATGTCTATTTGCCTCCCAGATTTTTGAGCTAATTCCCAAAGATGATCCCTTGCTTTTAGACTCCTTAGGACGTCCCCTGAGAGCCAGGGGTTACAGAGGGCTTTTACTTTACGCTTTTTAAGAAGTGCGAATTTGTTGCAGGCTCCATTAAAGGTTTTGATAAAGTGGTCCAGGGCGGTGTTTACATCAGTTGCAGTGAAGATTGGTGACCAGTCCAGTTGAAGGAGGTGGGTTTTGAGAGGAGTTAGATGGCCACGGGGCAAGACTCTGCTGGTTATGGTTCTCGGGGGTGGTTTGCTGAATTTATTGGACCAGGTGCAGCCAACAGGGGAGTGGCCACTGATTATGTCAGGGAGGACAGTGGTGTTGGAGATCCAGGAAGGATGGCTTGTAAGGATCCAGTCCAGAAGGGTGCTGGTGCCCATTTTATAGTTCTTCCTGGTAGGGGAGTCAACCATCTGGGTGAGATTTGCCACTGCTATAGAATTCCTATGCGTCGCTGCCCCTGCAGCAGGCCAATTTATATTAAAGTCCCCAAGAAGGATGGACTCAGTGTCCGGTGGGAGAGACCTGACAAAGTCCAGAGCTGTGTTTAGGCCACACCCTTGCTCTTTTGGGGGAATGCAGATTATGACAACTGTGAGGGCTTTGTTGTAGGCACCAAGGAGGATTTTGATAGGAAGAATCTATGCCACACTAGTTTGGGGAACCGTGCTAACGTGGTGACACATGATTGTATCCTTTAGGTATAATGGGCACCTCTACCTCTTTTAGTTATCTGGTCAAGCCAAAAACATTGTACCCTGGGAAGGCGACAGCATGATCTGGGACAGATGGAGAAAGCCAGGTTTTAGCAATACCTAGGATGTCCAGACAGTGTTGGCTAGCAAAGACTGAAGGGCATCAATTTTGTGCAGGACATTACAAATGTTTAGCAACATGATAGAGAGTGCACCAGTGTGCTTTTCAGGTTTGGTACTTTAGTAGGAGTTGGGCCTGGATTAGGGTGGGACGTTGCTGGATAACAGCAGAAGAAGAAGCACAAGCTTCATGGTACACAGGCGTAGTTCATGAATCGTGTGCTTTCACCTTTGTGCCTGGTGAGCGCGTGGTTCACTGATGTGTATCAAGGGTGAAAGCATGGGTAAAGGGTAAGAGCAGTGTGGGTGAAGGAGGGGGAACCAAACCCATAGGTGGGAGAGGGTAGTTCCATAGGAGAAGGCTGTTCCCAGAGCAGGAAACTAGGTTCTTGATGTAGGGTCCCTAGGTGTTTATACCTAGGAGCAAGAAGGAAGCTTTTTGGGATGGAGGGGAAGCAGGCACTGGGAGGGTGTAGTAGAGGAAAGAGGGGAATAAGGAAGAGGAGAAGGGGGATCAGAGTATGAGTACAGTGCATGATTAGCAGTCAGAGAGGATGGCAACAGAAAGATGGCACAAGGAAATGGTAAGGTGAGAAAAGAAAGGCAGAAATGGCAAGTGAGTAGGAAAAGTGCAGGGGTGCACTGCAAAAGGTAAAACACTGTAACACAGTGGGACTGAGATGTCAGGAGTGAGGGATTGGGTGAGCAGTAGTGAAAGATAATAGAGGGGGAGGGACAGGCAAAGGCACCCAATAGAAGAAACGAAGAGGGGAGGGGCAAAAAAGGGGCGTGGAGTACATCTATTTAATAAAGGTCGGAGGAGGTGGGCATAAAATTTTGGCCGCTACCACTAGCAGTCAATGGGTGCAGCAGCCCCGGGTCAGGAAGGCTACAGCAGACCAATGTCTGCACAGGAAAAAACACAGGGTCCAATCAGAGCGCACTGCAGTGAGCTATAGCCAATGGCAGCAGCTCACAGCAGCCCCGGTGAGTCCAAGGGTCTTACCCGACTTTTGTCGATCTCAGGCCGGCCAAGAGGTTTGCGGTTTGTTGGCAGGGAGTGCCGAGCTGCAGCCGATCCAGCAGAGGGCTCATAGCCCAAGAGTTTCAGGCGGTTCTGGAGGAGAGAGAGAGACAGAAATAGGGAGATTAGCAGTGGGAGGGCAGCAGAGACAAAGGGAGGTGACGAGGGAGCTGAAATCGTGGGGTGGAGAGCTAGGCGCCGAAGATGACAGACAGGAGATTGTTGGGGGGGGCGCAGCAGCAAGGGCAGTTGTTACAAATAACAAAGCAGTGCCTGGCGCCACGGGGGAGATGACAAATTTAGAGGTTAGACAACAGGGGAAAACAGCAGGCTTTACAGGGAGAAAAGCAGGCTTCAGAGGGAGAGAGGGAGAGCAGGCTTTCGAGGGAGAGAAAGCAGGCTTTTAGAGGGGGATGTAAGTGGTGGGAAGGGGTGGTTCAAGCCCTGAATGCCACAGGAGAGAGAGGGGGAAAAAAAAAAGAGACAGTTAGGAAATTACGCACAGTTCACAGGAGAGCAGCAGTATCTTAAAAGAAAAACAGTGCAGGAGAGAGCTGTGATTACTTTAACTATCAATGCAGAAAAAGAGCTGCCATACAAAATAACTTTAGAAAACCAAACAGTGCAGCAGAGTCAGCGGAATCGGCTCAAATACAACTGAGACAGAGTAATTAGAATCAGAAAAAAAGGTTCAGGCAGAGCAGCTCATAGCTGGCTGTAAAATTTCGGCTGCTACCACTAGCAGTCAATGGGCACAGCAGCCCCAGGTCAGGAAGGGTTCAGCAGACCAATGTCTGCACAGGAGAAAACACATGGTCCAATCAGGGCACACTGCAGTGAGCTACGGCCAATGGCAGCAGCAGCCCACAGCAGCCCCGGTGAGTCCAAGGGTCTTACTCAGTTTTCGGCGATCTCAGGGCGGCCAGAAGGTGTGCGGTTTGTCGGCAGGGAGTGCTGAGCTGTGGCCAGTCTAGCGGAGGGCTTGTAGCCCAAGAGTTTCAGGCGGTTGCAGCTTTTGCTGATCTCAGGGTGGCCAGGAGGTGTGCGGTTTGTCGGCAGGGAGTGCCAAGCCATGGCCGGTCCAGCGAAGGGCTCGTAGC
Organism: Neoceratodus forsteri; assembly: GCA_016271365.2. Classification (NCBI taxonomy): domain Eukaryota; kingdom Metazoa; phylum Chordata; order Ceratodontiformes; family Ceratodontidae; genus Neoceratodus; species Neoceratodus forsteri. The sequence continues at coordinate 11,582,488 of JADMNL010000038.1, forward strand.
CCAAAAGTTTCAGGTGGTTCCGCCTTTCGTCAATCTCAGGGTGGCCAGGTGTGTGGTTTGTCAGCAGTGAGTGCCAAGCCACGGCCGGTCCAGTGGAGGGCTCATAGCCCAAGAGTTTTAGGTGGTTCTGGCTTTCGTCGATCTCAGGGTGGCCAGGAGGTGTGCGGTTTGTCAGCAGGGAGTGCTGAGCCATGGCCAATCCAGCGGAGGGATCGTAGAAGGGGTTGAAGAGGTAGAAAACCTGTGTCCCTGGGAAGTTATTTGGGGCCATGCTTACAATGAACAGGTGCTGCTGTGTCCTTTGTGGTGGTAGATGTGGATGTTGGTACACATTGGCCAATGCTGCCAGCCTCCACGGTGGCCATTACATGTACACGTTGCTGTTCTTCACATGCCTATCCCATACTCAACATGTTGACAGGTCCACACAACCATTAGCCTATGGTGGCCCATCTCTGTACTGTATACCAGCAGGAACTGTGCACAAGTGACTGACACCCTCCATAATATAGTGCTGCCATGTCACGGCACCTCTGCATTGCTGCAGCAAGGGTCATGCCGATGGTGTGTGGTGGTCCTCCTCCCATGTGCCGTACTGTTGGATGGATTGCTTTAAGGTAGTGCTATTTGGCACCATGCACATAGTATGTTACCAGTTGCCATGTCCCATCATGCACTGCTGCACAGTGTGTGGGTGCTTGGAGTGTAACATGCCCTCAGATCCATGGTGGGCTCACATGATGCACTGTGTAGGGTCCTACTGAGTCATAATGTCATACGCTTAATAGCATACAGCATTGTGGCTAACCGGGAACAGCACTATAATTCAGAGTGAGTGGAGCAATACTGTTAATACTGCTGTACACGGTATTGCACCACTCGCACTGTCCCAGGCAGTGGATAAGACCTCTGCTGGGATGAGGCTCTGCAGGGCAGCTGCCATGGCGCAATGGACTGAGCCACTGCACCAAGGAGCACAGGAGAGAAACAAACTCTGGAAAATGGCAAGAAAAAACAAGAATGCAAATGACTGGATGATCTTTAGGAAAGCCAGGAATAGATGCACCAAGAAAGTTAGGGATGCAAAGGCTGCCTTCTACTTGGCCGAGCTCGACTCCTCCTATCATAATCCTGCTAGGTTTTGGGGTACCATCAAGGGTATGGTGAGGCAGGACGCTAACACCTCCCTTCCAACTCAATTACACAACAGTTATGGCCCTATCACTGGCAAAATGGAAATTCTGGACGCCTTCAATAACCACTTCACAACGGCTGGCCTTGCCTTTGACACCTCTCCAGCTAACCTGCTGAGGGAACAATTAAGCTCCCATTACACTGGTGGTCAGAGAGCTGACTCTTCCTTCAGCTTCAAATCTATACTGTTGAAGCAAGTAGAGGACCTATTATGGCAGCTGGATACCAAAAAAAGCGCAGGGGCAGACTCTCTGGACCCCTACTTTCTAAAGATTGCGTCCCATGTACTTGCAGTCCCCCTAACACATCTCTTTAACCTATCTCTAAACTCTGGTTCTATTCCCACACTGTGGAAGACAGCCCAAGTGGTTCCCCTTCTAAAATCAGGCGACCCTATGGAACTTAATAATTACAGGCCCATTTCCATTCTACCAGTGCTATCCAAGATGCTGGAGAAATTAGTGAGTAACCAGTTTAGGGAGTATCTTGACAATGCTAACCTCTTAAATCCAGCTCAATCTGGATTCAGGGCCAAGCATAGCACTATCACTGCACTAGCCAAGGTCACAAACGACTGGCAAACCGAATTAGATAAAAAGAATAATGTCTGTGCAGTATTTCTGGACCTGAGCAAAGCATTCGATACTGTGGACCACGAGCTTCTACTATCATCCCTGCACTCCCTTGGCCTAGATCCACCCTCCCTTAAGTGGTTCAGATGTTATCTCACCGGTAGGTCACAGCAGGTAAAAGCTGAAGGTGACCTATCCCCATTAAAACCACTGTTAAGAGGAGTCCCCCAAGGTTCTATCCTGGGTCCTATCCTTTTTGCCATTTATATAAATAATATTGATTCAACCATCACCAATTCCTCTGTACACCTCTTTGCTGATAACACTGTTTTGTATGTCAGCAACCCTTCGCCTGCAGCTGCTCGTGAAATCCTACAAACAGAATTCTCCTTGTTACAATATCAGCTACTTGAGAAAAAGCTTCTGTTAAATGCAAAGAAAACTAAAGCAATGATGTTCACAAATTAAAGCTCCACCAGCACCTCCTCTTCAATCATTCTCCCCCAGCTATGCACTATACTTGGAGAAAACCTGGAGTATGCAGAAAACTTCAAATACCTAGGTGTGTGGATTGACAACAGACTCGACTTCACTCATCATTTAGAAGAACTGCTAAAAAAGCTTCACCAAAGGCTTGGCCTTCTCTATAGATTAAAACCCTTCCTAAACAGAGATTCAAAGATGAGGTTAGTCCAGACCATTTTTCTCTCAGTTGTTGACTATGCAGACTTCCTTTATAGTCACTGCCCCATCTCCTACCTACACAAGCTGGATACCTTATATCATAGAGCAGTAAGATTCATTACAGATCTGCCATCTAATACCCATCATTGCTCTCTTTATGCTGCAGTTGGATGGGTTTCCCTTCACCTCAGAAGGAACAGAAATGCAGCCCTATGGACTTACAGAGCGTTATCAAAAAAACTTCCAAACTATATTTTGGACTGCTTCACCCAGACCATTCCTAGCTCCTATGCCCTAAGAAGCAACAACATCATCCTGCTCAAATTGCCCAAATTCAACACCAGGCTAGGGAGGGCAGCAATCAGCTATTCTCTAGCTATAGCATGGAACACCCTACAAAAATCCCTAAAACTGTCCAATATTATTCCATTTGCATCCTTTAAACAGCATTGTACAGTCTTCTTCACAGAGAAATGCAGTTGTTACCGCTAGAGCTAGCTTTGTCATCTCACAATCTCCCTCCCAAATATTAACCATATATGGCATAATCCTTCCAGGCAGACACCCCATCTTATGGCACCCAGTAATACCTTCACCATCCTAGTATTACATTATGCTGTGTGTTTGCCATGGCCCCTCCACTGGGATATGTATATACTGTATATACTGTAAATATTAGTTTAACTTTCCTGTAACCGATTATCATGTGAATTTACTGTACATCACTGTGTTTATAAACGTTTTTTCCCCTGTATGTATAACTGTTTTATATAATTATATGATGTATCTGTTGTGTATCAACTGTTGAACCTTGACCTTATCAGGTCCATCTTGTAAATGAGCCTTGCTCAATGATGTTCGCCTGAATAAATAAAGATTTGATGATGATGATGATGATGATGATGATGATGATGATGATGAGGAGGAGGAGGAGCTGCGTCTGGGACTGGGTTTTATTCCCGGTCCAAGAAACTTTTTTTTTTTTTTGCACTTTGTGCAGTTTTGACTTGGACCCCCCCAGAGTTGAGAATCCTTATTGGGTGGGGTTTGGAGGGCACAGCCCCATAACAGAGGGTGCGGGGAGCAGAGTCCCCCCATGCAAAAATGAATTATGATGCATTGAAAAATCAAGCTGTATTGGCAGCGAAATTTTTGCATGCAGCATAACGTCTTGTGACATTATGACCCTGTGCCGTGCAGGGCACTCACCGCATGGTATTTGCTACACACTGTTGCCATGGACAGCTCAGGTAAAGTGTGTAGTGATCAGATTGGCCATGATGCATTGTCCACGCGCTGCATGCTGTTCACATTGGCCACCTGGCAGTGGTCTGACCGTGTGTTGGTCATCCTCTGCACCTGCACTGTTTTCCTTGGTGTCTGTGTCAGGCTCAGGCATTGGTACCTGCTGTGCAATGGCAATGTTGTGCAGTACACACCATGACACCATGATCTTGCAGGCCATTTCAGGCATCTACAGCAGTGCCTCCCCAGACTGGTTTATACACCGGTACTTCATCTTCAGAAGGCCATACAGCAGTGCCCTCCAGACTGGTTCATACACCGGTACTTTATCTTCAGAAGGCCAAATGTTCACTCTATTACAGCTCTTGTTACTGCATGTGTCTCATTGCATGTAGTTTGGGGGTCCTGATTGGGGATGCCTGACAGATGTCATCAGCCTTGGTAGCTGTGGGTAGCCACTGTCACCTGTAGGGTGAGTTGAACATGGTTATTAGTACATGGCATTCATCTCTTGCATCATTTGTCACACTGTATGGGTGTTGTGCGTGGGCAGGGTGAAGCATGTCTGACTGCACTGTGGTGTCCATGCCTGGTGCCATGTGCTGGCTTTAACCACTATGTCTCCAATGCTCACTTGTGTCAGCATGTGTGTATTGCATCCATGGTTCACCCCTGCCATTCAGTTTTGCTCTGGCACACATGTAACAGCTATGTATGCAGGGGCAGTTATGCCAAGTGTTGGTCACCGCACACTACTGCAGTCGTGAGCTGTGGTGCATACCCAGGCATTGTGTGTCTACTCCTGCTGCCAACACGGCAAGCTGGCCGTTGCTGTAGACCCACCTTTTAGCCATCCATCAGACAGTGTACCATCTTCAAATGCCTCTCTGACACCACTCTTGCTGAATATGAATGAGTCATAGCAAGACCCTGGATATAATGCTCCCATATCCGGGGTGCAGCACTTACAGTCACTGACTACCTTCATGGTCATTGAATGGTAAACCTTATGACTGATGTATGAACTGAGATCCACCAGGGGTGCCCATATGGCAATGTGGGTGAAGTCTATAGCACCCAGCACATGTGGTATGTTTGCAGTTCCATAAAATCACTGGGTGACCTGTAACTGCTCTTGTGGGTATGTAGGGAACTGGATGTACCATTGGGACAGGGTTACTTGTGAGTCTATGACCTGTTGTAGGCACTTGTTCATGAAGCCTGTGAGATTCCTACCATATTACTACTGGGGGACTGCAATCCAGCACTGGCCAGTATCCAGGGTGCTGCACACACTCTAACTTGGACAGGTATGGTGTTCCCTCACTGTGTTCTGGTGTGTGCGCTCATCACCACCATCAGACCTTGTGGAGTCAAACCCCTTAAAGGGTGCTACTGGACCAACTCCATATGGGCAGGTCTATTTGGAGGGGGCCATGAACAAAAACCTCACAGTTTGGAGGTCCGACAATGCCACCAGCTCCACCCAAGGTCAAATACCTCTATTCCCAGCAAGAAGACGAGGTCCAATGAATGGCCATGAATATTGGTTGCAGAGGTAAAGCCTGTGTTAGACCCAACAAACACATTAGTTGGAGAAAGTACTGGCCAAACAGTGAGAATTTGTCATCAACCCAGGCATTGAAGTCCCCCAGAATAATCCATCTGGTAGGTTCCACTAACAGTTTGATGACAAAGTCCGCGACTTCCTGCAGAAATTCCTCTCCTTCCCTGGTGAATGGTAGATGGGAAGTTTCCTGCAACCTACACCTGCAAACCCTGAACAGCTACACATTTAAAGGCCCTTATTGATCCAACCGGGATGACTGTGAGACTCAAGTCTGATTTAAAACAAATGACCACTCTCCCCACAACATCCATTCTCGGGCAGTGTACCACTGAGTACCCAGCTTGAACAGCCAATTCCAGTACAGGGTTTGCACTTTCATCCAGCTAGGTATCACTAATGCAAGCCAGATCAGATGTAGCAACAAGATTGGCAATAATTGCATCTTTTTTCAAATTTAGTAAACTTTATAGAAACACACTGAAACAAGGTACAATAATCACCATAAACAGTAAAGATCATATAAGGTAATGCTAATTGAATTAGACAGAAACAATCCCAGACGGTGTGCATTATAGTTAATAATATGCAAGGCCCCGAGTTTTCCGCAATTCCACAGCCACGGCAAACCGCGGAATTACCCATGGAATTTGTGGTCACCTGCAGAATTTGCAGCCACCCGTGGAATTCGCGGCTGCCCCAGGAATAAACCTTACTCCTTTGCCGACAGGAGTGCCCAATCCCCCGTCAGTTCAACTGCCCCCCCAAACATGCATATGCCATGCTGGGAGCCCACCCTAGTGTGGCAAAAGTCTCCTTTGCCAACAGGGGTGCCCAATCCCCTGTCAGTTCCACTGCCCCCAAACTGCCTGGTGCCACACTGGGAGCCCACCTCAGCGTGGCAAATGTCCCCCATTGTATTTAAAGTAAAAAAAGACCTGAAAGAAAATGTCCACACATCTCTTTGGCCCCCACACCAACCCCGCACCCACCTCTGTGTACTTACCTTCACACCCCTCAATTCTATACTTACCTCTGAGCCCAGTGTAATGATCTTCGTGGAGTGGGAACACGTCTGTACTCTTCAAAGTTGACCGCGAACTGAAGAAATACCGGTAAGTTGTATAATGTCATAAATTTTATTTTTTCAACTTTGATGCATATATCGGCCATTTTTGGGAATTTCTTTTTTACCAGATTTTCAACATAGGGTTTTTGGGGGCCTACATTATAAACTGTGACACTGTCATTTTGTTATTCGGTCCTGAAAGGTGATTTTGCAGTCACTGCGCGGAACCACCTTTCAGGACCAATTAACAAAACGACAGTGTCACAGTTTATGAGATAGACCCCACAAAACTCTATGTTGAAAATTTTGTAAAAAAATTCCCCAAAATGACTGTTTTACGAGTGTGCATTGCGCAGTTTCTACACATGCTCGTAACTTCGAGTATTTTTAATATTTTCACTCCAGATTTTCAGCATTGCCATTATACCACACCTCCTTATGAACAGTATAACTGTCATTTTTTACATCTCACCCAAAAATGTGTTTTCGCACATGTACCACGCAGTGGCATTGTTGGTTTGCGAAATCAATGTTTTAGACAGATTAAGAAAATCACAGTGACACTGTTTATGATCAGAGGTCTTAAACTAGCTATGTGTAAAATTTGGTGACAAATGTCCATAAAATGACTGAGTTACGAGCACGCATTGTGTCAGACATGGCATAAAACAAAGAAAAAATGGTAACAGTAAGGGTAAAAATGTGGCGCAGAATTGCCGCAGAAATTGGTGTCGAGTGCAGCAGAAGTTCTGCAACAGAACTTTGCTCCAATGTGCCTCAGAAAAATCGGGGCCCTGATAATATGTCAGCCTACCCCCCAACCCTTCCCCAGAAGGAAAGAAGAGAGTATGCATTTACGCAGCAAAATATAACAACCTCCCTGCCCCCCTCCCACCATGATTGGAAGAAAGATATGATACTGTAGAGAAGGAAGAAAAAAAAGAAAAAGAGAAAAGAAGGAAAAACTAGATGAGAAAGCCTGACATAATTTAATAATATGTAAAAGAAAAGCTATTTAAGTTTTGATCAAAGGATTCAAAGCATCAATAAGACTTGTAAGGGTTTCCAAGCACAGTTAAAAGTTATTAATCTGCCAGCCATGCTGGCTCTAAGATGCTCAGCCTGTAAAACAAACAGGATCTCCCTACACCACTCCAAAAATTGTGGCATCCTTTGGTCTAACCAATGCCAGAGAGTGACTTGCTTTGCACATACCGAGATCAGAACCATATGGGATCTCTGTTTTCCCATTAGGGCATTAAAGTTGTCCCCCAGATAGCAAACGTCTGGGGAAATAAACACCTGAAAGACTCAATAAGGGATCTAAACAAGAACAAATCACTTTCCAGAGGGGTGTCACTCTTTCACAGGACCATAAAATGTGGAGAAGAGTGCCTTGTTCTTTGCCGCATCTGGAACAGAGATTTGTTGGTAGTTTACTCATTGTATGCGATTTAACCAGAGTGTAGTAAAGATTATGTAAGATTTTTAATTGCACAAACCGGTATCTGACCCTCTTAATTAAAGTATAAAGATGTTTCCAGATAACTGACCCATCCCTGGAAGGATTAGAGGTCAGAAGAGTTTGGTCCCAATAGAAGAACTTTGGGCCCTCACTAGCAGCTAAAAGGTCTCGCAGAGTGCAATAATAATACGAAACACAATTGGAATTAGGAGATTTTGAATGAGAGGAATAATCAGGCTACCAAAAGGGCTGAGTCAGGGGTCACTGCCAAAAAATTGAGTGAGCATGTGAGATAACTGGAGGTCTTGGAAACATTCTGAGGCAGGCCAGTGAAATTTGATGCAGACATCCTGAAAATGCAACAGTCTATGATTAACAATAAGGTCACTAATTGTATGAACCCCCATGTCTGGCCAAAAACTTCTTGAGAGTGGCCGGGCAGCTAAGATTTGGATTTTTAAATAAAGGTTGAGCTATAACTTTGTGAGGGTTCATTTTGAGAAGAGAGCAAAGTTGTGAATGAACTTGACGGGAAGCTTCTAGTGGAGTGTCCCCTAGGAGTTAGGGTAGTCATTTCCTGGAAAAATAAGGAAGCCTCTGGATAGCAAGACCATGATCAGAGCATATGGCGCATTCCATATCTACCCAAAGGGGGGTATAAACCCTGGGGAGTTACCCCTTACTTGACCTGACCACTAAGAATATCTATTAAGATGCAAAGCCAGATAATGCAGAAAAAAGTTGTGGGCTTATTTTATTTATTCATTTATTCAATCTTGGATTATAATACCTTTTGATAGGTTGCTATCCTCCATCCTGTCTGACACGCATTAACTTGGTTAAGGCTCTATATGTGCTGTTTTCCCTTGCTATAGAAAGCAAGAGATAATCATATGAATCTGATTGAACCATGTCTGAGGTAGAGTGTAGTTATACATCTGTAGGGGGTGTAAAAGTCTGGGGACAATATTCATTTTAATAATGTTTAGCCAGCCCCACAGTGTTAGCGGTAGCATGGACCATCGATCTAAGTAAACTTTGAGGTGGGATAATATTGAGTTAAATATTCATTTTAAGAGGTGAAGTGCTATGATAAAGTCCCAGATATTTCAATTCGTCCTTTTTCCAGACCAGGCCAAGATAGAAACATAGAATTTGACAGCAGATAAGGACCGCTTGGCCCACCTAGTCTGCCCATTTCCCTACCTAACAGATAAGCTGCAGATCCTAGTTAACCAACAGCCCACTTCCTCCTACCCCCCAACTAGAATTGCCTTATGTCTGTCCCATGCATTCTTGAATTTCCCCACTGTTTTTGACTCTACTACCTTCTCAGGAAGGCTGTTCCATGTATCCACAAGCCTCTCTGTGAAGAAATATTTGCTCACATTACCCCTGAGCCATCCCCCCTCTATCTTCAAATTGTGCCCCCTTGTTTTTGCACATCTCTTTTTCTGAAAGATGCTACCCTCTTGGACTTTGTTGATTCCCTTGAGGTATTTGAAAGTTTCTATCATGTCCCCCCCCCTTTCCTCGAGGCTATACATCTTTAGTTCCTTTAGTCTTTCTTCATATGTCTTCTGATGTAGACCCTGCATCATTTTGGTTGCCCTCCTCTGGATAGCCTCCACCCAGTCTATGTCTTTGCGGAGATAGGGTCTCCAGAACTGTACACTTCCTGTTTTCTACTGGTGATGTCTCTCCCTGTGCATCCCAGTATTCCCCCAGCCCTCCTTACTGCCTTCTCACATTGCTGACCCACCTTTAGGTCATCTGATATGACTACCCCAGGTCCCTTTCCATTTTTGTTGTTGTCAGTATCTCACCCCCCATTGTGTACTCTTTCCCTGGGTTTTTGTTCACAGGTACATTACTTTGCACTTCTTTGCATTGAATGTAAAAATTCAATGCAGTCATTCATTTTTTTTTTTGCCCAACATTCTGGCACCAGCTTTATTTAAGTGCAGTGCATCCTGCTTATATACCAATTTATTACTAAAGCTGGTGGAATTTTCCATGAACCCAATGTTATTTAACTTGCAGAAGGAGCATAGCCACATATTCATTCTGACTTTGGCCAACTGCTTATGTCCATATCTCCCATACACTGGGAGGATGCCAGAGATGATAATTTCCCCCACTTGGCTCTGACCCTTTTTACTATTTTGTGATAATCTTCTTGAATGGATTCCACCTTGCGTCTCCCCACATCATTTGTTCCTACATGCAATATAACCAAAGTTTTTTTTGTGCCTTCCAATAATCCATCTAGCAGTTTATCTGTTTGCTAACTGAACCCCTGGAAGTGTGTTCACTGTTGTGTGCATTTTCTTCCCTTTCCATACTAGGGTGTCTATGCCTCTAGTGCTGGGACCCCCAATTATAAGCATATCTCTCTCTCCCCCACCCCATATTGTGATTTTCATTTAGGTCCTCTTTATTACGCATCTCTTTATTAGGACAGATTTCCTTTAAATAATGAGCCGACATCCACGAAGGAAACCAGAGGGGTCTTCATAGTCTCTGGTTTTGGTCTGGGCACATCAGAGGGCTTGCTGTTGTGTCTGCAGGATGGCTGGGCCCTGGTGTCAGGTCTGGAGCCTTGGGTGTAACATAGAAACATAGACTTTGACAGCAGATAAGGACCACTTGGCCCACCCAGTCTGCCCATTTCCCTACCTACTGGATAAGCTGCAGATTCTAGTTAACCAACAGCCTATTTCCTGCAACCCCCCACTATAATTGCCTTAGTCTGTCCCATGCATGTTTGAATTCCTCCACTGTTTTAGACCCCACAACCTCTCCAGGAAGGTGGTTCCATGCGTCCACCACTCTCTCTGTGAAAAAAGAATTTCCTCACATTACCCCTGAGCCGTCCCCCCTCTAACTTTAAATTGTGCCCCCTTGTTCTTACACATCTCTTTTTCTGAAAGATGCTACCCTCCTGGACTTTGTTGATTCCCTTGAGGTACTTAAAAGTTTCTATCATGTCCCTCTGTCCCTCCTTTCATCAAGGGTATACATATTAAGCTCTCTCAGTCTCTCTTCATATGGTTTCTGATGTAGACCCTGCACCATTTTAGTTGCCCTCCTCTGGACTGCTTCCATCCTGTCTATGTCCTTGCGTAGATGAGGTCTCCAAAACTGCACAGTACTCCAGATGGGGTCTCACCAACTGTCTGTATAGAGGGATAACCACTTCCCTTTTTCTACTTGTGATGCCCCTCCCTATGCATCCCAGTATCCCCCTGGCTTTCCTTACTGACTTCTCACATTGCGTACCCACCTTTAGGTCATCTGATATGACTACACCCAGATCCCTTTCCATTATTGTTGTTGTTAGTACCTCCCCTGCTATTGTGTACTCTTCTCCTGGATTTTTATTTCCCAGGTGCATTACTTTGCACTTCTTTGCATTGAATCTAAGTTGCCATATGTCTGACCATTCCTCCAACGTTGCCAAGTCCCTTCTCATCCTTTCTACCCCCCCTTGTGTATCAACTCTGTTACAGATCTTTGTGTCATCCACAAAGAGGCATACCTTTCCTTCCAGACCCTCTGCAATGTCACCTATAAAGACGTTAAAGAGGACTGGACCCAGTACTGAGCCCTGAGGTACTCCACTAGTAACCCCCCTTTCTTCAGAATGTGTTCCATTCACTATTATCTTCTGTGTCCTGTTATGCAGCCAGTTTTCTACCCAGGCTACCACCCTGGGACCCACTCCCAGGCTGGCTAACTTGATTATTAATCTTTTGTGTGAGACTGTGTCAAATGCCTTGCTAAAGTCTAGGTAGGCCATATCCACAGCCCCTCCCTGGTCTATTACTTTGGTCACCCAGTCAAAGAAATCGATTAGATTTGTCTGACATGACCTTCCTGCTGTGAATCCATGCTGCTTTGGGTCCAGTGCCCCGCTGGCCTGTACCTGGCTACAGGTTATCTGTGGTCAGATCTGGTGGTGCCAGGTTGTCCATCTGATTGGAAGACACTGTGGTGCCTGATGGCAATTGGCCTGGCATTGAAGGAGGGGGTCACTGGTTTAGCTGGTGGATGGTTTTCAGCAGGGGGAGGCAGTGGCACCAGCTTTACTGGCAGCCGAGTATAATAACAGAGTCTCTGCCGATGGTGTGGGAACATGTACAGGAGGAGGTATCACCTCCAGAGATCTCAAAGAAGTTGAAGTAGAGGATATCAGGAACTGGTGTCAGGTGTCCGGCATCCTCTGTTTAAGTGACTGAACTCTGGACTGGAGGGTCTGCTCCAGACACTTCTTCCCAACGTCAGGCTTGGAAGAACAGCCCAACAAAGAAGATGTCCCAGCCAAGTGGGTGACAGGAGACCTCCTGTTGTTCAATGAAGAGCTGGCTGCTTCCCTGGACCTAGACCCAGTGGCGTGCTGGAAGGGCTTAAGTCTCAGAGGACAGCACACAGGTCCTTGCCCCACAGTCCCCCTGCCTGATGTCAGGATGAGGATGAGGGGCTTCATTAATGGTAGCCTAGAAAAGGATAGGAATGCTGGAAGGGCACAATCTGCTCTCCTGCAGAAGTGGAAACTCAAGGCATGTGCCTTGTAGTGAGCAGAATTTGAATGGGATTCAGAACTGTACTTCTCCGTCTCCCTGTGGTGGTGTATCCCGTTGGTCTTTTTTGTTCCTGTTAGAAGATGGAGACCTGGGAGTCAAGGAAGAAGAGGGTCCCATTGGGGTTTGCTGCAGGGCAGCGAGTTGTTGCTCAATGAGATGACCAAGTTCTTCAAGCAGCGGGTGCAGCAGTTAAAACTACAACAGTGCAAGCAGGCCTCCAAGTCGTGGTTAGGGCCTAAACAAATGAGACAGGCTGAATGGCTGTCTTTTGCTGGAATTTGCTCCCACAAGTGCACTTTGATTTCCACTGCTCCTATGTAAAAGACAGTGAAGACATGCACTAAATACTGTAAAATAAAGAAAGAAACAAGAATCGCAGAACTGCAATAAAAGTGGCAGTCAACAGGTAGCAGAAGGCATTTGTGGAGCCGATGTCCATGAGCCAACGGTGGGAAAAGAGCTGAAGCGGGGGTTGGGGACCACCCCCTTTATATCACTGGCTGATGTCAGAGGCAGTCTGATGTCAGGGGGCATTCCCTGCTGGGTAGAAACATAGACTTTGATGGCAGATGAGGACCGCTTGGCCCATCTAGTCTACGCAGTTCCCTACCTACAGGATAGGCCGCAGATCCTAGTTAACCAACAGCCTATTTCTTCCTACCCCCACAAGAATTGCCTTATGTCTGTCCCATGCATTCTTGAATTCTCCCACAGTTTTAGACCCCACAACCTCCTCAGGAAGGCTGTTCCATGTATCCACAACCCTCTCTGAAATAATACTTCCTCACATTGCCCTGAACGCCCCCTTCTATCTTTAAATTGTGTCCCCTTGTTCTTGCATGTCTCTTTTTCTGAAAGATGCTACCCTCTTGGACTTTGTTGATTCCACTGAGGTACTTAAAAGTTTCTATCATGTCCCCCCTCTCCCTTCTTTCCTCAAGGGTATACATATTAAGCTCCTTTAGTCTCTTCTCATACGGCTTCTCTTGCAGACCTCCACCCACAAGATGTGCAATGGTTTCTAATTCTGTATTACAGAACCTGCACCTGTCTGTTTGTATTATGGATTCTGTGAATCATCTTGTGCGTAGACCAGTATTTTGGGCTGTCATTATCAACCTCTCATCTTGTGGTTTAAATGTTCCTCTCTTCAACCACATGTGGGTCAGTTTTTATTTGAACTGTAATTGTGCAGCGCCCTGTATTTTCCACATGTATTTATGGTCTCTCCAGTTGTCCTTTCTTCGCTGTTGACCTATGTCCTTATATACTTTTTCCTGCTTTTTTGCACTTTCTGTTGCTGGTTGTTCCTTAGCTATTGATGGCTTAACACCCATCTCTTCTACCCTCCTGAAGGTTTCCGTTAACTTGATGACTACTCACCAGAGTGAATTTGCTGATGTATTATTAGGTGACCCTTCCAGCAAAAACTTTTGTCACATTCAACACACTGATATGGTCACACACACACACCTCCAAATGTTTAGGGGCTTCTAATACCGTGACAAGAATGGATCCCATTCTTTAGCCAGGGCATATTCAAAACTCAAGAAATTAGTACTGTATTAGTCTTTGGTGTTTGCCGAGAGCACTCTTCTCAGCACACGTTACACCCATAGGATGGCTTCCTTTTGAAGTTCATAAGGTGTCACAAATATTGGTAGCATATTTAAATGTGCCTAAAAGTTCTTTTTAATTAGTCCTGTTGCTCCAAGCACTACTGGAACAATTTGTGTGTCCTTATTCCACATCTGTTTGGTTTCTGACTGTAGATCTTGGTATTTCATGATTTTGTGTCTCTCTGTACCCAGGACACTGTAGTCACTAGGAATGGCTATTTCAATCAGCAATGTTACCTTTGTTCTTTTTGTCTTGTATTACAATAGCTGGTTTTCTCACTTCCACTTTCTTGGCTGTTGGTATTGGGTGATCCCATGTGATCATTACTTCTTCATTCTCTGTGGTTCATGTTTCCAGTGTTTCTCTGCTACCTGTATGTTATAGTGTTTGCACAGTTTCCAATGGATCAATCTTGCTATGTTCTTGTGTCTTTTGGTATACAGGCCTTCTGCCACGAGTACTTCACATTCAGCCACGAGATGCACAACTTTTTCTAATTCTGTACTACAGAACCTGCACTTGTCTGTTTGTCCTGTTTTCTCTATGGATTAATGTGAACCATCTTGTGTGTAGCCCACTATCTTAGGCTGCCACTATCAAGCTCTCATCTTGTGACCTAAGTTCACCTCTTTTTAACCACTCATGGGTCAGGGCTTGATTGACCTGTGGTTGTTCCAGTAGCTCCCTGTATTTTCCAGTATAATTATGGGCTTTCAAATTGTTTTTTCTTCTCTGTTGGTCTCTGTCCTTATACTCCTTTTTCTGATTTTTTTCACTTTCTGTTGCTGACAATTCCTTATCTACTTGTGGATTGATATCAATCTCTGCTAGCCTCCTGAAGGCTTCTCCCAATTTGATGAGTGAAGTCATCTTAGGCTTATTTTCTTCATGATGCAGGACCTTGACTATATTTGGGTCCAAGGATGTCAGGAGGTATGTATGTAGCCCCACTACTGTGGATCTATATGTGTAATCAATCTCAAGATGACCTTGGGATGTATAATCTTGGCATGCACTGGTTTTTGTATATTAACTGGTGATCACAAAGCAGTTTTCTTGTTTTTATATCTAGCTGGCTCAACACTTTCTGTGGCCAGTGTACCACACCAAAGCTGTATAATATCACTGGAACAGTGAGTTGGTTTATAGCTTGTACTTTATTTCATGTTATTAAAGCAGTTTTCAGTGCGAGCTTTAACTTTCTGAAATGTTCCTTGCTTATTTTTACTCTCATTTGTTCATGTTGTGTTGTTGCTCCTTCATCTATTCCCAGGTATTTATACACTCCCTCTTGCTCTAGTTCTTTTATGTCACAGTCCTCTGCCAGATTCACATTTTCTTTACGAGTTAACTTTCCTATTATAAATGTTGCTTTGGCACATTTATCTAAGCCAAATATCACCTGTATGTCATCAGAAAAGGTCTTAGCAATTAGTAGTTGTTCTTTCAAATGTTTGACAGATGAACTATAAAGTTTTAGGTCATTTACGAATAGAAGGTGAGATATTAGCTGTTGATTGTTTTTGTTTCTGGGATTCGATCTGTATCCATAGCCTAGGTTATTGATTCAGCTACTTAAGCGACTGAGGGAAAGGCAAAACAGAAGTGGTGACAGACAGTCACCTTGAAATATCCATCGTTGGATGCTTATATTAGGGATGGTGATTTGACCTTTCTCATGATTTAATTGCAGGGTGGTTTGCCACTTTCTCACAGTGGTTGTGATAAAGTTTATCAGTGTGGGATGTATCCTGTAGATCTTTAAACACTCCATGATCCAGGAGTGTGGAATGCTGTCAAATGCTTTTTTGCAGTCAATCCATGCTACACTAAGGTTTCAGCATTTTTTGGAGCTCTCCATTATGGTTTTGTTCAACAGGAGATGGTCCTTTCTACCATATGATTTTCTTTTATTGCCTTTTTGTTCTATTGCCATGAGCTCATTGTAATCTAGATGACTGTAGACTATCTGCATCGATTCCAGTGTGTAATTAATACGTAGTTGGCAAACAGGTTATTGCATGACAGTTCTTGGGGAGAATAGCAGGCTCAGATTTGATAAGAAGTATGGTATTCCCTGTTAGCCAGATGGGTGTCAACTCAGGATGTGCATATAAATACAGGTTACTCACCTGTAACAGGAGTTCTAGGAATGGTATATGTTGTTCATCCACACTTCATGGCAGGTTCCTTGCTGCTTTAAATCTTGCTGGAAGGTCTTCAAGCTGGCTTCTCCCACCAACCCGGGTGGTAAAACTCTCGGCTCCACCCCATGACGCCAGATCTAGCCCGCTGGAAGCCAGGTTGTGTGTCGAAGCAGGGGAGGCCGGGTGGGTTATGTGGATGAACAACATATACCATTCCTAGAACTCCTGTTACAGGTGAGTAACCTGTATTTCTAGGGACATGGATATGTTGTTCAGTCCACACTTCATGGCAGACTCCTAGCAGTTCTCCGGGAGGAGGGAGGCAAGGCGCACACCCTCTACTTAGGAAACAAGGACTGGAGAACCAAGGTCCCAAAACCAGCATCCCAGCATGACTCAAGGTCGATGTGGTAATGGGTAATGAATGTGTGTGCTGACTTCCAGGTAGCAGCCGTGCAGATTTCCTGGATAGGGATGTCCCTGGAAGCAGCCACCGAAGCAGCGGTATGGTGGGTAGAATGAGCTCTTATCCCTTTGGGAGGCTCCATGCCCGCAAGCTGTAGCAGAGATCTATGCAGGAGGTGACCCACCTGCCTATCGTCCGCTTGGCTGCAGGCTCTGCCAGGTGCGGCTCCGCTACAGAGGGTATCAAACAGCTGGGCGAATCCTCTCGAACTTCAGCCATCCGCTCCTTATAACAAGAGAGTGCTCTTCTAGGGTCCAGAGTATGGAGCCTATATTGGTCTCCGAGTGTGATTGGGGTAGAACACCGGCAGAGTCAACACCTGGTTAAGGTGAAACTCCGACACCACCTTTGGAAGGAATTTCGGTGGGGCGCAGGACAACCTTGTCCCTGTGGAAGACCAGATAAGGAGACTCGATGTAAAGCGCCTGGAGCTCTCCCATCCTTCTGGCTGACGTGATAGCCACCAAGAAGGCGGTCTTCCACGACAGGTGAGAGATGTCACACCTGGGCATCGGTTCGAATGGCTTGCCCATGAGCTTAGCCAGTACCAGCAGTTGATCACATGGAGGTGAAGGTTCTCGCACTGGAGGGGATATGTGATCAAGGCCTTTGAAAAAGCGCCCGACCACCTTCTCCTGCACCACTGACTGCTTCCCAGCCCACGCCCGGTAAGCAGAGATGGCTGCCAGGTGCACCTTAAGGGTCATCGACTGAAGCCCTAAATAAGAAAGGGACCACAGGTAGTCCAGAATGCTTGTCAAGGAACAGAAGGAAGGGTCCAACCCCTTGCCCTGACACCAAATGGAGAATCTCTTCCATTTGAAGGCATGGCATTTCCTGGTCGACTCCTTACAGGATGCTTCAACAACGTTGAGGACATCGTCAGAAAGACCCAAGGCCTGGAACTCTAGCCATTCAGGAACCAGGCCGTCAGGTGGAGGCATTGAAGGTCCGGGTGGAGAACCTTCCCCTGGTTGACTGAGATCAGGTCCGGGCGGGCTGAGAGCCGCTTCGGGAGCCTGGAGCTGAGGTTGAGGAGATCTGGATACCAGATCTGGCGGGGCCAGTTTGGGGCTACCAGAATGACCTGCGCCTTGTCCCTCCTCACCTTGAGAAGCACCTTGTGGATCAAGGGAAATGGGGGAAAGGCATAGAAGAGGCCCGGGGTCCACAGCCTCGAGAAGGCATCCCCCTGCAGCGGGCCCTGCTGAGGGGGGCGAGCATGAAACAGCCTCAGCTACGCAATCTCCTTGGAGGCAAACAGGTCCACCTGAGGCATGCCCCAGAGAGAGAACAGATCTTGTATGACCTCTGGCAGGAGAGACCACTCATGAGACACAGATCCTATCCGGCTTAGGGCATCGGCCAGAGTGTTGGAGGCTCCTGCCACATGGATGGTTAGGAGATCCGCTTCTAGGCTGCGCACGAGGGACCAAGTGCAGAGAGCTTCCTTGCAGAGGGGCATGGAGCGCGTCCTGCCCTGGCGGTTTAGGTAGTACATGGTCGTGGTATTGTCTGTCTGGACCTGGACCACTTGACCCCGTACAAACGGAGTGAAAGTGGTGAGGGCTAGATGGACTGCTCGAAGCTCCAGCAGGTTGATGTGGCATCGGGACTCCCAAGGGGACCAGAGGCCCTGTGCTCTGTGCTCCCCCAGATGGGCACCCCAACCCATCAGAGAGGCATCAGTCGATAGGCTCGGGGCGGACAAACGGGATGCCCTCCTGCAGATGAGCTGGAATGATCCACCACTTGAGAGCATTCCACATCTCCTGGGTCACTGCCACTGGCTGGTCCAAAGGACTGGAGCGCTGTGACCATTGGCTGGCCAGTCCCCATTGTAGGGGACGCATGTGCCAACAGGCCCAACGGGACCACGCCGTTGCAGGCTGCCATGAGGCCCAGGAGGTGCAGGAAGTCCCAGGCAGGGCGCAATTGCCCAACCTGAAATGATTGGGCAAAGGAGGAAAGAACCTTGGCCCTGTCCACCGGGAGCCGTGCTGTGGCTCGAAGAGAGTCGAGCTCTGCCCCGATGAATTGAATCACCTGCTTTGGCACGAGTTCTGACTTGGCCTCGCTGATGAGGAGGCTAATCTGGGAGCAAACCAAGAGGGCCAGATCCCTGGACCATTCCACCTCCAGTCTGGAGGAGGCCGCAATCAGCCAGTCGTCCAGGTAAGGGTACACCTGGACCCTTCGGCACCGCAGGAATGCTGTCACCACTGCCATGCATTTGGTGAAGACCCTGGGAGCTGGAGAGAGGTCGAAGGGCATGGCCTGGAACTCGTACAGGGACCCCTGTGCTCTGAAGCAGAGGAATCGCTGGTGGGATGGACAGATTGGGATGTGAAAGAACGCGTCCTGGAGGTCCAGAGAACAGAACCACATGCCTCATTCCAAGGATGGAATGATCTGAGCCAGAGTGACCATCCTGAAGGTTCGAGACCTTAGGAACCTGTTCAGGTCGTGAAGGTCTAGAATGGGGCGCCAGCCCCCCCCCGTCCGTTTCAGGACCAAGAAATACCTGGACACAAACCCAAGGGTCTGGTGGAATATCCGCCACCTCCCTGATCACCTCCTTCTGGAGGAGCAGGGCAATGTCTGCTTCGACGGGCCAACAAAGAGGCTGCTGACCCAGTAGCCCCCCGTGGGGCGATGGCTCGCAAGGGTGGGGCCTGCTTGAACTCTAGAGGCAGACCCTTTCCTACCACTTCCAACACCCAGCGATCCGTGGTGATAGCGCACCAGGCGGAAAGAAAGTGGTGGAGCCATTCCCCCCATGAGGGGAACCCAGGGGGGGAGCGACCAGGCTGGGGGCGACACCCCTGAGCCCGTCACTGGGCAGGCTTGGAGAAGAGACCGGCTGAGGGGCCTCCCAGGCCTTTTCCTCCTGGCTTCCTGCTGGAGGAAGCTGCAGGCTTGGCTTTGGGGTGCCAAGTGCGAGCCTGCTGGCCCTGATGCTGGCGTTGCTGGGCCGGATGTGCCGCAGGGGCAGAAGGGCAAAAGGGCTTATGCTGCTGCTGGCAGCCTTTGTCCTTCTGAGCAGATGTGACAGAGTCCAAGGTGGCATTGGACTTCTCATTCCTCTGGAGATGGCCTTCCATCCTGGGCCCGAACAAGTCAGTACCTAGGAAGGGGATGTCTGCCAGCTTGCTGGGTATCCACCGTGAAGATGGAGATCCGCAGCCAAGCTCTACGGCGCATGGCCACTGTGGCCGCTACTGACCGGGCACAAGAGTCTCCAATATCCAGAGCAGTTTGGAGAAGCTGCTTCGCCACCGCCCTTCCCTGATCCTGCACCTGCTTGACCGTAGTCTGGAGGTCAGTTGGGAGATGAGGGATCACCTCATCCAGGGAGCCCGTAAGGGCGTGGGAGAAGTGCGCCATCAGTATGGCCGAACTGGCCTGACAGAGGCCTAGGGAGGACGCAGCGTACACCTTATGCCCGGCATAGTCCAGCTTTTTGGACTCTTTGTCAGGAGGCTTTTCCATGTCCTATGTGTTCCTGGAACACCGGAACACACTATCGGTAACAACCCCTCCGCAGAGGGGCGCTCCAAAAAACCAGACAGTGAACTAGTTGGGATGGCGTACATCCTGCCCGAAGGAGTAGGACATGAAGCTGGCCGCTGCCATAACTCCAAGGCTGGGCCAACAATGGCTTCAGCCACCAGAAAGGCCTCCGTGGGAGAATCCCCTCGGTCCAGTATCTCCGTGAGGGGATACTTGGCCCGCTTGGACGTGGGTTTGAGCTGCATCCCAGTAGACTGAGATGAGCCGAAGCAGACCCATGAACGAGGATAGGCTCTCGTCCACTGACTGTCCCCCAGTGGACTCCAGGTCAAGGGGCCTGGAGAACAGGGAAGAGTCGTCATCAGACTCAGAGGAGTCTGCGAACAGCTGCCTAGGGCCTGAGCCACTCTCCACCTGCTGAGGACAGTCGGGAGTGAGGGTGGCCGACAACTGATGGGGCAACCCCTGATCCAACAGAGAATCCTTGGTCGGAGCACCAGATTTAGGTTGTGGAGGTGGGGGTTCCACCACAATAGGTGGCGCAGATGGCTTTGGCCGAACAACTGGTGCCGGTTTGGGCTCCCCGACGACCACGAGGGGTTGTTTCGGCCTTTCAGGTGACAGCCACTTAATGGCCGGGGAAGGCGAAGGGGGTTGGCTTGTTCCTGGTCAGAAGGAGCTGCTGCCACATTAAGTCCTCATAGCGTCGACGCAGTTTGTGCCAAAGCCTTTCCTCCAAGGAGGAAGAAGATGAGGACGAGCGGTGCCACCGCTTTCCTCAGTGCAGAGACCGAGACCATCGGTGTTGGCGGGATCGACTGGACTAAGAGGAGGTCCAACACTGGTGTTTCCGAGGGTGCGTGTGGGAAGGAGCGGGGGAAACCCATTCCTCCCTCGGCTCGGGAGTCTTAACTGGGTACTCCAGCACAGGAGGCGCAGGCAAGTCCTCGGTTTCCACTGGGGGAACCGTTGAAGAAGGGTTGTCGGCTTCTCCAGTCGACAGCCCGTCCAACAGGTCAAGAAAAATCTCGACCGCGTCGATGGGTGTCTCGGCCGACTGACCTGATGGGGACACCGTGAAGCCAGCGGCCTTAGCCACAACCTCGACCGAAGTCGACTGTCAGGGGAAGGGGATCTCTCCCGCTCCCACAAACACCGACGGTGGGACTTACCCTTCAAGCCTTTCTTCTTCTTCTTGGACCAAGAGGAGTGTCCCAATGGACCCTCACCTTTCAAGGAGAGGGACTGACAAAGCTCATTAAAAGAAGCCGTATAGGAGGAGCCCAAGGAGAGCGGGATAAATGCCGCGACCGAGGAGGACGAAGATGCAGCCTGGGCCTCCTCCTCCTCCTCGAGGGCAATCATCTGCTCAAGTTGCTCAGCCGAGCCCACCACCGCGGACACCACCCAATGGGCCTCCTTTGACTTCACCGCGGAATACGCCCCCTGGGCGCCTAAGTTGGAGTCTGGCAGCACAGTCTTCGAGAACATTGGCCAAGAAGGACTTGCACAAATCACAGGCCTGTGGATCAAGGTCAAGCCCGAGGCAATAGACGCACGTGGAGTGCGGATCGGTACGAGACATCTTCTGCCCGCATGGGCACCGCCAAAAACCGGGAGTTGATTTATCCATCGCAGCCGTGAAGAAAGAAACAGACCGAAGTCTTGTAAATTTTAAAATTAGTTTCGGGTTAACCGAAGAGTTTGGATCCAGTCTAAACGCAGAGCGCCAAGGAGGGAACCTGAGCTTCCAAGTGGTAAAAAAGGAAGATCTGGAGTCATGGGGCAGAGCCGAGAGTTTTACCACCCGGGTGGGTGGGAGGAGCCAGCTTGAAGACCTTCCGGAAAGATTTAAAGCGGCAAGGAACCTGCCATGAAGTGTGGATTGAACAACATCCATGTCCCTAGAAATAGTTTTTACAGGTGGCTAAATCTTGGTGTAAAGATGTTAGTACTTTTAACCAGAAGTTGGGTACTGCATTTGGACCTGGGGTTTTCCAGTTGGGGGCCTTTCTCATCTTCACTTCTATCTCCTTAGCTGTTACATCAGGCCACTCCATGTCCCTGGTAAGGCTACTTCTTGTGCTGTCATTTATTTCCTGTATCTACTTTGCTTCCCTATTATGTTCAACTGGGTCTTCATAAGCGCTTCTCCAGAATTCAATTTCTTTCTTTACCGGTGGTGTTTTTACTTTGGTTATTTTCTTTCCCAGCTCCCTATAAAATTTATTCCGTCTCTCGGGGTTAGTGTCTCCCAATGTTTAGGGATTTCTAAGACCGTGGCAAGAATGGACCCCATTCTTTATCCAGGGCATATTCAAAATTCAAGAAATTAATACTGTATTAATCTTTGATGTTTGCTGAGAGCGCTCTTCTCAGTACACTCAACGTCCCCAAAATGTCTTCCTTTTGACGTTCATAAGGTGTCACAAGTATTGGTAGCATATTTAAATGTGCCTGAAAGTTCTTTTTGATTAGTCCCATTGCTCCAAGCACTACTGGAACAACTTCGGTCTCCTGTGTGAATTTGGTGATGTTTTATCAGGCTACTCTTCCAGCCAAAGCTCTTGCCACATTCAGCACATTTATATGGTCTCTCCCCAGTGTGAATTTGCTGATGTTGTCTCAGGACATACTTTTTACTAAAACTCTTGTCACATTCATCACATTTATATGGTTTCTCTCCAGAGTGAATTCGCTGATGTATTGTTAAGTGACCCTTCTGGCCAAAACTCTTGTCACATTCAGCACATGTATATGGTCTCTCTCCAGAGTGAATACGTTTATGTCTTCTCAGAGTACTCGTGCGGCTAAAATACTTGTCACATTCAGCACATGTATATAGTCTCTCCCGAGTGTGAATTTGCTGATGTTTTCTCAGGACACGCTTATGACAAAAACTCTTGTCACATTCATCACATTTGTATGATCTCTCCCCAGAATGAATTCGCTGATGTATTGCTAGGCCATTCTTCCAGCTAAAACTCTTGTCACATTCAACACATTTATATGGTCTCTCTCCACTGTGAATTCTGTGATGTTTTATCAGGTCACCCTTCCAGCCAAAGCTCTTGTCACATTCAGCACATTTATACGGTTTCTCCCCAGTGTGAATTTGTTGATGTTTTTTCAAGTCACTCTTATGACCAAAACTCTTGTCACATTCATCGCATTTATATGGTCTCTCTCCAGAATGAATTCGCTGATGTATTACTAGGTTACTCTTCTGGCCAAAACTCTTGTCACATTCATCACATTTGTATGGTCTCTCACCAGTGTGAATTAGGTAATGTTTTTTCAGGGTAGCCTTCTGGCCAAAACTCTTGTTGCATTCAGAGCATTTATATGGTCTCTCCGCCATGTGAATTTGCTGATGACTCATTACGATATTCTGTGCTGTAAAACTCTTGTCAAAATGACTACATTTATATTGTTTCTTGTGCATTTGCTGTCTTGTAGTATTATTCTGTGCAGTGAAATTCTTGTCAGTACATGTAACTGCATTTAGCTTGCTTTGATATTTGGTACATTTCAATTGCCCCTCT
Organism: Neoceratodus forsteri; assembly: GCA_016271365.2. Classification (NCBI taxonomy): domain Eukaryota; kingdom Metazoa; phylum Chordata; order Ceratodontiformes; family Ceratodontidae; genus Neoceratodus; species Neoceratodus forsteri. The sequence continues at coordinate 11,606,161 of JADMNL010000038.1, forward strand.
CCTTCATGAATCTGGTGTTGTGCAGTGATAAGAGGTAGGTCATGGAAACCCTTCCTGCACTGAGGATACTTGTGGCATTTCTCTGTTGTGTGATTTGGCTGGCAGTTCTCTAATGATGATTGCTGGCTCCAGGTTTCACTGCACTCAGACTTCCTGCTGACTAAAGACAATACATATTTAATTAGTATTTTCTTCCAATAAGCAAACAAATATGTTGGTTCCTTTTCCTTAATTGTTTTTGTGAGTGCTCCGCCAATTTTCCTGCAATTTAACGTCAGAAATGTTTCTTTCAAGCATTTCCATTTTAAACTAATTTGGATTAAATTATTCTTTCTGTGACAATTGAATTTATTGCTTTAATTGATAATATTGATAGAATGGGTCTGAGCAGTTCTGACTTCTCACTGGTCAACACCTGGTCACAAGGGAGTATTTTAACAGGTAAAAAATCATGGTTGGAGGGGTATGCTAATGAAGTCCAGTAGTAAAACAGGACAAAACATAATTAAACAAATTACACAGAACCACACAGAAAATGTCCAGCAAAGAAAAAAAATTGTAATTACATTTTCAATAACCACAGTCAGAGTAAGAGTATGTAAATTATCAATTTACAGCTACCTATTACCACAGTAAAACAAGCAAAACCTCATTTTTAAATGCAGGCAGGCTTGATGCAAAAACAACAGAAGGCATAATAGAGGGAGTCAAGTTGAGAGAGAGATAGAGAGAGGGTGCAGTGCAGTATATTATGTCTACATAGTCCAAGATGGACATGATCATCTTTGCCAGGAGCTCTCAACGTATGGGGGAGGGGGGAGAGAGCCTCCATTTCAGAAGAGGATTCCAAGCTTAGGGCAGAGTTTGGTGGTTACATGGTCAATGTGGACTGCAAAGTTTAGTTGAGGGTCAAGCCAGATGCCTAGGTATTTGTAAGGGGGGGGGCAGCCTTTAGTGGGTTGCTGCTAAGAGATGTGATGGCTGGGGCACCGTTTGCTTTTGCCAGTCTTTGAGTGGTACAGAAGATCATACAGTTTTAGTAGTGTTTAGTTTGAGTGTTTCAATTGGAACCAAGACTGAATCGAGTTAAAGTCTTTCTGCAGCACAGCGTAGATACTAGTTAGGTCTGGGCCGGATGAGAACAGTATGGTATTGTTCGCATACATATGGATGAGGGAGGAGGAACAAGCAGATGGAAGGCTATTTATAAATATAGAAAACAAGATAGGGCTGAGAATGGAGCCTTGTAGGTCACCAACTAGGATAGGAAGGGAGGGAGAGATGGAGTTTGCGATTTTAACTGACTGATGTCGGTTATTGAGAAAAGAGTCAAACCACCG